>CM053325.1:60388321-60500821 GCA_028583605.1 Dastarcus helophoroides
AGAAAGAGAGAGAGAGAGAGAGAGAGAGAGAGAGAGAGAGAGAGCTTTAAAAAAATCGATTTATTTAAACAAATTAAATAAAGTAGGGTCTGTGAAGTGGTGAATGGGACATATTAGCTGGTCCCTAGATAAATTTTAAAATTCGAAAAAGTAACATTTTTTAAAGTTATTTCACTAATCGATACATCGAAAAAATATATCGATACCGTCGATACCTCCGAACGAAAGTATCGATATGTTAATATCGAACATCGAAACATAAACACGTTTTTTTTGATACATCGATATATCGTGTGCATCCCTAATTTGAAAATGCAGAAATATTAATTATGTAACAATTTAAAAAAATAAAAACAAAAAAGACACGTGAAACTAACCAGGAATTCTCATTAAAATAACTATGCGTAACTTTTTGTTGTAAATTAATGTGAAATACACAGACAAGTGTCGTGTGGCATGAAATTTCCTTTACAGTTATACGCACTTTTACTATTTATCGTTATATAATGCAAAATATATCTAATTGACTAGTCTAATAAAAAATACTGTACCATATGCTTTGCTTTGTTGACCATCCACTTTTACATTCATAACTTTTAATTTATGTGAAAATTATGCCGCGTGTAATAATAATTTGTGTTAAGTAAGTAATTCCTACACTACGTTGGCGGTAATTATCATTCTCCACTTCTAATAATTGTTCACAGTATTACTCGCTTTCAGCGGATTAGTTTTAAAGAGGTTAATAGAAGCAATGGCATTCCAAAAATGATTTAATAACAATAATTGTAATATTTCTAATCATTAGTTTGCAGGTAATTATATCACCTCGTAAATTTTTTGGCTGTCGCGTTCTAATTGAAATAGACTGCAGTTTTGTTTATGCTAATTCGCAAAAGTGCGTACATTCCGCCACAGATCTGGCCCTAAATCGTTAATTACAGTAATCAGCGAGTCTTTATTTTAAACTAAATCACAATTTTTCTGACATATACGACAACAATCATTTACGTGTTGAAAATATGAATATTTATGAGTGAAAATGCCAAAATGCATGCATAATTCATGCCAAACTGGCGACACTGATATTTGGTGATTTCTTTAATTACGAATTTTGGCGCTTAGCTAAGTTAAAAACAAATATTATTTTGATAAATCGATTTTTATGTTACCATGTTCGATATTTTTGTATCGATAGTTTCATTCCGATGTATCGACGGTATCGATATATTTTTTCGATGTATCGATTGGTGAAATAAGTTCAAAAAATCTCACTTTTTCGAAGGATAAAATTTATCCAGGGACCAGCTAATATGTCACTTGATCCCATTCACTATTTTACAGTAGAGATGCACACGATACATCGATGTATCAAAAACATCGATGTTTATGTTTCGATGTTCGATATTTTTTGTATCGATACTTTCATTCCGATGTATCGACGGTATCGATATATTTTTTCGATGTATCGATTGATGAAATAAGTTCAAAAAATCTCACTTTTTCGAAGGTTAAAATTTATCCAGGGACCAGCTAATACGTCATCTCATCCCACATCAACGAATGTTTCTATTTTAATTCCGATTTTATTTCCAAATTTCGAATTGTTTATCAAAATTTTAACTTTTTCAAAACTTTGGCTTTAAAATTTATTTTCACATAATTCTCAACTATCCAAAATTTCGATTTTTTTCAAAATTTTACTTTTTTGAAAACTTCGACTTTTTGAAAATTTTGACTTTTTTTAAAGTTTCAATTTTCAGAATTTCGCCTCTTTTCAAAGTTTCAATTTTCAGAATTTCGCCTCTTTTCAAAGTTTCAACTTTCAAATTTTCGCTTCTTTTCAAACTTTCGACTTTTCCAAAAATTTCAACTTTTTTCAAAATTTTGCCCACTTCACTTGATTGAAAATTTCGATTTTTTTTTAATGTTATTCAGCCTATCGAGCAGTTTACCTTTTTGAAGCAGTTGACTTTTTAAACATTTCGATTTATTTAATTTAAAATTTCTGAAATTTCTACTTCCCTGGAAAAATCAGGATCTCGAGTTGTTTTAACGAATTTTTCTATTTTAATTCAGATTTTATTTCCAAATTTCGAATTGTTTATCAAAATTTTAACTTTTTCAAAACTTTGGCTTTAAAATTTGTTTTTACATAATTCTTAACTATCCAAAATTTCGACTTTTTTCAAAATTTTACTTTTTTGAAAATTTCGACTCTAAAAACTTCGACTCTTTGAAAATTTCGACTGTTTTTAAATATTTCTCTTTTAAAAATTCTAGATTTTTGGGAAAGCAAATTTTTAAAATCGACTTTTTTCAAAGTTTCAATTTTCAGAATTTCGCCTCTTGTCAAACTTTCGACTTTTTCGAAAATTTCAAATTTTTCAACATTTTGCCCACTTCACTTTATTGAAAATTTCTTTTTTTTGCTGTTATTCAACCTATCGAACAGTTTACCTTTTTGAAAAATTTAACTTTTTAAACATTTCAATTTTTTTAATTAAAATTTCAGAAATTTCAGCTTCCCTGGAAAAATCAGAATGTCGACACTAACAATTTCGACTCTGAAAATTTCGACTGTTCTTAAATCGTTCTTTTTTGATAATTCCAGATTTTTTTGGAAAGCTAATCTTTTGAAATGTCCGTTTTTTTGAAAAATTGTATTTTTTCAAAATTTCGACTTGTCAAAATTTAGGTTATTTTAAGACTTGCGACTTTCGAAATTTCGACTTCATTAAATCTCTTTTAAAAAAAAATGTTTTCGTTTCAATTTTGGCTTTTAAAAATGTAGATTTTATTGTCCAAAATTTTGACCCTTTTGAAAACCTAGACTTTTTGAAAATTCCGATATTTTTTCCAGATTTTTACTCCTAAAATTCTTACTTTTTTAAAAATTTAATCTCTTTTTAAATTTCAATAAAATTTCGATTTTATTCGATTCGAGTTGTTTTGATATTTTGAACTATCTTGCAAAATTTCTAATTTTTTTTGATACCTTTGCTGCTTATAAAATTTTCAATTTTTTTTTAAATTTTACCTTAATTGTTTTTATTTTAATTTTGGCTTTTAAAATTGTAGATTTTATTTTCCGAAATTTTGACACTTGAGAACCTTGACCTTTTCAAAATTCCGACGTTTTTTTCAAATTTTTACTCCTAAAATTCTTACTTTTTTAAAATTTGTCCTCTTTTTAAATTTCTTTAAAATTTCGACTTTATTCGATTCGAGTTGTTTTGACATTTTGAACTATTTTGCAAAATTTCTAATTTTTTTGATACTTTTGCTGCTTTTAAAATTTTCAATTTTTTTTTTAATTTCAACTTAATCAAAGTGTTGACTTTTTACAGATTTTAAAAAAATCTTTCGATTTTTTGGAAAATTTCGATATTTTTTGAAAATTCTAATCGTTTTGAAAATATTTAATCAAAAATATTGACTCTTTAAAAAAAAGACTTTTTTAAAATTTTAACTAAGCAGACTTTTTTTGTCTCTCAACATTTCTACTTTTCTAGTTTTTTTGGAACTTTAGAATTCTTCGATAATTTTCACTTTTTTTCAATACTTGGGGTTTTCAGAAATTTCGAATTTTTTTTTTAAATTTACCTGAAAATGATTCACTTTCTTAAATCTCCACATTTCTTCAAAATTACCTATTTTTTAAAATTTGGATTATTTTTCAAAACTTCAATTTTTCTGAAAGTTTTTTTGAAAATTTCTTCATTTTATCAAAATCTTTGATTTTTTTGAAAAGATCTACTTTTAACAGTATATCTGTTCAAAATGTTGACATTATTTCTATTTTTCAAACGTTTTGATTTTTTTAATCCTAATTTTTTATGAAACGAAAAATTTCGAAATTTCGTCATTTGTAAAATGTTCATTTTTGAAAATTTCCACTTTCATTAACATTTCGCCTTTATCTCAAAATATCGATTTCTTTTTTAAATCGACTCCTGGTAAAATTTCGAATTATTTTGTAAAAAGTTCGTTGCATTTTAAAGTTTTTGATTTATTTCGAAAATTTGAACTTTTTTCAAAATGTCGATTTTTTCAACATCATTTTGGTTTTTTCTGAAAATCTTAACTTTTTTTTTGAAAACTTCGACATTTTTTTAATTGAATTTCTGATCCCTGACTTTTTAACGTTTTTCTCAAAGTTTTAACTAACGGAAATTTCGACATTTTTGATAATTTTGACTTTTTTTGGAATTTGGGCTTTTGAAAACCCTAGGTTTTCAGTCAAAAATGTCCAAATATCTTGTATCTTGTATCTTGGATCTTAGACCTTGGATCTTGGATCTTGAATCTTGAACTTTAAACTTGGAAGCTTGAATCTTAAATCTTGGATTTTGAACTTTAAACTTAGAATTCTGAATCTTGAATCTTGGATCTTAAACTTTAAACTTAGATTTTTGAATCTTGAATGTCCAAATATCTTGTATCTTGAATATTGGATCTTGGAGCCTGTATCTTAAATCTTGAACTTTAAACTTGGAATCTGGAATCTTGAATTTTGGATCTTGGATCTTAAACTTTGAATCTTGAATGTTGAATCTTAGATCTTAAATCTTGAATTTTGAATTTTGAATCTTAAATCTTAAATCTTAAATCTTGAATTTTGAATTTTGAATCTTAAATCTTAAATCTTAAATCTTGAATCTTGAATTTTGAATCTTAAATCTTGAATGTTAAATCTTGAATCTTAAATCGACTCTTAAATCTTGAATCTTAAATCTTAAATCTTAAATCTTGAATTTTTACTCTTGAATCTTGAATTTTGAATCTTTAATCTTTAATCTTGAATTTTTACTGTTGAATTTTTACTCTTGAATCTTGAATTTTGAATCTTTAATCTTTAATCTTTAATCTTGAATTTTGAATCTTTAATCTTTAATCTTTAATCTTTAATCTTTAATCTTTAATCTTTAATCTTTAATCTTTAATCTTTAATCTTTAATCTTTAATCTTTAATCTTTAATCTTTAATCTTTAATCTTTAATCTTTAATCTTTAATCTTTAATCTTTAATCTTTAATCTTTAATCTTTAATCTTTAATCTTTAATCTTCAATCTTTAATCTTTAATCTTTAATCTTAAATCTTCAATCTTTAATCTTTAATCTTTAATCTTCAATCTTTAATCTTCAATCTTTAATCTTCAATCTTCAATCTTCAATCTTCAATCTTCAATCTTCAATCTTCAATCTTCAATCTTCAATCTTCAATCTTCAATCTTCAATCTTCAATCTTCAATCTTCAATCTTCAATCTTCAATCTTCAATCTTCAATCTTCAATCTTCAATCTTCAATCTTCAATCTTCAATCTTCAATCTTCAATCTTCAATCTTCAATCTTCAATCTTCAATCTTCAATCTTCAATCTTCAATCTTCAATCTTCAATCTTCAATCTTCAATCTTCAATCTCCAATCTCCAATCTCCAATCTCCAATCTCCAATCTCCAATCTCCAATCTCCAATCTCCAATCTCCAATCTCCAATCTCCAATCTCCAATCTCCAATCTCCAATCTCCAATCTCCAATCTCCAATCTCCAATCTCCAATCTCCAATCTCCAATCTCCAATCTCCAATCTCCAAGCTCCAAGCTCCAATCTCCAATCTCCAATCTCCAATCTCCAATCTCCAATCTCCAATCTTCTATCTTCTATCTTCTATCTTCTATCTTCTATCTTTTTTCTTTTTTCTTTTATCTTTTATCTTTTTTCATTTTTCATTTTTCATTTTTCATTTTTCATTTTTCTTTTTTCTTTTATCTTTTATCTTTTATCTTTTATCTTCAATCTTCAATCTTCAATCTTCAATGTTCAATGTTCAATGTTCAATGTTCAATGTTGAATGTTGAATGTTGAATGTTGAATGTTGAATGTTGAATGTTGAAGCTTGAATCTTGAATCTTGAATCTTGAATCTTGAATTTGGAATTTGGAATTTTGAAACTTGAATATTGCATCTTGCATCATGAATCTTGAACTTTGAACTTGAATCTTGAACCTTGAACCTTGAACCTTGAACCTTGAACCTTGAACCTTGAACCTTG
This sequence comes from Dastarcus helophoroides, assembly GCA_028583605.1. Taxonomy (NCBI): domain Eukaryota; kingdom Metazoa; phylum Arthropoda; class Insecta; order Coleoptera; family Bothrideridae; genus Dastarcus; species Dastarcus helophoroides. Next base: position 60,394,378 of record CM053325.1, read on the forward strand.
AACCTTGAACCTTGAACCTTGAACCTTGAACCTTGAACCTTGAACCTTGAACCTTGAACCTTAAATCTTGAATCCTAAATCTTGAACTTTAAACTTATAATTTTGAATCTTGAATCCTAAATCTTGTATCTTCAACTTTAAACTTAGAACTTCGAATCTTAAATCTTGGATCTTGAACTTTAAACTTAGAATTTTGAATCTTGAATTTTGAATCTTGAATTTTGAATGTTGAAGCTTGAATCTTGAATCTTGAATCTTGGATCTTGGATCTTGGATCTTGGATCTTGGATCTTGGATCTTGGATCTTGGATCTTGAATTTTGAATCTTGAATATTGCAGCTTGCATCTTGCATCATGAATCTTGAACTTTGAACTTGCAATTTTGAATCTTGAATCTTGGATGTTTAACTTCAAACTTGAATTTTGAATCTTAAATATTGCATCTTAAACTTAGTTCGAAAAATTTGAAAACATTAAAAATTTTGAAAATTCTTAAAATTTTGAAAAAATTAAAAATTTTGAAGAAATAAAAAATTTTCAAAAATTAAAAATTTTCAAAAATTAAAAATTTTCAAAAATTAAAAATTTTCAAAAATTAAAAATTTTCAAAAAATTAAAATTTTTTAGAAATTTTATAAAAAAGTGCAAAAATTTAAAAAGTTTTCAAATTTTCAAAAAAGTCTCAATTTTAGAGTCATAATGTTGAAAAAAAGTTAAAATGCTGAATAAATTCAACATTTTTAAAAAATTTTAAAATTTTCAAAAATGGAGAAATTTTCATGAAAAGTAAAAATTTTCTACTAATCAAAATTGTCAAAAATATTAGGGTTTTAGGAAAAAATTGTATTTAATTTTTAAAAAAGTCGAAATATTCAAACATAATCAAAAATGTCCAAACAGGGAAATGTAAAAAAAAATAAAAATTTCCCAGAAAAATTCAGACTTAGTAAATCACGAAATTTAAAAAAAATCTAAATTTTCAAAAAACAAAAATAGAATTTTCGACATTTTCAAATATAGATGAATTTTTAAAAAATGACACAATTTTTAAAAAAGAATAAAATTTAAAAAGGTAGAAATTTTAGAAAAAAATTTGGAGAAATGTTTTAATTTTTAAAAATGTTTTAATTTTTAAAATAAAAATCAGTCCAAATTCTGAAAAAAATTCGTATGAATTTAAAAATCAAAATATTGAAAAATGGTCAAAAAACTCAAAAAAACGATTTTTGAAATAAATCAAAATTTTCAAAAAAAATTAAAATAATCAATAAATAATGCAATTTTCAGAAATATTCGAAATGAAGAAAATGTTTCAAAAAATATTGTATTTTAAAAGTTTAAAATTTTCGAAAAGTCAAATTTTAGAAAAATAGATGAATTTTAAAAAAAGGTCTACAATTTTAAAAGATATTTTCAAACAAAACCTAAAATTCTGGAAATAAGCGCAAAAAATTGAAAATAAGTAAAAATTTTGAAAAATTTCGAAATTTTAATACATACAAATTTAAAAAAAAATGAATGTTTAAAAAAAGCAACAAGTTTCAAAATGAGTTTGAAAAAAATCAAAATTTGCGAGAGCAGTCGACACTTTTTTTAAAGCTTAATCCAGGAGTGGATCAAGATTTTTAAAGAAAGCGAAATTTTGACGGAAGTCGAGAATTGAAAAAAACTATCGAAAATTTGAAAAATGTCGAAATTATCAATTAGGTTGATTTTGAAAAAACATTGAATTTGTCGACAAAATTGAAATATCTGAAATTTTAAAATTTTCAAAAACGGTCGAAGCTTTCGAAAAGACCGAACCTTTCAAAAATTGAAGTCGACATTTTAAATAATTATTTTGAAAGACATCGAATTTAGAGAAAAAGTGCAAATTCTGGAAAAAAGTCCTAAATCTAAAATCGTAAAAAAAATTTCAACTTTTCAGAAACCTCGACATTTTCAAAAAAATTCAAAGCTTAAATGTTGAAGTTTTTATAAATTGTTGCAATATTCGAAGTTTAATAAAAAAACAACCGAATATTTAAACAGAAGCGAAAGTTGTCTTCATTAAATGTCGAATTCTGATAAGGTCAATATTTTTAAAAAAGTCGAAAATTTGAAATAAGTAAATATTTGTTTTAAAAGGTAGGAATTTTGAAAAAAGCGAAATTATGAGAGGCGCGCTTCGCTGTTTGAGAAGTCCTGCTGTATGGTACTGGATTTATATGATACATCAAACATCGAATGAATTTACCGATCTATCGAAACATATCGATATATTTTTTGCGATACATCAATTGAATTCAGTAGCGATGTTTTAAAAATGTTGCGCATCCCTAGCTGCAGATCAACCCATGGGCCCATAACGTAATAATGATGCCAACAACGTTGCAAAAATTTAAATGACACAGTTTCAAAATCCCGTTAAACAGATGCTTGCTAATTTTAAACAGATGCTCACGTCTTGTGCAATATTTTGTTACAGGTACAATAACGCTTTAATGATTGCCTAAGAATAGAATATTTGCGGTCGCAAAAGGAGATTTATTAACTGCAATAACACATCGACGAGGTTCATCGATCTCGTATACAAACTTTATGACACAAGATCGATAAAAAAATAAAATCGTTTAATCGGTTTGTATTTTATGAACTCGTAATTGAGATGAGAGGCTTTTATGAACTTAAAAGGTCGTCAATGAAATTTCAAACACGCTTCTTTAATACCACGTTGAGTTTTTTAAATTGTAAATGCCACAACAAAATTATGTGATTAATCAAATAGGAAATACGGAATTCAGAAAGTTTCTAACAAGTTGAAGTTCGATTTTATTGAATTTCGCCAGCTCGTAACAACATCGAAGAGATTCTGTCATATCATATTAAATCATATCAGCATCAACATTAAAGACACGAATTTAAAAAAAAACGACTTTTTAGAACATTTCCACGTGTTTCCAATTTTTCTATTGATTATTTTGACTTTTTTTGAAACTTCGACAACTAAAAATTCATTTTTCTTTCAAGCTTACATTTTTTCCAAAATGTACACTTTCACCAGAATTTTTAATATTTCAAAATCTTTAATTTTTCAAAATTTTAAACTTTCAAAATTTTTAATTCTTCAAAATTTTTAATTTTTCAAAATTTTTAACTTTCAAAATTTTTAATTCTTTGAAATTTTTAATTTTTCAAAGTTTTTAATTTTTTAAAACTTGTTTTTTCAAAATGTTACTTATTTTCGGAATATTATACTTATTTCTAAATGTCGACTCCCTCGCTAATTTTTAATTTATTGTGAAAATTTCCACCTTCAAAATATAGTGATTTTTGAAGATCATATTTTATTTATTTTAAAATTTTTGACTTTTGTTCGAATTTTTCATTTTATTTTTGAAAAAATTCAGTTATTTTCTAAATTTCGTACTTTGTCTTAAAATTTGAACGTCTTTACAACTTTCGAAAAGTTTTAACATTTTCTTTTAATAAAAATTTCGACTTTTTTCCAAAGGTACACTTTTTTAAAGTAATTTCTCTTTTTCTCGAAATGAAGACTTTCTGAACATTGTTTTTATTTTTAATATTTTGAAAATTTCGATATTTCAAATTTTTTATTATTTGTAAAATTGATTTTTTTTGAAAAAATTGCGATTTTAAATTTTGCCTTTTTATCGAATTTTTGATCGATTTATTACAAAAAATTGACATTAGATAATTTCCACTTTTTCAAGTTTTTATTATCATTTCGATATTTTCTCAAAATTTTGACTTCAGATTTTCTACTTTAAACGTTGAATGTTAAATTTTGAATGTTGAATGTTGAAGGATGAATTCTGAATTTTGATTGTTGAATGTCGAATGTTGAATGTTGAATGTTGAATGTGGAATGTGGAATGTGAAATGTCGAATGTGGAATGTCGAAGCCGAATGTCGAATGTCGAGTGTCGAGGGTCGAATTTTGAACTTTGAAGTTTAAACTTAGAATTTTGAATCTTGGATCTTGAACTTTAAACTTAGAATTTTAAATCTTGAATTTTGAATCTTGATTCTTGAATCTTGATCCTTGAATATTGAACATTGAATCTTGCATCTTGAATTATGTATCTTGAATCTTGAATCCTGGACTTGAATCTTAAATCTTAACTCTTGAATCTTTATTCTTGGATCTTGAAATTTAAGCTTAAAAATTTGAATCTTTAATATTAAACTTGAATATTGCATCTTGCATCTTGAAACATGAATCTTGAACCTCGAATCTTGAAACTTGAATCTTGAACCTTGAACCTTGAATCTTGGATTTTAAACTTTAAACTTGCAATTTTGAAACTTGGACCTTAAATCTTAGGTGTTGAATTTTAAACTTAGAATTTTGAATCTTGAATATTGAATCTTGAATCTTGAATCTTGCATCTTGCATCTTGAATAATGAACCATGAATCTTGAATTTTGAATCTTAAATCTTGAATCTTGAATCTTAAATTTTGAATCTTGAATCGTGAATCTTGAATCTTGAATCTTGAATCTTGAATCTTGAATCTTGAATCTTGAATCTTGAATCTTGAATCCTTAAGCTTGAACCTTGAAACTTGAATCTTGAACTTTGAATCTTGGATTTTCAACTTTAAACTTAGAATTTTGAATCTTGAATCTTGCGGTTTGCATCTTGAATTATAAATCTTGAACCTTAAATCTTGAATTTTGAATCTTGAACCTTAAGCCTTGAACCTTGAATCTTGAAACTTAAACCTTAAACTTAGAATTTTAAATCTTGGATCTTAAATCTTGGGTCTTGAATTTTAAACTTAGAATTTTGAATCTTGAATACTGAATCTTGCATCTTGCACCTTGAATCATGAATCTTGAATTTTGAACCTTGAATCTTGGATCTTGAACTTTAAACTTAGAATATTAAATCTTAAATCTTGAATCTTGCATCTTGAAGTTTAAACTTGGAATTTCGAATGTTGAATATTGAATCTTGAACATTGAACTTCGAACCTTGAACGTTGTATCTTGAACTTAGAACCTAAAACCTTAAACCTTGAATCCTATATCTTGAATCTTGAACTTTAAACTTAGAATTTTGAATCTTAAATCTTGAATCTTGAATCTTAAATCTTAAATCTTAAATCTTAAATCTTAAATCTCGAATCTCGAATCTCGAATCTCGAATCTCGAATCTCGAATCTCGAATCTCGAATCTCGAATCTCGAATCTCGAATCTCGAATCTCGAATCTCGAATCTCGAATCTCGAATCTCGAATCTCGAATCTCGAATCTCGAATCTCGAATCTCGAATCTCGAATCTCGAATCTCGAATCTCGAATGTCGAATGTCGGATCTCGGATCTCGGATCTCGGAGCTCGGATCTCGGATCTCGGATCTTGGATCTTGGATCTTGAACTTTAAACTTGGAATTTTGAATATTGAATCTTGAACCTTGAACGTTGAACCTTGAGCCTAGAACCTAAAACTTTGAACCTTGAAACTTGAATCCTATATCTTGGATTTTAAACTTTTGGAATTTTGGATCTTGAATCTTGATTCTTGAATCCTGAATTTTAAATCTTGAATCTTGAACCTTGAATCTTGAATCTTGGATCTTTAACTTTAAACTTAGAATTTTGAATCATCAATCATGAATCATGAATCTTGATTCTTGAACTTTGAATCTTAAATCTTGGATCTTGAACTTTAAGCTTAGAATTTTGAATCTTGAATATTAAATCTTACATCTTGGATCTTAAATCTTGAATCTTGAACTTTGAACTTGGAATTTCGAATATTGAATTCTGAACTTTGAACATTGAACCTCGAATCTTGAACGTTGAACCTTAAACCTAGAACCTAAAACCTTGTACCTTGAATCCTATATCTTGGATCTTGAACTTTTAACTTAGCATTTTGGATCTTAAATCTTGAATTTTAAATTTTAAATTTTGAATCTTGAATCTTGAACCTTAAATTTTAAATCTTGAATCTTGAACTTTAAATTTAGAATTTAGATCTTAAATCTTGAATCTTGAATCTTGCATCTTGTATTTTGAATCATGAATCCTAAATCTTGAACCTTGAATCTTAAATCATAAATTTTGAATCTTGAACCATAAACCATGAACCTTGAATTTTGAACGTTAAACCTTGAACCTTGAATCTTATATCTTGGATCTTGAACTTTAAACTTAGAATTTGGATCTTAAATCTTTAAACTTGAATCTTGAATCTTGAATCTAGGATCTTGGAACTTGGAGCTTGGATCTTGGATCTTGGATCTTGAATCTTCGAACTTGAATCTTGAATGTAGATGTTCAAATTTCGAATTTTGAATCTCGAATCCCGAATTTCGAATTCGAATCCTGAATTTCGAATTTCGAATTTCAAATTTGAATGTCCAGACGTGTTTTTTTAGTAGTTAAACATCTGGGACTGATATTTACAACAACAAATCCGATGGGCGGTAAGAACATTTAATTGGCCAAAATATACAAAGCTGGGCGGCAAACAAAAAAAGTTGTTATTTGTCTGTCAATGTAGTAACGAATGCAGTAACTCTTAAATTCTTGTTTCTATTCTATTTATATCGAAGGAACAGAAAGCTGTGATAAAAATGTCCGTTCTTATCCAGCTATCCGACGGAGTCGACCGACATTTTAGAGAGTAAAGCACGGAATACGGCAGCCAAAGCGGATGTGGTCAGTGATGCATGTCCGCAAACTGCTTTTGCAAGTGAATGTTTACTACCAACAATAAATGAAATCAAATAATGCAGCTAGCCAGTGCTTTTGCTTCTCTTGGTTGTGTAGTTCGCTTTATAGAGCGATAATGCCTTCTGTGCTTCATCCGCTCGTCAACTTCAACTTCATTTCTGCTACAGTGCACATCCTTTGATGCAACACGGTGAGCCCTGAATTCTGATTTAATGCTAACAGGCTCGAAATGAACGTTACGTATGAAAGTTACATTATTATTATTACGAAAGTGGTTAGATGTTTAAAATGCATATAAAATATATATTTTCTGGTGCGTAACACGGCGCTTATGCCACAGTGCGTTGAAATCTATAATACGTTCTGATTTTAAAAAATTAAAAAATGGTTTATTTATATTTAATGACGTAAGCAGTCAGTATAAATTATCGTTGGCTAAATCTTCTCCATCTCGAATATCCAGCTTTTGAAACTTTGCCTAGTTTTTAAATGTCATGCAAGTACTTTTCTAATTTTCATTAATAAATAATCAGTGATCCCAATAGGCACAGAAATAAAGGGATATAAATAACCCCAAATTTTTTGGTGTTTTTCTAGTCAGTAACTTAAAGAAAAATGTTCGCCTTGATTCACGCTAAATATGTTCGATTTCAACCGCAATTACTGTATTGCGCGCAATTTAATAAACCTGTGCTAACTCCGAAAATACTCTCAAATGAAATAATGTAAAAGACAAATTTGATCTGCATTATATCCTTTGGTTAAATTAAGGTTTTTGTTTAACAAATAATTGATACCAGATACCATGAGTTAAAAAGCCTTGGAATGCAAACAGCTATTTTTCCATAAAATAAAATAAAGTCACTAAATGACCTCTGTAATCATGGTAATAAATAACTCGGGAAATTATAATCGTTTAGAAAATATGAGTAGCGTTTTAAAAATTGCAAAGTATTCTGTACAACTCGTAGTTATTGGTTTTTGATAAAAGTAAGTTTAGTGTAAGAATAGTTGATTTAAAAAAAGAGTTCCTTTATCACTTACTTGGTTGCTTGAAACAAAAACATTAAAAGTTTGAGACGTTTTAAATGATACTCGTCATTTTGTGTCAAGGTCCATGAATATAAGTTTTTTATGAATAAATTTTCAACCTCTAGAATGACAACTACGTACATGTACATGTTTTGTGGATAGAAATGGAAATTGATATCTTCAAGATGTGTGGTAGTTGTAATCAATGACAATTAATATCTGCTACAAAGACATATTTATCTTCTAAACAGCATGTAATTTCCATCGTAATTGGTTACTATTGAGTTAACTTTTTCCATTTTATTACTCTTTTTACAGTTTATTGTCATATTTTAATTTTGATTTGCTATTTTGACTTTAACCACAAAAATTAGGAACACTCAAGAGTTTTCCTAAGTCATAATCTTAAGAAAAAATAACGATAATGTAAAATCTTAACTTCAAATTTTGACAAACAAGACGTTTGTCTTGAAATTACTCATTTTTTTGCAAAACTTTGACTTCAAACACGAAATGCAATCTTTTTCCAAAAATCATGACCAATTTCTTGATATTTAGGCTTTAATCTCCAAATTCGAATGTTTAAAAGACCTTGACCTTGAGAAATGTGTATTTACGAAAAAATTAAGTTCGTCAACATTTTTGAGGCAAAGTCCGAATCTGCTACTTTATTTTTCCGAATTTTAGGCTTTTGTGTAGAGATTTTTTTCAAAATTCGAACCCAATATCGGAGTTTGGGGGATTTAAACAGAAATTTTAAGTAAAAATCTTAAAAATGCAAACTTAGAACATTTTCGGAAGTTTTGATATTTTCATTAAACAATTTAGTTTTTTTCTTCGAATTTCTAGGTAAACTTCTCGACATTGTGGTGAACATTTTTGAAACAAACTATAGAACGTTTGTGTGTTTAAAAATCGAAATGTCAAGAAGAAAATTAAAAACTTAAAATGGTAAATTTTAAATCCCAACAAATAAGTCAAAATTTCGAAAAGATTTTTTCACAAATTCTAGTTTTCTTAAAATTTTTTGATCTCGAAATTTTGACGACGTTTTTGTCACAATTACGATTTTTATCACGATTTCGATTTTTCTTGAAATTTCGATGTTTTTTCTAGTTTAAATTCGACTTAAGAAGCAAATTTTGGATTTCAAATTTCGAAATTTCAGATGAATTAAAAACAGCAATATTTAAATATTTTAGTTAATTTTAAGTATTTTTGCAATTTTTTTTTAATTTTGAATTCTGTTTAAATAATTATGTTTAAAGAATCTGAAATTATTTCATAGATTTCGATATTTTTCCCAAAATCTTCCTTTACTTACTTACTGTTGAAATTATTAGTTTTTCTAGAAATTTTGTTTTTTTCTCTTTCGAAATTTTGAATTTGTAAATGGTTGACTTTATATTCGAAAGTTCAGAAACATAGCTAACCTCAAATACAATTTTGTATGCAAGTGGAATATAACCTACACTGCAAATTCATGTAGCTCTCCAGACATGTATAGTGAATCATAGGTAGCTGAACTACCAACAGTTGAAACACTGCCACCTAGCAAAGCGGTTGCTCTCTAGGAAAGTTCTCAGAAGACAAAGATTCTAATGCACAGACCATTAGGTATGAATACTTTGTACTTGCCGGAAGATTTGTTAGCATTCGAGTTGGATATACCAAACTGACGAGATCTAACAAGACCGAAACCGGTCTTTGGTTTCCAAACTTCGAATCAAATAAATGTTCAAATCTATTGGTCTGTGCATTAGAATCCTTGCCTTCTGGGAACTTTCCTAGAGAGCAACAACTTTGCTAGGTGGCAGTGTTTCAACTGTTGGTAGTTCAGCTATCTATTATTCACCATAAACGCCTGGAGGGCTGCATGAATTTGCAGTCTAAGTTGTATTCTACTTGCATATGGAATTTTTCTCAAAATTTAATTTTTTTCAAATACAATAAAATTTTAATTTTTTGAAATATTGAATTTTCCCGAAAAATTTAATTTTTTAGGAATGTCGTGTTTTCTTCAACTTTTTGTCTATAATCTCGAAATGCTGACTTGTTTTCTGGAAATTAGGACGTTTTCCCAGAAATTTCGACTTTTTTTTCGGTACTTTGACCGCATTTTCGGAAGTTTTGATATTTTCCCTAAACAATTCAGTTTTTTTTTCTCAAAATTTCTACGTAAACTTCTCGACATTGTGGTCAACATTTTTGAAACAAACTCTAGAACGTTTGTGTGTTTAAAAATCCAAATGTCAAAAAAAAAATTAAAAATGAAATCGTAAATTTTAGATCCAAACAAATAAGTCTAAATTTTGAAAAGATTTTGTCACAAATTCTAGTTTTCTTAAAATTTTTTGATCTCGAAATTTTGACGACGTTTTTGTCACAATTACGATTTTTATCACGATTTCGATTTTTCTTGAAATTTCGATGTTTTTTCTAGTTTAAATTCGACTTAAGAAGCAAATTTTGGATTTCAAATTTCGAAATTTCAGATGAAATAAAAACAGCAATTTTTGAATATTTTCGTTAATTTTAAGTATTTTTACGATTTTTTTAAATGTTGAATTCTGTTTAATTATTAGGTTTAAAGAATCTGGAATTATTTCATAGATTTCGATATTTTTCCCAAAATCTTCCTTTACTTACTGTTGAAATTATTAGTTTTTCTAGAAATTTTGTTTTTTTCTCTTTCGAAATTTTGAATTTATAAATGGTTGACTTTATATTCAAAAGCTTAGAAATATAGCTAACCTCAAATACAATTTCGTATGCAAGTAGAATACAACCTAGACTGCAAATTCATGCAGCCCTCCAGGCGTGTATAGTGAATCATAGGTAGCTGAACTACCAACAGTTGAAACACTGCCACTTAGCGAAGCGGTTGCTCTCTAGGAAAGTTCCCAGAAGACAAGGATTCTAATGCACAGACCAGTAGATATGAATACTTTGTACTTGCCGGAAGATTTGTTAGCATTCCAGTTGGATATACCAAACTGACGAAATCTAACAAGACCGAAACCGGTCTTTGGTTTCCAAACTTTGAATCTAATAAATGTTCAAACCTATTGCTCTATGCATTAGAATCAAATACGGTTGTTAGCACAGTTGAATTCTTAGAAGTGAGACAGTGAAATATTGAGCTTTACCGAAATAACAATAACCTAAAAGGTACCCTCAAAAGTACTCTACATTTTAGTAAAAGTTTCATTGAAACAGATTTTAACAGAGATTATCCCGGACAAAGGATCAGTCGACAGACAGATACACCTTCAGTTTTATTAATAGAGATTAATAGTTTTGGTGGAACGGGCTGGCCATTGGTTATCTTCAAAAATTGAAATACAAATCTTGTCTCCTGAAACCAAGAAAGATTAAAAAAACACAACAAAGGTTACTGGCTAACGCGTTTCGATAGCCAAGCTGTCTCTCTAAAGATGATAGCTTGGCTATCGAAACGCGTTAGAGCAACCTTTGCTGTGTTTTTTAATCTTTCTTGTTTTCTGGGGCAAGAATAATAGTAAATAAAACAAATATTTTATACATATTTTATTTGGCGAATTACGAGGGAAAATATTTAGATTTTGAGGAACATACAGAATTGGATTTTGAAATAAAGCTCAAGTTTTAGAGAAAAATACGGATTTTGAGAATATTAAATTTCGATTTTTTTTTAATTCTTTTTAACTTCTGGAAATTTCGATTTTTTCCTCGGAATTTTAAGAAACAAAAATGAATTTAAAAAAATTCGAAATTTTAAGAAAAAGATCGAGATTTCGAGAAAAAGGTCGAAACCTAATAAACACTCGAAATGCCCCAGAAAGAGTCACGTTTTATTGAAATGTTGAAACATTGAAATACAGATCTTGTCTCCTGAAACCAAGAGAGAGAAAATGAAATTTTGGAAAAAAAACGACAGATATTGAGAAAAATGAAATTTCCCTAATTCTCTTAACTGGTTGAATGAGAGTCCCTCAGATTTGGGTCATTAAAAAATGTCATAGAAAGAATAACTGGAGAAATATCAATTAAAATAAATTCGTAGCTTGCAGCTATCATATCCGATAGTCTTGTGATGCATTTTCATAAACCAGGTTGTCATTATTAAGCTCTATCGGGTACTCGTGAAATGCGAGCACGTAAACAGCAATAAAAACGTAAAAACCTCAGGCGTAATACTGTCTTCAATAGAGTACCATCAAGGTTCATATCTGGTGAATATTGTGTTTATAGTTACGTAAGATTTCGACATAATTAACGCGATTAATTTACAGAGATCTTTAGTATAATAATAGTGTTGCATTATGTTGCCTCTTAAAAGAATGCAGTTGCCAGAAGCCAAAATTGATATTACTTAATTGACCAAGTGTAATGTGTACAAAAAAAGTGATGAATGTCAAAGAATTAATAGTATCTTATAATTTAATTAGATGGTAAATGCAGTGATGTACACTTTATTTCGCAGATCATTAAATGTTAACTATAAATTGACTTCAATTGTAATAGAAAGTTAGCACTTCATAATGAGGAATGTCTTATTGTTCATCCATTTCTAAACCTGAAATTAACAAATCGCTGTTAGACTGGGATCTTGTTTCGTAAACGCCACAATTACATAAAAGACTTTCCGATTTTACATTAATTTGCATTAAAATTCTGGAAGTTGCACAGCAAAACGAACAAATCTAGTGAAGTCTAACTAATAACGCGTTTGGTTTTCAAAGTTACCAGGTTCAAATCATCGCCGAGTACAAGGGCTGTCTTTTTGTTTTGTATATAGCTACATAGAGGGCGCCAGTAACAAAGTGCATAGTTTCGAAATTAACCTCAACATTACATTAATACGTGTTAAAAATTTCCTTAAAATATAACAAGTGGTTTAGTCACAGTGAATTTTGGAAATTAGTAAGAGGTTCAGAAACATGGAATTGAGTCGACAGCATCTTCAGGTGGTTGAAACTAGGGTTGCACTCGATACATCGATGCATCAACAAAATCGATGTATCAACAACATCGATGTTTATGTTTCGATGTTCGATATTTTTGTATCGATACTTTCGTTCCGATGTATCGATGGTATCGATATATTTTTTCGATGTATCGATTGGTGAAATAAGTTCAAAAACATCGATGTTTATTTTTCGATGTTCGATATTTTTGTATCGATACTTTCGTTCCGAAAATTTCCCAAAATTTTGTATGAAACCAAAGTTTATTTTTATAAATTTTAGTTTTTTCCAAAATTTGAACTTTTTCCAAATCCAAATTTTTATCGAAAATTCGAACATTTTTTAAAAATATTTCAGATTAAAGTGAAACCTTAGGCGTAGAAAGGCCAGCAATTTAAAAAAATATATATTAGAAACTTCGAAATCCAAATTTTTATCGAAAATTCGAACATTTTTGAAATTATTTCAGATTAAAGTGGAACTTTTTAGAATTTTAAGTTTAATTTTTAGATGTTAAAGTTTTTCTTTCATGTATGTCCGTAATGTCGAAATATCTGCTTTGTTCAAAAAATTCAAGTTCAAAGGGACTCTTCGGCCCAAAAAACTTTTTTAGAAAATTCAACTTTTTCAAAATTTACACTTTTTTGGAAATCTTGACTTTTTACTGAAAATTTGAACTCTTTATAAAAATGTCCATTATTTTTAAAAATTTCGACTATTGATAATTTTCATATTTCTCCAGAATTCGTATATTTTTCAAAATTTTGATTTTTTCTAAAATTTAAATTTTTTGAGAATTTCGGTTCCAAATCTTTTAAAAATTTTAAATTTTTAAAATTTTATCTCTTCGCTTTTTAAGTTTGGTATTTTTACAAAATCAACTGTGACTTTTTTAAAAAGTTGGAGTTTTTTTAAAAATTTTGAATTGTTTTTAAAGATCCGGAACTTTTTTCTGAAAATTACAATTTTTTATGAATATTTTAACATTTTTCCAAATTTCGACTTTTAATTTTTTCAAACTGTTAATTTTTTTTTCAAAATTGAGGTGCTTCAGAAAAATTAGAGATTTTTCAAATCTCTTTATTCTTTAAAATTCCAAAAATTGTAATTTTGCAAACATTTCACTTTTTGATCAAAACTTTTTTTGAAAACTTCGATGTTTTTGAAATTGTCAACTATTTTTTTTTAATTTTGACTATATTTTAAAATTCCAACTTTTTTTGAAAAGTCAGATATTTTCAAATCTCAACGTTTTATCAAAATTCCATTATTTAATATTTTTGGCTATTTCTCAAAATTTCTTTTTTTAAAACCTTACCTTTTCAGAATTACATTTTTTAAGTTAAATTAGAAGCGCTTTTAAAAAACCTTGAGTTATTTTGAAAATTTCGTTTTTGAATAAAAAAATTTGAATTTCTCTTGAAATTTTACTAGTTGTCTTGAAAATTTCGACTTTTTTTTTAAACATTTCGATATTTTTCAATTTTGAACATTATTTCAAAATTTTGTTCTCTTTGAAATTTTAACTATTTTTCAAAATTTCGACTTTTTTGAAAATCTTTACTTTGGTCAAAATTACAATTTATCTTCAAATAAAATTAGTACGACTTCAAAAATTTCTTCTTTTTTGAAAATTGGATTATTTCAAATCTCTATCAAAATTTTGTCTTAAAATTTTTTACTATTTTTTCAGAATTTTACAAAGGCATAGAAAGGACATGAATTAAAATAATTTTTTTGGGAAATTTCGAGTTTTAAGTCGAAATTTCGACTTTTTTCTTGAAATATCGACTTTTTTCTCGAAATTTCGACTTTAATCTAGAAAATTCGACTTTTTTCTCGAAATTTTGACTTTCAAGTAGAATTTTATGTACTCTATGGTTAAGTTAGGCAGATGACAGTTGCGTCCCACCTCATCCCTTTTCCAACAATTTGACACTTAGCAGCAGGGTGCGTTGAGTAATTTCCATTTTTAATTACCAAAATTTCGACTTTTATTTCAAAATTTCGGGATTAAAGTTGAAATTTAGACTTTAATCTCGGAATTTCGAGAAAAAAAGTCTAAATGTCCAATTTAAAGTCGAAATTTTTGAGAAAAAAGTAGAAATTCCGAGATTAAAGTCGAAATTTCGACAAAAAAGTCGAAATTTTTAGATTTAAGTCGAAATTTTCGAGATTAAAGTGGAAATTTCGGGATTAAAGTCTAAATTTCGAGAAAAAAGTAGAGATTTGTAACAAAAAGTTTTAATCAATGTCCTTTCTATGCTTTCGTAAAATTTCCACATTTTTGGAAGTCTTTTTATTTGAAGTTGTGCCTTTTTTTAATTTAAAGCGACTCCAAAACTTTGTAAAATTCGATGTTTTCTCAAAATTTAAATCTCGACTCTTATAATGTTTAGCATTTATACAAAATTCTGCCTGACTTTTTTAAAAAGAGGTTTATCAAAATTTTGACTTTTTTTTGAATAACCTGTATTTTTTATGAAAATTTCAACATTTTTTAAACTTTAGGGTTTTTTAAATATTTCTAAGTTCTCTAAAATTTTAAATTCTTTTTCAAAATTTTGGCCATTTTAAAAATGTAGGCATTTTTAAAATTTATTTATTTTTCAAAATTCCAAAATTTTTGTATTACACAATTCTTATTTTTATAAATGTTAGTTTTTTCCCCAAATTTTAGCGTTTTCTTCAGATCCAGCATTTAACCTTGAATTTTTATCAACCATTTTTTATAAACATTTGAGATTAATCGGAATTTTTAAAATTTTGAGTTTAACATTTAAATTAAAAATACTTTTTTCGAACACGTTAATCTGCAAACGTAATTTTCGGTTCAAAAAACGTAGATTTTGAGTTTACTATTATATTTTGGAAGAAAAAATATAAAAAAAGTACGGGTTTAAATTCGGAAGGAAAATAATTGTCATTTCATAACTAATAATTAAAGAAATTAGGCGTAGAAAGGCCAACAATTAAAAAAATATATATATTCGAAACTTCGATTTTAAAGGCGAATTTTCGAGCTTGGAATTTCGACTTCTATTTCGTAATGTCGACATTTTCTCTCGAAATTCCAAGATTAAAGTTAAAGTTTCGATTTTAAAGTAGAAATTCCGAGAAAAAAGTCGAAATGTTGGCTATTAAATATTTAAATAACTGGCCCTGCTACCATCTGTCAATATTGTATGCTTAATTTAAGTTTCGTGTATTTTCGAAATTTTGACTTTAATCTCGAAATTTCTAAAAAAAAACTCGAAACTTCGCGATTAAAGGCGAAATTTCAGGGAAAAAAGTGGTATTTTCGAGAAAAAAAAGTCTAAATTTCGTGATAAATTTTAAGATAATGTTAAAATTTCGAGATAAAAGTCGAAATTTTAACTTTAGTCACCGAATTCCGAGAAAAAGTCGAAATTTCGATTAAACTCGAAATTTCAATTAAACTCGAAATTTCAATTAAACTAGAAATTTCTAAAAAACTGTCTTTTTAAATTGATATCCTTTCTACCACTTTCCTAATTTTGACTTCTTCAACTCGCAATTAAATATTTGAAAAACACCGGAGAAACATCGATGTATCGATACTTAATAGCGATGTTTAAGACATCGATGTTTCATTGAAAAAAATATCGATGTTCAAACATCGATGCTTTTTTGAACGATGTTGCATCTCTATTGGTGAAATAAGTTCAAAAACATCGATGTTTATATTTCGATGTTCGATATTTTTGTATCGATACTTTCGTTCCGATGTATTGACCGTATCGATATATTTTTCAACGTATCGATTGGTGAAATAAATTCAAAAACATCGACGTTTATGTTTCGATGTTCGATATGTTTATATCGATGCTTTCGTTCCGATGTATCGACGTTATCGATATATTTTTCGATGTATCGATTGGTGAAATATGTTCAAAAAAATTTTACTTTTTCGAAGGTTAAAATTTATCTAGGGACCAGCTAATATGTCACCTGATCCCATTCACATTTTACAGCCTCTACTTTATTTAATTTGGTTAAATAAATCGATTTTTTAAGTATCGATTTTTTTAAACTTCCGCCTTTTTAAATTAAGTACTTAAAATTTTGATTTTATTTCCGAATTTCGAAATGTTTTATCAAAATTTCTACTTTTTCAAAACTTTCGCTTCAAAATTTTTTTCACACAATTCTCAGCTATCCAAAATTTCGACTTTTTTCAAAATTTTACTTTTTTGAAAATTTCGACCTTTTGAAAATTTTGACTTTTTTCAAAGTTTCAATTTTCAGAATTTCGCCTCTTTTCAAACTTTCGACTTTTCCAAAAATTTCAACTTTTTTCAAAATTTTGCCCACTTTACTTTATTGAAAATTTCTTTTTTTTACTGTTATTCAACCTATCGAACAGTTTACCTTTTTGAACAATTTGACCTTTTAAACATTTTAATTTTTTTAATTTAAAATTTCTAAAATATCAACTTCCCTGGAAAAATCAGAATGTCGAGGTTTTTAATGAATTTTTCTATTAAAATTTCGATTTTATTTTCGAATTTCGAAATGTTTTATCAAAATTTCTACTTTTTCAAAACTTTCGCTTCAAAATTTTTTTCACACAATTCTCAGCTATCCAAAATTTCGACTTTTTTCAAAATTTTACTTTTTTGAAAATTTCGACCTTTTGAAAATTTTGACTTTTTTCAAAGTTTCAATTTTCAGAATTTCGCCTCTTTTCAAACTTTCGACTTTTCCGAAAATTTTAACTTTTTTCAAAATTTTGCCCACTTTACTTTATTGAAAATTTCTTTTTTTTACTGTTATTCAACCTATCGAACTTTTTTTGAAAAATTTGACTTTTTAAACATTTCAAATTTTTTAATTCAAAATTTCTGAAATTTAAACTTCCCTGGAAAAATCAGCATGTCGAGGTTTTTAATGAATTTTCTATTAAAATTCCGATTTTATTTCCAAATTTCAATATTTTTATCAAAATTTGGACTTTTTTAAAACTTTCGCTTCAAAATTTTTTTCACACAATTCTTAGCTATCCAAAATTTCGACTTTTTTCAAAATTTAACTTCTTTAAAAATTACGACCTTTTAAAAATTTCGACTTTTTTCAAAGTCAAAATTTTCAGAATTTCGCCTCTTTTCAAGCTTTCGACTTTTCCGAAAATTTCAACTTTTTTCAAAATTTTGGCCACTTCACTTTATTGAAAATTTCTTTTTTTGCTGTTATTCAACCTATCGAACAGTTAATCTTTTTTGAAAAATTTGACTTTTTAAACTACAATTTTTTTAATTTAAAATTTCTGAAATTTCAGCTTCCCTGGAAAAATCAGAATGTCGAGGTTTTTAACGAATTTTTCAATTATAATTCCGATTTTATTTCCCAATTCCGATTTTATTTCCCAATTCTGATTTTATTTCCAAAGTTCGAATTTTTTATCAAAATTTCGACTTTTTTGAAACTTTCTCTTCAAAATTTTTTTCACACAATTCTTAGCTATCCAAAATTTCGACTTTTTTCAAAATTTAACTTCTTTAAAAATTACGACCTTTTAAAAATTTTAACTTTTTTTAAATCTTTTTCTTTCGAAAATTATAGATTTTTTAAAAGGCAAAGTTTTTAAAATTTCCGTTTTGTTGAAAAATTGTATTTTTTCGAAAATTCGGCTAGTCAAAATTTGGATAATTTTAAGACTTTCGACTTTCAAAATTTCAACTTTTTTAAATCTCTGTCTTTTAAAAGAAAATGGTTTTTTTTAATTTTGGCTTTTAAAGATGTAAATTTTATTTTCCAAAATTTTGACACTTTGAAGAACCTTGACTTTTTGAAAATTCCGACGTCTTTTCCAAATTTTCACTCCTAAAATTCTTACTTTTTTAAAATTTGACCTCTTTTTAAATTTCTTTAAAATTTCGACTATTCTATTCGAGTTAATTTGACATTTTGAACTATTTTGCAAATTTTCCATTTTTTTTATACTTTCGCTGCTTAAAAAAATTTCAATTTTTTTAATAAATTTCAACTCAATCAACGTGTCAACTTTTTACAGCTTTAAAATTTTTTTAAATATTTTGGAAAATTTCGATGTTTTCAAATTTCCAATCTTTTTGAAAATATTCAATCACAAATGTTGACTGTTTAAAAAAAAAACCATTTATCTTTTCTTGAAATTTTAACCAAGCAGAATATTTCTGTTTCTGAACATTTCTATTTTTCTAGCTTTTTTGTCAGTTTTGAATTTTTTGATAATTTTCATTTTTTTTCAATATTTGGGCTGTTCAAATATTTTGGGTTTTTTTTTGAAAATTTAACTGAAAATGCTTCACTTTCCTAAATCTTCACGTTTCTTTAAAATTTATATTACCTATTTTATGAAATTCGGATTATTTTTCAAAATTTTAACATTTCTGAAAGTTTTTTTGAAAATTTCGTTAATTTATCAAAATCTTCGATTTTTTTGAAAAGATTGACTTTTTACAGTACATCTTTCAAAAAGTTGACATTTTTATTTTTCAGAAGTTTTGATTTTTTTTAATCTTAGTTTTCTATGAAAATTTCGAAAAATTTTAAATTTTCGTCATTTTTTAAAATGTTGACTTTGGAAAATTTCCACTTTCATTAATATTTCTCCTTTATCTCAAAATATCGATTTCTTTTTTAAATCGACTGTTGGTAAAATTTTAAATTATTTTATAAAAATGTCGCTACATTTTAAAGTTTTTGATTTACATATTTCGAAAATTTAAACTTTTTCAAAATGGTGATTTTTTTCAACATTATGATTTTTTCTGAAAATCTTAGCTTTTTTTTGAAAACTTCGACATTTTTTTAATTCAATTTCTTTTTAAGATTTCTAACTTTTTAATGTTTTTCTCAAAGTTCTAACTAACGAAAATTTCGAAATTTTTCTTAATTTTGATTTTTTCCAAAATTTGGGCTTTTGAAAGCTTTAAGTTTTCAGGAGATTTAACTGAAAATTCTTAAATTTTTTAAATCTCGACATTCTTTCATAATTTCAAATACTTCTTAAGTTTTAAACTGTTTTTTAAAATTATACTTTTTTTTCGAAAATTTGGCCATTTTTCAAAAAGTTGGTTTTTAAATCCTCAACTTTTTTTGGAATTTTAATTTTCTATGAGAGCTTCGACATTTTTCAAAATTTTGACTTTTTTGGAAATTTTTACTGGAGAATTTTTATTTTCTGTAAAATTTCGACTTTTTTTGAAATTTTGGATCTTTTATGAAAATTTTGCCCATTTTTCAAAATTTCTACTTTTTTAAAGATTATGTTTTTAAAACATATATTTATATTTAAAATTTGAACATTTTAACAAATTCTTTAGAAATCTACTTTTTTTAAAGTGTTGATTTTTTTTTAAATGGATACTTTCTTAAATTTTTACTTTTTTGAAAGTTTTTACCTTTTAAATTTTGTTTTTTTAAATTACATTTTCTTTCAATATTTCCGACATTTTTAAGTAATATACACATCTGCCTATTTTAGAAATTTTAAAAAATGATGCGAGATGTTCAAAACTTTCCAAATTTTTGGAAAAGTCAGAATTTTCGAGTCAAAATGTTCAAAAAAAGGTAAAATGTTGAATAAATCCGAAAATTTTGAAAACATTAAAAATTTTGAAAAGTTTAATAATTTTCAAAAATGGAGTAATTTTCATAAAAAGTAAAAATTTTCGAAATATCAAAATTGTCAAAAACATCAGGGTTTTAGAAAAAAATCGTATTTCATTTTTAAAAAAGTTAAAATATTGAAACACAGTCAAAAATGTCCAAACAGGGAAATTTTGAACTGATGCATAATACTGATATACTGATTCATATACTGATACACTGATGCATGTACTGATACTGATGCTTATACTGATACTGATGCATATACTGATACATATACTGATGTACTGATGCATATTTTGTTTCAGGGGTTGGTCTGTCATGAAGGGGTGGTTCGATGCCTTTCGAAATGATGGGGGTCCAACACTTTACACTTTCAGCAATCGCACTGCAGTCACCGGTGATGTCAACGTCATCACTTTCTTGACCATCTTCTGTACGCTCTACGTGGCATTTTTAATTATATTTCCTGGCATTAGAAAAGAAGTAAGCTGTCTCTAATTAAAGCGTATGGAGTCTTAACTGAATTTAGTGAATTGTTTTTAGAAATTTACGACATTTTTCACAGTGACATTGAGCCTTTTCGTCGGAGGGACAATCCTCGGTAAGATAGGTGATAATAGTAGCCAGTTGGTGACATATTTTGCAATTGCTGATTTAAGGGTGTTCAACGTGTTCTATAGCACGGGGTAGGGATGCACAAAATTTTTAAAACATCGATTCAATTGATGTATCGCAAAAAATATATCGATGTGTTTCGATACATCGGTAAATTCATTCGATATTCGATCATATATTCATATATTCGATCATATAAATCCAATGACATACAACAGGATAGGGATGCACAACATTTTTAAAACATCGATACTAAATTCAATTGATGTATCGCAGTATATCGATATGTTTCGATACATCGGTAAATTCATTCCATATTCGATGTATCTTATAAATCCAATGCGTACAGCAGAACTTCTCAACCAGCGATGCGCGCCTCATAATTTCGCTTTTTTAAAAATTTCCTACCTTTTAAAACAAATTTTTACTTATTTCAAATTTTCGACTTTTTTTTAGAAATTTTGACCTTTTCAAAATTTGACATTTAATAAAAAAAACTTTCGCTTCTGTTTAAATCTTCGTTTTTTACTAAACTTCGAACATTGCAACTATTTATAAAAACTTCGGTTTTAAGTTTTAAATTTTTTTGAAAATGTTGAGTTTTTTGAAAAGTTGAATTTTTTTTACGATTTTAGAATTAGGGCTTCTTTTCCCAGAATTTGCACTTTTCAAATTTCGATGTTTTTTTAAATAATTATTGTTTTAAAATGTCGACTTCAGTTTTTAAAAGGTTGGATCTTTTCGAAAGTTTCGATCGTTTTTGAAAATTTTAAAATTTCAGATTATTTCAATTTTTTTAAAAAATTCAATGTTTTTTCAAAATCTCAACGTTATTGATAATTTCGACGTTTCTTTTTTAAATTTTCGATTGTTTTTTTCAATTCCCGATTTTGCTCAAAATTTAGAATTTCTTTGAAAACCTTGATTTTTTTACGATTTTAGAATTAGGACTTTTTTTCCGGAATTTGCACTTTTTCTCAAATTTCGATGTTTTTCAAAATAATTACTGTTTTAAAATGTCGACTTCAATTTTTGAAAGATGGGATGTTTTCGAAAGTTTCGACCGTTTTTGAAAATTTTAAAATTTCAGATATTTCAATTTTTTTCGAAAAATTCAACGTTTTTTCAAAATCTCAACTTTGTTGATAATATCGACGTTTCTTTTTCAAATGTTCGATTGTTTTTTTTTAGTTTCCGATTTATTTCAAAATTTCGAATATCTTTAAAAACCTTGATTTTTCTTTGAAAAATTTTGATTTTTCAAAATTCCATTTCTTGATTAAGCTTTAAAAAAAGTGTCGTCATTTTTGGCAAATTTCGATTTTTTCAAACTTTCTTTGAAACTTGTTACTTTTTTCAAAATCTTCGTTTTTGTTTGAAAATTTTAAATGTCTGCATTTTTAATGCATTACGAAATTTTGAAAAATTTCTCTTCTAAATTTCAAGATCAAGATCCAAGATTAAAGATTCAAGGTTCAAAATTCTAGATTCAAGATTTAAAATTCAAGATTCAAGATTTAAGATTTAAAATTCAAAGTTCAAGATTCAAGATTTAAGATTCAAAAGTTTCAAGTTCAAGATTCAAGATATAGGATTCAAAACTCAAGATTTAAGGTTCAAAATTCAAAATTCTAAGCTTGAAGTTCAAGATCCAAGATTTTAAATTCAAAAATTAAAGTTTAAAATTCAAGACTCAAAATTCAGGATTTGACATTTAATATTCAAGATTCAAAATTCTTAGTTTAAAGTTCAAGATTCAAGAGTTAAGATTCAAGACTCAAGATTTAAGATTTAAAATTCTAAGTTTAAAGCTCAAGATCCAAGATATAGGATTCAAGGTTTTAGGTTCTAGGTTCAAAGTTTAATGTTCAAGATTCAAAATTCAATATTTAAAATTCCAAGTTTAAAGTTCAAGATTCAAGAGCCAAAATTTAAGATTTAAAATTCAAGAATCAAAATTCGAAGTTTAAAGTTCAAAATCCAAGTTTTAAGATTTAAGATTCAAGATTTAAGATTCTAAGTTTAAAGTTTAAGGTCCAAGAGATAGGATTCAAAATTCAAGATTTAAGGTTCAAAGTTCAATGTTTAAGGTTCAAGATTCAAAATTCTAAGCTTGAAGTTCAAAATCCAAGATTTAAGATTCAAGATTTTAAATTCAGAATTTAAGCTTAGAATTTTGAATTTTGAATCCTATATCTTAGATCTTGAACTTTAAACTTAGAATCTTGAATCTTGAATCTTGAATCTTGAATTTTGAACTTGAATCTTGAATCTTGAACCTTGAATCTTAAATCTTGGATCTTAAAGTTTAAACTGAGAATTTTGAATATTAAATGTCAAATCTTGGATTTTGAATCTTGAACTTTAAACTTTAATTTTTGAATTTAAAATCGTAAATCTTGGATCTTAAACTTCAAGCTTAGAATTTTGAATTTTGAATCCTATATCTTAGATCTTGAACTTTAAACTTAGAATCTTGAATCTTGAATCTTGAATCTTGAACTTGAATCTTGAATCTTGAACCTTGAATCTTAAATCTTGGATCTTAAAGTTTAAACTGAGAATTTTGAATATTAAATGTCAAATCTTGGATTTTGAATCTTGAACTTTAAACTTTAATTTTTGAATTTAAAATCGTAAATCTTGGATCTTAAACTTCAAGCTTAGAATTTTGAATTTTGAATCCTATATCTTGGATCTTGAACTTTAAACTTAGAATCTTGAATCTTGAATCTTGAATCTTGAATCTTGAACCTTGAATCTTGAATCTTGAACCTTGAATCTTGAATCTTGAATCTTGAACCTTGAACCTTGAACCTTGAATCTTAAATCTTGAATCTTGAATCTTGAATCTTAAATCTTGGATCTTGAACTTTAAACTTAAAATTTTGAATCTTGAATATTAAATCTTAAAATTTGGATCTTGAATCTTGAACCTTAAACTTGGAATTTTAAATATTGAATCTTGAACCTTGAACCTTGAACTTTGAGCCTTGAACCTTAAACTTTGAACCTTGAACCTAGAACCTTGAATCTTGAATCCTATATCTTGGATCTTGAACTTTAAACTTAGAATTTTGAATCTTGAATCTTGAGTCTTGAATCTTGAACCTTGAATCTTATTCTTGGATCTTGAACTTTAAACTTAGAATTTTGAATCTTAAATATTAAAAGTTAAATCTTGGATTTTGAATCTTAAACTTTAAACTTTAAATTTTGAATTTAGAATCTTGAATCTTAAATCCTGGATATTGAACTTCAAGCTTAGAATTTTGAATCTTTAACCTTGAACCTAGAACCTTGAACGTTAAATCTTGAATTTTGAATTCTATATCTTGAATATTGAACTTTAAACTTAGAATCTTAAATCTTGAATCTTGAACTTGAATCTTGAACCTTGAATCTTAAATCTTGGATCTTGAACTTTAAACTTAGAATTTTGAATCTTGAATATTAAATCTTAAATTTTGGATCCTAAATCTTGAACTTTAAACTTGGAATTTTAAATATTAAATCTTGTACCTTCAACGTTGAACCTAGAACTTAAAACCTTGAATCTTGAATTTTGAATCCTATATCTTGGATCTTGAACTTTAAACTTAGAATTTTGAATATATTAAATCTTGAATCTTGAACCTTGACTTTTAAATCTTGAATCTTCAATTTTGGATCTTGAACTTTAAATTTAGAATTTAGAATAATTGAAAAATAAAATACAAGGAAAGATACAAAAATGAAAAATGGAAATAGACCTATTTCATTTATTGTTTCTTTGTTCCTGAAGAAGCCCCTACGATGGTGGGCGAAACATCGAACACTTTTAGTGGTTCTTTGACACGGTCCAATCCCGGAAGCAGTATATCCTATACTAACTCTGGCCGTGGAAGCCTTCGTTAAAGTGGACAAAATTTTGGAAAAAGTTCAAATTTTCGGAAAAGTCTAAGTCTGAAAAGAGGAGAAATTTTGAAAGTTGAAACTTTGAAAAAAGTCGATATTTCAGAAAAATACTTGAAGATAACCAAGGACCAGTCCAGTTGCACCAAAAGAAAAATACTTAATTTAAAAAGGCAGAAGTTAAAAAAAAACGATTTTTAAAAAATCGATTTATTTAAACAAATTAAATAAAGTAGGGGCTGTGAAATAGTAACTTTGAAAAAAGTCGAAATTTCAGAAAAATACTTGAAGATAACCAAGGACCAGTCCGTTGCACCAAAAGAAAAATACTTAATTTAAAAAGGCAGAAGTTAAAAAAAAACGATATTTAAAAAATCGATTTATTTAAACAAATTAAGTAAAGTAGGAGCTGTGAAATAGTGAATGGGATCAGGCGACATATTAGTTGATCCCTAGATAAATTTTAACCTTCGAAATAGTAAGATTTTTTTGAACTTATTACACCAATCGATACATCGAAAAAATATATCGATATCGTCGAGACATCGGAACGAAAGTATCGATACAAAAATATCGAACATCAGAAACATGTTTCTGATACATCGATGTATCGTGTGCATCCCTAACACGGATAGCTGCCTTTTTTTTTCTAGTCAGGTTTTGGGAACGACAAGGTACATTTTTAAGAAGTATTTAGACTTCCTTTTTTTGACATAATACACCAGTAAGTTGCACAGGGCCGTGAGTTCCATGCATTTTGAAATAGAAAAATTTTGGTCTTTGCTGATGGTTCTCGTCTTCGATGATGGTCATCTTTTTGATAATGAACCATCATTCGAAACCGCAGTTGCTGAAACGTAAACCAATCGTCTGTAAATCTGTAGGTTACTCGGTTAATGCAACTTGTTTTTCTATTAGAAAATTAGCAGAAATCGTGATTCTCTATTTTATTTCACCAGCTGGCGTATCAAATGAACAACATTCCATTAAATATTCATGTGTTGAACGAACGTATTGTTTGCAGTTTCCATGTATGGATCTTCGTGGCACGTAGCCGTTGCGCCGACAATTAGTACTTACAGAGCTTTTTCCAAAGAAAAAATCGTAGCCAATATAGGAGTGTACGTTGGACTGAGACACGTTAATATTACATTACAAGGTAACTATTTTAACAAGGTGTATCGATTAAACATTGTCAATATGAACTTGACCGTTGAAATCGTTTATTTAAATGATTAATTAGTATTCTTAGCAGTTCCTTTAAGTGATGTCATAGGGTTTCTCTCTGCAATGTTTATTTCAAAAGTAATGACTAATCTGTAATTATATGGAAATGTTACTGTAATTGTACATTTAAGCTGAAGATAACAAATTCGCCTTATATGTAGAAATGCAGTTAATGAACTTATTTCCCTAATATGCACTAGATTACAAAAGATATTTAACTTGAAACCGGATACTAATTAATAAAAGGAAGTTGTATAATCATTTGTTAATGGACATATTTTAATTTTTAGCGCTATCTAATAATAACAAAACCACAGATGTAGATTTTAACGAACAATTTCTATGGTTGAATACTGACCAAATGGGTATAAGTTACAAAGAGGCCATACAGAAAGGTTTGCCATTTCCTATTCTTACAGTAGCTGAATATTTCACTTCAGGACAAGAAGGGTTATCTTGGGGTGGCCAGTATAGAGCAGCAGGATATTATGCCATAATAATGTTGTGGTAAGTCACGGCTTATGTCAGGAAAAAGTTGAGAAGTATGCAGGAAATTTGGTCAAGTAAAATCTGGTCGAAACTATTTCGTCTAAATCAGAAAGTTATCTAATACAAACGGAAAACAAGAAAATTGTTAGGTCATCGCCAACAAAGTCGTATGGCGATGGCCATAGTTTCTCTAGTGGACCAATAGGTGACGGTAGTACTAAGAAGTCACACGTTTGACGTCCGTGAATTCTTTAGTACTTACTTGTCGAAACATTTGTTAGCATTCAAGTTGGATATACCAAACTGACAAGATCGAAACCAGTATTTGGTTTCCAAACTTCGAATCTAATAAATGTTCAAACCTATTGGTCTGTGCATTAGAAATTGTTAGGTGTTAACATTAGGGGATGTCGATTCCTTTTTAAAATAATCGATTTTTGAATCGTTTGGAATCGTCAGCAAAAGAATCGTTTCTTCCCGATAAAATTGGCTGCTGAAAGAACGATTTCCGACTAATAGCCTTCTTGGTGAAATTTTTAAAAATAGAAAAAATTGAATGATAATAATGAAATAGCGTCATATCCCCTATATCAAAAATATCAACATTAAGTAATAATAAATATTAATTTCGACTTTTTTCTTGACATTTCAAGATTAAAGCTAGGGATGATCGATATTAGAAAAACATCGATATTGACATCAATATTATTATCGGTTCAAAAGTATCGATGTACGATGAATATCGAAAAAAAAAATAATGATGTCCGAAAACATCGATGATTTAGGTAAGAAAAAAAACAATCCATTTTATTATAAGGTATACATATAGTAAGCGACGTAAGCAAATTCATGGTAGATTGTTGGGTTACATTACTGAAAAAGTTTGAGTTTACTGGACAAATATAGAATACAATATAGAGTAGGTTTACGATACCTATTATTTAGTTTTCGTAGTTTTATTACTAAAAAAAAATTAAGTTCTACTAACACTCGCTCCCACTTTATTCTTAGATAAGAAAAAAAAGTCGACCATGGCTTGAAATTGACAGTTTTTTATTTTGTTGGTTTTAATTTGGTTACATCGATTAGCGACATCTAGTATAAATTGGGTGAAAGTGAAATAATACTAGTAGCAACATTAATCAGCAACATTTGTTACACCTAATCACTCTAGACTTAGAGTGTATCGATATCGATGTTCCGATTTTATTCTCATAACATCGATGTGTCAATATTATCAAAAACTTAACATCGATGTTTTTCCACTAAACATCGATGTTCATTCACGATCGATGAATATCGATCATCCCTAATTAAAGCAAAATTTTCGAGAAAAAAGTCGACATTCCAACTTTTATACGAAGGCGTAAAAAAGACATCAATTAAAATAAAAAATTTTTTTAGAAATTGTTTTAAAGTCAAAAAATACATTTTTTCACGAAATTTTCACTTTTTTCTCGAAATCTTAACTCAGCGTAAAAAGGCATTGATTAAAAAAATTATATTTAAGAATTTCGACATTTTACAAAAGCGTAACAGGACATTGATTAAAAAAAATATTTTTAGAGATTTCGACTTTTTTCTCCAAATTTCGATTTTTTTTTCGAAATTTCGACTTTTTTTCTCGAATATTCGACTTTTTTCTCGAAATTTCAACTTAACTTACGTCGAAATTCCGAGAAAAAAAGTCGAAATTTGTGAAAAAAGTCGAAATTTCTAGAAACAAGTAAAAATTTTGAGTCTAAAGTCGAAATTTCGAGAAAAATGTCGAAATTTCGATGTTAAGGTCAAAATTTCGAGAAAAAAGTCGATATTTCAGAAAAAAGTCGAAAATTGAGAAAAAAGAACGAAATTTCGAGAAAACAGTCTAAATTTGAGAAAAACGTCGAAATTTCAAGAAAAAGTCGAAATTTCGAAATATTTCGAAAAAATTCGAAATTTGAAAAAAAAAGTGAAAATTTCGAGAAAAGTCAAAATTTCGTGAACAGAAGCCAAAATTTGCGAAAAAAAAACGAAATTTCGAGAAAAAAGTCAAAATTTGTCAAAAAAAGTCTAAATTTCGAGAGATAAAGTCAAAATTTCGAGAGACAAGTCGAAATTTCGAGGAAAATATCAAAATTTCGATTTTAAGATCAAAACTTAGAGAAAAAAGTCGAAATGTTAGTTTAAAGTCGAAATTTCGTGAAAAATGTCAAAATTTTGATATTAAGGTCAAAATTTCGATTTTAAGGTCAAAACTTAGAGGAAAAAGTCTAAATGTTAGTTTAAAGTCGAAATTTCGTGAAAAATGTTAAAATTTTGATATTAAGGTCAAAATTTCAATTTTAAGGTCAAAATTTCAATTTTAAGGTCAAAATTTCAATTTTAAGGTCAAAATTTAGAGAAAAAAGTCGAAATGTTAGTTTAAAGTCGAAATTTCGTGAAAAATGTCAAAATTTTGATATTAAGGTCAAAATTTCGATTTTAAGGTCAAAATTTGGAGAAAAAAGTCGAAATGTTAGTTTAAACTCAAAATTTCGTGAAAAATGTCAAAATTTTGATATTAAAGTCAAAATGTCGAGAAAAAAGTCGAAATTTTGAGAAAAAGTCGAAATTTCACGAAAAAAAGTCAAAATTTGCAAAAAAAGTCGAAATTTGCGAAAATAAGTCGACATTTCGAGAAAAAAGTCAAAATTTGAGAAAAAAAAGTCGAAATTTTTAGTTTAAAGTCGAAATTTTGTAAAAAATATTGAAATTTCGATATTAAGGTCTAAATTTCTAGAATAAGGTCAAAATTTGAGAAAAAAACGAAATTTCGAGAAAAAGGTCGAGATTTCGAGAGAAAAGTCGAAATTTTGAGAAAAAAAGGCAAAATTTTAAGAAAAATTTCGAAATTTTGAGAAAAAAAGTTAAAATTTGAAAAAAAAGTCGAAATTTTGAGAAGAAATTCAAAATTTTCAGCTTAAAATCGAAATTTGAGAAAAAAAGTCGAAATTTCTAAAAATAACATTTTTTTTAATCGTTGGCCTTTCTACGCCTTTGTTACATTTCGAAAAAGTTGAAATTTCCAGAAAAAAGGCAAAATTCGAAAAAAAAGTCGAAATTTCGAAAAAAAAGTCGAAATTTCGAGAAGAAAAGTCGTAATTTACGAAAAAAAAGCCGAAATTTTTGGTTTAAAATCGAAATTTCGTGAGAAATGTCGAAACTTCGTTATTAATGTCAAAATTTCGAGAAAAAGGTCGAATTTTGAGAAAATAACGAAATTTCGAGAAAAAGGTCGAGATTTCGAGAAAAAAGTCGAAATTTCGAGAGAAAAAAGTGAACATTTCGTGAAAAAAGTCGAAATTTTGAGAAAAAAGTCGAACATGTCAGTATGAGGTTGAAATTTCGAGAAAAAAGCTGAAATTTGAGAAAAACGTCGAAATTTCGAGAAAAAGTCGAAATTTCGAAATATTTCGAAAAAAGTCGAAATTTCGAGAAGAAAAGTCGAAATTTGAGACAAAAAAATTGAAATTTTTGGTTTAAAATCGAAATTTCGTGAGAAATGTCGAAACTTCGTTATTAATGTCAAAATTTCGAGAAAAAGGTCGAATTTTGAGAAAAAAAACGAAATTTCGAGAAAAAAGTCGAGATTTCGAGAAAAAAGTCGAAATTTCGAGAAAAAAAGTGAAAATTTCGTGAAAAGAGTCGAAATTTCGAGCAAAAAAAGTCGAAATTTCGAGAAGAAATTCAAAATTTTGAGCTTAAAATCGAAAATTTCGAGAAAAAAGACGATATTTGAGAAAAAAGTCGAAAATTGAGAAAGAAAAAAAGAAATTTCGAAAAAAAAGTCGAACATGTCAGATTGAGGTTGAAATTTCGAGAAAAAAGTTGAAATTTGAGAAATACGTCGAAATTTCGAGAAAAAGTCGAAATTTCGAAATATTTCAAAAAAAGACGAAATTTCTAGAAGAAAAGTCGAAATTTTAAGAGAAAAATCGAAACTTCGAAAAACAAAATCGAAATTTGCGAAAAAAGTCGAAATTTCGAGAAAAAAGTTAAAATTTCGTGAAAAAAAGTCGAAATTTGCAAAAATAAGTCGACATTTCGAGAAAAAAGTCGAAATTTGCGAAAAAAAGTCGAAATTTTTATTTTAAAATCGAAATCTCGTGAGAAATGTCGAAATTTTGTTATTCATGTCAAAATTTCGAGAAAAAGGTCGAATTTTGAGAATAAAACGAAATTTCGAGAAAAAGGTCGAGATTTCGAGAGAAAAGTCGAAATTTCGAGAAAAAAAGTCAAAATTTCGAGAAAAAAGCCAAAATTTTGAGGAAAAAAGTCGAAATTTGAAAATAAAGTCGAAATTTCGAGAAGAAATTCAAAATATTGAGCTTAAAATCGAAAATTTCGAGAAAAAAGACGATATTTGAGAAAAAAGTCGAAAATTGAGAAAGAAAAAAGAAATTTCGAAGGAAAAGTCGAACATGTCAGATTGAGGTTGAAATTTCGACAAAAAAGTCGAAATTTGAGAAAAAGGTCGAAATTTCGGGAAAAAGTCGAAATTTCGAAATATTACGAAAAAAGTCGAAATTTGAGAAAAAAAGTCGAAATTTCGACAAAAAGGCCCAAATTTCGTGAAAAAAAGTCAAAATTTGCGAAAAAAAAAAACGAAATTTCGAGAAAAATATCGGTTACATTTTTAGGAAATGAATTGTTAAAATTAGCCAAATAAGAACGTGTTTAATTGGTGTTTTCATGGATTTATTACAAATAGTTTTAGGTTATAAAATGCCTATTCAACTTTATTTGATATTAATTTCGAAACCCCATTTCATTCCCTTTTTATCACCCTTATGTAAAGAATTTTCCAATTTTTTTTTCGTTGTGCGTTTAGATCATTAAGGAAACTTACAAGTTCCGTTTTTTTTTTAACCGATACGGTTCTATGTTAAGTCAATTAATCGATCAGGTCGTCTCTTCTTTATACAAAATTTTGTTAGATTAGGTTAGGTTAGGTTTGTCAGTTTTTTTTTAACTTTTTCTTTAATATTTACCACCTTTTACCCTCTGAGAACTTAAAATATTAAAATCTGCGACACATGGGTTTCATGGTTTCTTTCATAGATTATTTATACGAATTTCAGTTCATAAAAAGCATTAACTTTGTTTTTACAAAGGATGACTTTTTCTCATAAACCTACAAATAAAAAAAAATCCCACTTTAATCTGGGGACACACTGTAAATATATATTATCTAGGGAATGTAATCCGGAACAAAATTTCAATCCCTGTATTTGACGGATTAAAATTCCTTGGTCCGGCAGGATCAGGGGCGACCTTTGGGGGTGACAAGCAGGGCAACCGTCCGGGGCCTCGCTCTTGTAGGGGACCTCGCGCACTCGCGCAATAGCACGAATTCTAATGTTCATTTGAATTTCGAGCCTTAACCGCGCATTATAAAACTGGACTCGTTGCTCTCTTGCGTGGTAGTTATCGCACTGATATCTGTCCCATTCGCTTCAATGAATGTTCCTTTCCTTCCCTTTCACATTGACGAAATTTCGTACCAATGCCACAAGTGCTGCCAACTGCAAGGGCTAAACAAAATCTGATAGTACTCCATTTTCTTCGTGTTTACGATTCGGGGAATTCCCGTCTTTTATTTCAGCTGTCAACTGTCGTCGGATTATGCTTTTATATTAGAGCAGTCGCCATCATTTCTAAATCCCTGATCCTTTTAAGACATTAATGCGCCTTATTTATCATGATTAATAGTTTATCTTTGTGTTTAAAAATTGAAGGACAAAACTTGTCCCCTGAAGCCAAGAATGATTTTTTTGAAGATACCCAAGGACCGGTCCGTTCCACCAAAAAAAAATCTTTGTGTTTATTAATTTTTCTTAGTTTCCAATAAACAATTTAAAAAGTCCAAATATATTTATTTATGACTTTGCATTTCTAGTCGAGCATCATCATTGAAATTCATAAGCGTAGGCAGGATTTAATTCAGCGAGGGGCCAGAATCATTTTGAAAAATTGATAAAAAAAGAGAACCGGAAAACGTTCCGAGTATATGTATATTTTCATTTAACTACATGAACTGAGTAATCGAATTTTCAGATTAACTTAGAAATTTGGAAATAGAGTCGAACTTTGCGAAAACAGTCAGAAGATAGAATCTAAAATAAAAACCGATCCTTTCGGAAAACTTTAAAAACTATCCAAATTTCGAAGATTTCAAAAAATAACGATTTTAAAAAATACCGTCGAAATGTCGAGAAAAAGGTTGAAATCTCCTAAAGAAATGTGAACGTTTTCAAGAGAAATTTTAATTTCAAAAGAGACGAGGAAAAACGAATTTTGGGAAAAAGTTGGAACGTTTAGAAATTCGTGTTTAAAATAAAATTCTAACCTTTCGAAAAATCTCAAAAATTGTTGAAAATTCGAAAAAATTATATTTTTAAAGGTGGAATTTTGTGAAAAAAGATGTAATTTTCAAAAAAAGTTGGAACTTTGAGAAAAATTTTTTACTGTAAACGGAAATTTTCAAAAGCATAAAACATCCCTATTTCTAGTACGAGTCAAAATTTCCAGAATAGGACAACTTTTGAGAAACGTGAAATTTTCGGAAACTTAAATTTGAAAAAAAATCAGAAAAAAAACGAATATTAAAAAAATGAAAGTTCAATTTTGAGAGAAAAATGTAGAATAAAGTCGTAATTTCCAAAGTGACCAATTTTTTTGAAAAAACCCTATTTTGGGAAAGGATTTTTTAGAAAACCGAAATTGAATAAAAACCCAACCTTTCAGAAGAACTCGATATTTCTAAATATGCCAAAATATTTCCAAAGACCAAATGTTGTGAAAAAATTTGCAATTTCCAAAAACGCTTTTCTCGAAATGTTTACTTTTTTATTCTAATTTTGACATAATATTTAAATTTCAATAAAGAAATTGAATGTACAAGAAATCCTTTTCTCGAAATTACCCAAAAATATTTTTCGCAACTTTTTTAATTTTTGATAATATGCCGACCTAATTTGGAGAAAACAGACGTATTTCTAGAAAATTGAAATTTAAAAGAAAAGCGAATTTCGAGGAAAAAGTCCAGAAAGTTCCAGAAACTAAAACATGGCATTTTGAAATAAAAGTCAATATTTCGAAAATAAGGCGAAATATGAAGATGAAATTTCTGGTCAAATTTAAAAAAGTCAAAATTTAAAGAAAAGACAAATATTCAGAAAAGTGGCCTAATTTTGATAGAAAAAATGGTTTCCGAAAGAAGAGCCCAAAAAGTGGAATTTTGAGAATAAGGTCGAAATTTCTGAAAAGACGAAATTAAACTAATTTTAAGAGAAACTCAAAATTTTTAGCAAAGTTGAATATCGAATTTTGATATAGAAATATAGGGAAAAAGGCAAATTTTAAGAAACCTG
Source organism: Dastarcus helophoroides (assembly GCA_028583605.1). NCBI lineage: Eukaryota > Metazoa > Arthropoda > Insecta > Coleoptera > Bothrideridae > Dastarcus > Dastarcus helophoroides. Next base: position 60,428,284 of record CM053325.1, read on the forward strand.
TTAAAAGTTCTGAAAAATCAAATTCCAAATGATCAAAATCTTCAGAAAAACCCAATGTTAATAAAAATAAAGGAATTAAAAAAAAACGAAATATCTGAAAAGCAGTCGACATTTTTAGAAAAACTACCAAATGAAGCATCAAAGATCGAAATTTTCCAGAAAAAATTCAAACTTAAAGAAAAAGTGCAACTTTGAGAATAGCCGTCCGTTTGTGGAAAAAACGAGTCTTTAAAAAAAAGTCAAAATTTTAAGAAAGATACGAATTTCTAGGAAAAATATTCAGTTTTCCGGGAACATACAGGATGGGATTTCAGGATAATTTTAAATTTGCGAAAAAAGGCGGATTTTGAGAAAAATATTAGTTTCGAATTTTCTAAATTTGTTTTTTTTTTGAAAATTTCGATTTTTTCCCTTGAAAAACAAAAAAAAGATCGAAATTTTGAGAAAAAAGTCAAAAATTAATAAACACTCGAAATGTTTCAGAGAGAGTCAAATTTTGTCGAAATTTTGGAAAAAGCCCAAATTTAGAGAAAAATGTAATTTCTAGATTTTTCTCTTGAGCGGTTGAATCAGAAGCAGATATGCGCCCTGTTCTGCCCTACCCTGAGTCAGAAAATGTCCAATATTGAAATAATCGTCGAAATTTTGAGAAACAAGTTGTATTTCCCCATTCCATGGGGAAATTTTCTCCGAATTTTTGTCTTTTTACAAAATTTCTAAAAAAGCCGTTATAAAAATTTCCAGATAAATATTGTTATCAAAAAATCGATCAAGTTTTAAGCAAAAGGGTAAATTTTGTCAAAAAAAGTCGAAATTTTCAGAAAATCAAAATTTAAAGAGAAGTATAAGTTTCAGGAAAAAACTAATTTTGAGAAATGATAGAATTTCGAAAAATAAAACGATGGATTTTGAGATAAAAATCCGAAAATTTTAGTTAAGTTAGATTCTGATAAAATAAATCGAATTTTAGGAATACATTTGAAATTTCCAAAGAAATTTATGAAAAAAGACGAATTTCGTGAAATAAGTCGAAATTTCGAGAAAATATCAATGGCTTAAAGGAGGACGACTTTTGTCGAATGGAATTTTTTTAGAGAAAGTCTCCTCAGTTCAATATAAATTTTCGTTAACCACACGAACTGGGGGGGGGGGGCAAGCGCCCTACCCTGCCCTATTCTGACTGCGTCTATGTTAAAACTAATTATGCAAAAACGAGGGCCTCTTAAACATCTACCCGCCCGGAGCCTCGCAATGGCTAAGGTCGCCCCTGGGCAGGATTCCTTGACTTGAATTATTCTCAAACTGAACTCGACAAGCTAAAATGAATTGAGAATGTTTTGTGTCAATAAAGATCGAAAATAAAAAAGAAATTGACTTAAAATTTTCACTTTTAACTTTTTTAATGAAAATTTGATTTTATTCCTAACCTGTTGACTTTTGCTCTAAATTTCGCGATAGGATTCGAATTTCGTTCGCTTTATTTAGCTTTTTCGTCGCTTATAACTATTTCTACAAATCTAGACCCTCAATTGTCAAGATGTGTTAACGGGATTCAGCTGATTTTGTGGCGTGCCACCGTATGATTTTAATGTTTTCTTATTTTTCAGGACTTCATTTGCAATTTGGGCACTGATGAACCTAATGTTAATAGTAGTTCCGCGTTACGGAGCATTATTAATGACAGCCTGTGGATTTTTCCTACTGGCTACCGTCTGCGGTTATTTTGGTATGTTACCAGAGAGCCCCTTAGTAGTTCACATAGAAGGTACCAATTTACATTTTCACTTTGGCTGGTGCTACTGGTTAGTGCTGATAGCAGGTATATTTAAACGATGCTTTCAAAACGATCTTGTCCAAAAGATCTTGTCTAAAATGGCCTTATAATAAGATCATTTTAGGTGGTACATGTTTATTGGCGGGGGTCATTATAACCACAATAGAAATTATATTTCCGCATAGTTTTTCAACTATTCTCGAAGTGGATTACGACACTCCCTACGATAGACACGTCATCATAGAGGATAGCCACGGTAGAAGGTTCCAAAAGAAGAGATCTAGCGGCAACAGTAACAAATTAGAAGAGCCACTGTCTCTTGGATTAGGCACCAGAATTCTTAGGTAACTATATCAGCACGATTTATCTCAGGATTTATCGAATTGGGTACGCCACTCTTACCAGATCTGAATCTAATCGGTTTTCCTTTGATTCCCAAATTATAACTCTATATGACGAGATATACCATGTGTTGTATCTCGTCATGTAGAGTTATAATTTGGGAATGAAAGGAAAACCAACTAGATTCAGAACTGGTCAGACTTTCGTACCCAATTGGATAAATCCTGAGAAAAATGCTCACAATCCACGAATGATTGTAATTCTCGTTAGCACTCATATAGTAGTATCTCGTCCCTCCATCACCATGCATACATTTACTGTTTACAGGAGGCTGTCTTCCAAAACGAAAGAAGACAAACCCGAAGAGGAAATCAAACCAGTTCGAAGTCAATCCATAGAGCTAGATCCGGCGAAGTCGCCGTGGAGGTATTCAATTCGGAACCTGCCGAGTCCGCAGAGAAAGTCGCTGCCAAAGTCTGAGTCACAGGAATCTATTTCATCGACGATATCGAGAAATACACCTCGAATCCACAAGGATACGTCAAGGTGTGGTCGAGGTGACACCTTGAACTTGCAACGTGAATAATAAAGGTTTTTTCGTAGGTTTAAAAACCAACCGGAGGGTACTTTGGAAGTATCGATGTGGTGATCGTTGACGGTGACTCGACTAATTAGTGCAACCTAAAAATTTAAGTGATTCTATTGTGATATAAATATAAAAGGACTTCAATATTACTTAGCCATATAATAAATTAAATTATAATATTGAATTAAACTATTATGCAACAAATCAGTTTTGTTTTAACGTAATCCGATTAATATCCTCAACCCATCTTCATCTTCAAGCCGATCAATCCGAAGAAATAATGGATTAAACCTGCAGATAGGGATACACACGATACATCGATGTTTATGTTTCGATGTTCGATGTTTGTTCGTATCGATACTTTCGTTCCGATGCATCGACGGTATCGATATTTTTTTCAATGTATCGATTGGTGAAATAAGTTTAAACAAACTTCCTTTTTCGAAGGTTAAAATTTATCTAGGAACCAGCTAATATGTCACCTGATCCCACTCACTATTTCACAGCCCCTTCTTTCCTTAATTTGTTTAAATAAATCGATTTTTTAAATATCGTTTTCTTTTTAAACTTCCGCCTTCTTAAATTAAGTATTTTTCTGAAATTTCGACTGTTTTTAAAGTTTTAACTTACAAAATTTCGCCTCTTCAAACTTTCAACGTTTCCGAAAATGTCAACATTTTTCAAAATTTTACTCACTTCACTTTATTGAAAATTTAGATTTTTTTAATGTTATTCAACCTATCGAACAGTTTACCTTTTTTAAAAAGAATGACTTTTTAAACATTACAATTTTTTTAATTTAGAATTTCTGAAATTTCAACTTTCCTGGAAAAATCAGAATGTCAAGGTTTTTAATGAATTTTTCTATTATAATTTCGATTTCATTTCTAAATTTCGAAGTTTTCATCAAAATTTCCACTTTTTCAAAACTCGCTTTAAAATTTATTTTCACATAATTTGCAACTATCCAAAATTTTGACTTTTTTCAATATTTTACTTTTTTGAAAATTTTGACTTTTGAAGATTTCGACTTTTTTTTTTAATTTTACTCATTTCACTTTCGACTTTCGAAATTTCGACTTTATTAAATCTCTGTCTTTTAAAAAAAATGTTTTCATTTTAATTTTGTCTTTTAAGAATGCAGATTTTATTTTTCAAAATTTTGACACTTTTAAAAACCTTGATTTTTAAAAATTTCGACGTTTTTTCCAAATTTTTACTCCTAAAATTCTTACTTTTTTAAAATTTAAGCTCTTTTTATATTACTTTAAAATGTCGACTATTTGATTCGAGTTGTTTTGACATTTTCAACCATTTTGCAAAATTTCTAATTTTTTTGATACTTTCAACTTCTTGAAACTTTCGACTTTTTTCAAAATTTTGTTCATTACGCTTTATTAAAAATTTCGATTATTTTTTAATGTTATTCAACCTATAGAACAGTTTACTTTTTTTTGAAAATTTTGGCTTTTTAAACATTTTAATGTTTTTAATTCAAAATTTCGGAAATTTCAGCTTCCCTGGAAAAATCAGAATGTCGAGGTTTTTAATGAATTTCTCTATTAACATTCCGATTTTATTTCCAAATTTCAAATGTTTTATCAAAATTTCGACTTTTTCAAAACTTCGCTTTAAAATTTTTTTTTCACATAATTCTCAGCTGCCCAAAATTTCGACTTATTTCAAAATCTAACTTTTTTGCAAATTTCGATTTTTTGGAAAATTTCGACTTTTTTTAAAATCTTTCTCTTTCGAAAATGCTTGATTTTTTGGAAAACAAATTTTTTAAATGGTCCACTTTTTTGAAAAGCTATAAATTTTCAAAATTTCGATTTGTCAAAATTTGGGTTATTTTAAGACTTTCGACTTTCGAATTTTCGACTTTATTAAAACTCTGTCTTTTAAAAAAATTGTTTTTATTTTAATTTTGGCTTTTAAAAATGTAGATTTTATTTTCCAAAATTTTGACACATTTGAAAACCTTGATTTTTTGAAAATTTCGACGTTTTTTCCAAATTTTTACTCCTAAAATTCTTACTTTTTTAAAATTTAACCTCTTTTTAAATTACTTTAAAATTTCGACTATTCGATACGAGTTGTTTTGACATTTTGAACTATTTTGCAAAATTTCTAATTTTTTTGATACTTTCGACTTTTTCAAAACTTCGCTTTAAAATTTTTTTTCACACAATTCTCAACTGTCCAAAATTTCGCCTTTTTTCAAATTCTAACTTTTTTGTAAATTTCGATTTTTTGGAAATTTCGACTTTTTTTTAATTTTTCTCTTTCAAAAATTCTAGATTTTTTGGAAAACAAATTTTTTAAATTGTCCATTTTTTTGAAAGGCTGTAATTTTTCAAAAATTTCGATTTGTCAAAATTTGGGTTATTTTAAGACATTCGACTTTCGAAATTTCGACTTTTTTTAAATCTTTCTCTTTGGAAAATTCTAGATTTTTTCAAAAGGAAATTTTTTAAATGACCATATTCTTAAAAAATTGTATTTTTTCAAAATTTCGACTTATCAAAATTTGGGTTAGTTTAAGACTTTCGATTTTATTAAATCTCTTTTAAAAAAAATTGTTTTCATTTTAATTTTGAATTTTAAAAATGGGGATTTTATTTTCCAAAATTTTGACACTTTGAAAACCTTGATTTTTTGAAAATGTCGACGTTTTTTACAAATTTTTACTCCTAAAATTCTTACTTTTTTAAAATTTAACCTCTTTTTAAATTACTGTTACGGGCTTATCGGTTCGATTGATTACACGAGATGGATTGTACCACTTTATTACCAAATTAACTCGGCACACTTCAACTGAACAGTAACTCACTACTTATTTACTAATTGCTAACCCATTAACTACACTGACTTCTACTGACTGACTCGAGGGAAAGCTGACCGCCTTTTATAGTTTTGGCACCCGGCTTCTAGAACTTTTCGGCAGATAAGGCTTATCGTTTGCCGAAATTTCTGGAACGCTTATCTGCTATTTGTTTCATTATCGCGGCCGCTTTCCCCTTATCAGATCCTTCTAGAAACTTTTTTTATTTACTAAATTCTACAATTCTATTCTAAATCCTATTTCATCTATTTACATTGCGTTACACTGCTTCCCCCTTAGGAATGATCGTCCCGATCACTTCCAATCAGTCACTTCGCCACTATATTTGCATAGTCTGTTCAGGTGTACCACTTTCATTTTACTCCTGGAGCTACGCTGGATCCTGTATACCAAGTCGTTGATCCTCTTCAGCACTTTGTACGGCCCTTCCCAACATGGCGTAAACTTTGGAGAAACTCCTTTCTTTCGCTGAGGGTTGTATAGCCATACCAATTCGCCCTCACTGAAACCACCATGATTGGCATCCACGTCATACCTGGCCTTCATCCGGTCCGTCGCCAAGTTGATCTTCGTCCGCACCAGGGCATGCGTCTCCAATATCGCTTCCCTCAAGTCGTCTACGAAATCCATCGTTTCCCTGGGGATCTCCCTTGGTGATCCAAACACCAAGTCACACGGAAGTCGCAGTTCCCTCCCGAAGATCACTTTTGCCGGAGTCTGACTTGTAGTTTCATGAGTTGCCGCGCGATAGGCCATCAGAAACAGTGGTAGATGTCGGTCCCACTCGGTCTGATGCTTGGAAACGACCTTCGAAAGATGTTCCTTTAAGGTCCTGTTAAATCTCTCCACCATTCCGTCAGACTGTGGATGAAGAGGTGTCGTTCGAGTTTTCTTTATTCCAAGAAGACGACACACCTCTTGGAAGACCCCCGATTCGAAGTTCCTTCCTTGGTCCGAGTGCCGTTCTAAGGGAACACCAAATCAACAGATGAGATTGTCTACAAGAACCCTTGCGACTGTGGTAGCTTCCTGGTTCGGGATGGCATAAGCTTCAGGCCATTTACTGAAATAGTTCATGGCTACCAGGATGTACTTGTTTCCATCGTCTGAAGCTGGGAATGGTCCTGCCACATCGATTGCAATTCTTTCAAATGGAGCTCCCACATTATATTGCTTAAGGGCCCCTTTGGTTCTTGTACGAGGACCCTTGGATGCAGCACAGGTGACACATTTCCGACACCACCGCTCGACGTCCTCCCTGCAGTTAACCCAATAGAACCGCTTTCGAACCTTCTCCAGGGTCTTGTTCATCCCTAGATGTCCACCAGAGGTCCCATTGTGCACCTCCCACTAGACTTGTGGAATCTTCTCCTGAGGCACCACCAACTGCAAGTTAACGCGCTTTCCATCCGCGCTTTCCCATGCTCTCTTCAGCACCCCGTCCTCTACCTGGAAGGATTTCCATTGGGCCCACAAATTCTCAAGAGCTGGACTTCTGTCGGAAACCTCTTGCCATTCCGGTCTGTCTTCAGCTTCTTTCCATTCCAATATGGGTCCGATATCAGCGTCGCTCCTCCGTAGCTTCCAAAGACCTTCAATAGTCCATTCGTCTTCTGGCTGGACAGAAGTGACCCTTATCTCCACCATGTCTTCATGGTCCTCAACTCGTCTGCAATGTTTGCAATCCCCACAAGGTCTTCTGGACAAAGCATCAGCGTTGTTGTGCTGTCGTCCCGGTCGATGATGCACCTTAAAGTGATACTGCTGAAGCCTTTCTAACCATCTAGCCGTCTGCCCCTCTGCGTTCTTCATTCGGAGTAACCAAGAAAGAGCCGAATGATCTGTCCTGATGAGGAATTCCTGCCCATACATGTACTTGTGGAAGTGTTCCACGGCCTTCACTATTGCAAGAAGTTCCTTCCTGGTAGTGCAATAGTTGCTCTCCGGCTTCGTCAGGATCTTGCTGTAATATTCGATCACTCTTTCTTCTCCGCCTTCAACTTAGGACAGCACAGCTCCAATGCCGACGTTGCTCGCATCTGTGTCTAACACAAACTTCCCAATCTGCTGAGGATAAACCAAGATAGGGCTTGTGCACAAGGCGGACTTCAGTTTTCGGAAAGCGGTATCACAGTCGGGAGTCCAGACGTACGGCCTTCTTCCGTTAGTTTATGCAACGGCGCAGGGATGTTGGCGAAACCTTTCACAAATCTTCTGTAATAGGTACATAGCCCCAGGAAACTCCTCAGTTCATGTTTGTCTTTGGGTCTTGGCCATTCACAAATTGCTTGAGTCTTGCTGATATTTGTTTCTACTCCTGCGGCTGTTACAGTGTGGCCCAAAAATTATACTTTCCTTTGGAACAAAGAGCGTTTCTTTGGATTCAGCTTTAAGTTGGCTTGCTTTAATCTGTCGAAAACTTCTTGAAGATTTTCCAAATGTTCTTTAAAGCGCTTGCCCATCACCATGACGTCATCTAGGTAAACCAAGCAGGTTTTCCAAGTGAGTCCTCGAAGTACCAGTTCCATTAAACGTTCGAAAGTAGCCGGTGCGTTACATAGTCCAAAAGGCATAAACGTGAACTGATATAATCCACTCCCTGACGAACAGGCCGTCTTACCTTTGTCATCGGTGTCTATGCTCACCTGCCAATATCCACTTTTCAAGTCCAGAGTCGAAAACCAGGTGGATCCAGACAAGGTTGTTAGGGTATCATCAATTCTTGGCAAGGGGTAGCTGTCCTTCTTCGTGACGTCGTTTAATTTTCGGTAGTCGACACAGAATCTTGTTGACCCGTCCTTCTTTGTAACTAAGACTACAGGGAAAGACCATGGACTATTAAACTCCTCAATGACTCCATCCTTCATCATCTTCTTAACCAGTCCCGCGACTTCCTCTTGCTTGGCCGCCGGTAATCTTCTAGGAGGTTGACGAATAGGTGTTGCATCGCCGGTGTTGATTTTGTGTCGAACTACATCCGTCCGTCCTAGATTTAGGTCTCCATCGGTAAAAATGCCGTGGTTTTTCTTAAAAAATGATCTAGCCAGAACTACTTCTTCCTTGGACAAGTGTTTCAAGTCCACTTCCAACTTCACTTGCCCAATCTTCGTTTCCTGTACTGGCGCACAACTGTCACCCAAGAAGCTTATTGAGGCTACCGGGGTACAGACTGCCAGACTACTACCCTTTTTGGTTGAGCGTGCTGATGGATACACATTGGCAACTCTCACAGGTACCTTCTGAGATGCTTTAACCACAGATCTCGCCACTAGTAAATTCTTGGAAATGTCATAAGTCGGTTCCACTAATCCAACGCAGCAGCCCAAATCTCCTTCCATCACAGCCATAACCGTCTTCTCGTTGCTTCCCTGCACCACAGCTGTTTCGCAGGCAAACAGTCTTACCTCCTTTGGGGTGTCCTTTGGTGTTGTCGGGACAAGCTCTTCATTTTCGATCCTCAAAATGTTCTGCGCTGGGTCGAAAGTAAAGCCGTGTTGCCTGATTACGTCCATCCCCAGAATCAGCTCGTCTTCGATATCTGCCACCAACACCCGATGCAAAATCCGCAGTTTCCCCAGACCAATCATGACGTCTGCCTCTCCTATAATTGGCGCAGTATCTCCCGTAACTATTCTGAGGACTATTCTTTGCGACAGTACCTTCGGTTGCGACGGTAGGATGTTCCTTTGTGCCAAAGTAACCATGGCGCCTGGGTCCACTGTTGCCTGTACATTCCTTTCATCTACGCTGGCTACCACCACTAAACTTTCCATGGTTCTTTTTATCTGTTTGATGGAAAGAGTTTTAGGGGCTCGTTGCTCGACACCAGCCAGTGAGTGCCCCTTCCCATTGGCTAATTTTAGTTTTCCTGCTGTGAGGCATATCGACTTCTTGGGGCTGATCTGCAGTCCTTCTTGAAGTGCCCCGGTTTGCCACAGTTGTAACATGTGCTTCTGTTGGATCTGCCTTTAAGAGTTCTTACCAGTTCTTTGATGCTCGCATTCATTTCCTGCATGTTAGCGCTTATGCTCCCGTTCATTTTCTTTATGTTCGCGTTCATTTCCTTCATGTTCGCCAGATCAGGGTCATTCGTAACCTCTTCGATGTCGGCCTTCCTAATTCTCCGTGACGCCCCTGGCTCTGAAACCTTGTAAGCAGCTTCAACCTCCAAAGCTCTTATCGGTGCCTCCCTTGATGTTCGGAGGTTCGTTGGTAGGCGTATCACTCTCTGAACTTCCGGGTCTCTTATTCCTTCTATGAAGATTCTAACTGCGTGGAGTTCCAGAAAGTCGGTTGGTGCTGTTGGATAGGCGATGTACGCCAATCTTCTAACGTCAGCCTCCAATTCTTGCAGCGTTTCTCTACTTTTCTGTCTTCTTACTAGCAACTGCGACTGGACAACTTGCTGCAAATGTTGGTCCCCAAATCTCAGCTCTAAAGCCCTAACTAGATCTTCATAATTGGCTTGTTCTTGATCCGATAGAGTTCCGAGTAATTTCAGAGCATCTCTGCGCAGGGATACCACTAATGAGGTTGCCTTTGCTTCCTCCGTCCACTGATTGGCCTTAGCAGCAGCTTCGAACTGTTTTCTGTAGGTGTGGAAGGATGTTTTTCCGTCATAGGTCGGAGGTTTTACTTTTTGGAAAGAACTAGGAGGTACACTTTCGGATTCATGTTGTGTGCTTTGTCCACTTAGCAACTTTTTCGTGTTATTTTTTATGTTGCTGATCTTCCTCTTTGTTGCATTTTCCAAATCAAGAAGCTTGCTGTTGAATTTTTCTTTTACTTCCCCAATTTCTTCTCTAACTTCGCCAATCTCTTCTTTCATTTATTCTCGCATTCCTGTAATTTGTTCTTTCACTTCTTCTTTCATTTTTGCAGCGTCTACTCCCATTTTTTCAGTGATATTAGCTAATCGACTATGCAATTCTTCTTTTTCTTGTCATCTTCGTTCTTCCTCCTGTTCTCTTTCTTGTCGTCTTTGTTCTCTCTCCTGTTCTTTTTCTTGTCGTTTTCGTTCTTCTTTCTGTTCTTTTTCTTGTCGTCTTCGTTCTTCATCTTGTCGTCTTCGTTCTTCATCTTGTCGTCTTCGTTCTTCATCTTGTCGTCTTCGTTCTTCCTCCTCTTCTTTTTCTTGTCGTCTTCGTTCTTCATCTTGTCGTCTTCGTCCTTCCTCCTGTTCTTTTTCTTGTCGTCTTCGTTCTTCCTCCTGTTCTTTTTCTTGTCGTCTTTTTTCTTCATCGTGTTCTTTAAACATTGCCAATAACGCTTGCGTTTGTTGTTCCATTTTGGCCGATTTTAATCTCGTATCCATAAAGCGTAGTAGAATGTTCAAGATTTTACTTGACGCGCCTCGTATAAACTATTTAACAATTTAAAACGTCCGAGATAAAGTTAAATGCTGGAACAGTTGGTAAATTTCTTCGTAATAAAGCGTAATAAAAATTCCGCTAGTTTTCGTTCGTGGCCGAAGAAAAGGGTTTTTAAAAACTTGCGGAAACACTTCACAAGCACCTGAAGACTTTATTGGATTGTATTATTATTGTCTTTCTACATTTGTTAACTTAACACTAACGGTGGTCATAACACAATCGTCTATGAAAGGGAAGTCCTCTTCTTTTATAGGTTTCGGATGCTGACGTTGAATGCAGGTGTGCGTCTTCAAGGTCAGCATTGCTGCGTAGTTACTGGGTGGATTCAAGGATGTAACTCTCTTCTGACACCAGATGTTACGGGCTTATCGGTTCGATTAATTACACGTGATGGATTGTGCCACTTTATTACCAAATTAACTCGTCACACTTCAACTAAACAGTAACTCACTACTTATTTACTAATTGCTAACCCACTAACTACACTGACTTCTAACTGACTGACTCGGGGGAAAGCTGACCGCCTTTTATAGTTTTGGCCCCCAGCTTCTAGAACTTTTCGGCGGATAAGGCTTATCGTTTGCCGAAATTTCTGGAACGCTTATCTGCCACTTGTTTCGTTATCGCGGCCGCTTTCCCCTTATCAGATCGTTCTAGAAACTTTTTTATTTATTAAATTCTACAATTCTATTCTAAAGCCTATTTCATCTATTTACATTGCGTTACATTACTTTAAAATTTCGACTATTCGATTCGAGTTGTTTTGACATTATGAACCATTTTGAAAAATTTCTAATTTTTTTGATACTTTCGACTTTTTGGAACTTTCGACTTTTTTAAAAATTTTGCTCATTACACTTTATTGAAAATTTCGATTATTTTTTAAAGTTATTCAACCTATCGAACAGTTTACTTTTTTGAAAAATTTGAATTTTTAAACATTTCAATTTTTTAATTTAAAATTACTAAAACTTCGGCTTCCCTGGAAAAATCAGGATGTCGAGGTGTTTAATGAATTTTTTTATTATAATTCCGATTTTATTTCCAAATTTCCAATGTTTTATTAAAATTTCGACTTTTTCAAAACTTCGCTTTAAAATTTGTTTCCACATCACTGTCACTGTCCAAAATTTTGACCTTTTTCAAAATCTTACTTTTTTGAAAACTTCGACTGAAAATTTCATCATTTGTCCATTTTTTTGAAAAGCTGTAATTTTCCAAAATGTCGATTTGTCAAAATTTGGGTTATTTCAAACTTTCGACTTTCGAAATTTTGACTTTATTAAATCTCTGTCTTTAATAAAAATTGTTTTCATTTTAATTTTGGCTTTTAAAAATGTAAATTATATTTTCAAAAATTTTGACAGATTTGAAAACCTTGATTTTTTGAAAATGTGGACATTTTTTCCAAATTTTTACTCCTAAAATTTTTACTTTTTTAAAATGTAACCTCTTAAAATTTTTTTAAAATTTCGACTTTATTCGATTCGAGTTGTTTTAACATTTTGAAGTATTTTGCAAAATTTCTAATTTTTTTGATACTTTCGCTGCTTTTAAAATTTTCGATTTTATTTCATAAATTTCAACTTAATCAAAGTGTCGACTTTTTACAGCTTTCAAAAAAAGTCTTCTGATTTATTGGAAAATTTCGATACTTTTTTAAAATTCCAATCTTGTCGAAAATATTCAATCAAAAACATTGACTAAAAAAACACATTATATCTTTTTTTTAAATTTTAACCAAGCAGAATTTTTCAGTTTCTTAACATTTATACTTTTCTATTTTTTTTTGGAAGTTTAGAATTCTTTTATAATTTTCACTTCTTTTCAATATTTGGGCTTTTGAAAAATTCGGCTTTTTTTGAAACTTTAACTGAAAATGCTTTAAAAATGCTTTACTTTCTTAAATCTTCACATTTCTTTAAAATTTTTATTACCTATTTTTTGAAATTCGGATTATTTTTCAAAGTTTTAACTTTTCTGAAGGTTTTTTGGAAAATTTCGTTATTTTATTAAAATCTTTGAATATTTTGAAAAATGCTACCCAAATACCTGCCTTGGTACTTGTTTAAAATATCGTCCTTTAAAAAATGTCGACTTTTATTCGCAACTTACTCTTTTCCTCGAAATTCTCAAGAATTGTCGACTTTCTCCCTGAATTTTTACTTTTCTTGAAACATGGCTTTTTTGAAAAATTGTGCTAATTTTGGAGAATTTCGACCTTTTCAAAGATGTTTACTTTTTGTTAAAATGTTCACCAAAAATCGAAATACAGAACTTGTCCCCTGAAACCAAGAAAGATCAAGTTTGAGTTTCTCTCTTTATAGAGAATTATAGTTTTGGTGGAACGGGCTGGTCCTTGGTTATCTTCAAAAATTGAAATACAAATCTTGTCCCCCTAAACCAAGAAAGATTAAAAACAACAAAGGTTGCTCTAACGCGTTTCGATAGCCAAGCTGTCTCTCTAAAGATGATAACTTGGCTGTCGAAACGCGTTAGAGCACCCTTTGTTGTGTTTTTTAATCTTTCTTGGTTTCAAGGGACAAGTTCTGTACTTCAATTTTTGAAGATAACCAAGGACCAGTCCGTTTCACCAAAATTTTCACCTTTTTAGAAGTTTGAATTTTTCAAAATTTGGACCTTTTCCAAGATTTTGACTTTTTTGATCATTTTGACTTTTATTCAGAATTTCGTTAGTATTTTTTTAGAAATTTTTACTGTTTGGAAAATTTTCGCTTGTTTTGAAATTTTTGATTTTATTGAAAAATCTCGATTTCGACTTTTTCCACGATTTCCATTTTTTTTTAATTTCGAACGTTTTTCAACAATTTGATTTGTTGTCTCAGTTTTTACTTTTTTTTGCAGATTTTGACATTCAAAAAAATTCTACTTTTCTAGAAACTTTTGACCGTCTGTGGAAATTGTAACTTTTATAAAATTTGGAGTTTTTCGAAAGATCGACTTTGGAATTACGCCTTTATCTGAAAATTTTGACTTTTTCGAAATTTCGATTTTTATGTTCAAAATGTGGCCATTTCACCAAATTTTTCTGTTTTTTTCTTGTTAATTTCGACTATTCTGATTTTTTTTTAATTTTCGAACTTTTTCATAATTTTTACTTTCATTGAAAATTAAAATTATTTCCCAAAATTTTGCGCTTTTCTCTATTTCTTTTAAAAATTACGTTTATTTTCCAAATGAAAATATATAAAAAGAAAAATTGGGGGGCAAGAGAAAATTTGGGGGGCAAAATGAAACTATATAAAAAAGAAAATTGTGGGAGGCAAAAATAAGAGACAAAATAAAAATATTTAATAACTAGAGGGAGCAAAAAATTGTGGGGGGGACAAAAAATGGGGGGGCAAAATGGGGGGGGGGACAAAAATGGGGGACAAAATGAGGGGGGCAAAAATTCTGGGAAGAAAAAAAGGGGGAGCAAAAATTGGGTTGGGGGGGGGGGTCAAAATTGGGGGGCAAAAAAATGAGGGCAAAAATAAAGAGAGCAAAAAATATATAAAAAAGAAAACGGAAGGGCATTGGAGAGGCAAAATATTGGGGGTGGGGGGTAAAAATTATGAGGCAAAAAAAATACGGCAAGGATAAAATAAAAATATATAGAACAGAAAAATTGGGGGGCAAAATAAAATATAAAAAAACTGGGGAAAGGCAAAATGAAAATATGAAAAAAATTAGGGGGGCAAAATAAAAATATGAAAAAGAAAAATTGTAGAGGTTAGTCGTCGCTCTCAATTATTTGTACTTTTCCTCAATTGAGAGAAACCGCTGAAAGTTTAGAAAAAGATTTTTTTAAAATATCTTGAAATTTCTTGTCATCGTTTTAAGTTTTCACTTCTGTGGGCAGTCCCCTTAACTGCCCATTTTTTTTAAATTTCGTTTCTTTTGAAAATCTGAATGTTTGTAAAATGTTGACTTTTTTAAAGTAGTACAACTTTTCAAAATTTTGACTTTCGTTATTTTTCAAATTTCGTCTTTTTAAAATTTCGCCTTGTTAAGCCAAAATTGTTTTAAAAACCTAATTTTTAGCTTTAAAAGAAAGTTTTGAATTTTTTAATATTCCGTGATACCCTTTTTCACCCCTGAGAGCTTAACTTATTAAAATCAACCTGTACGTACGTGTTTAGTAATTGCTTTAATAGACTTTTTATATAAGGTTTCAGGTTATAAAACGGTTGTTAATTTTTGTGGCATCCAACTAAAATTAGTTAAAAGTAGAAGTTTGTCCTTTAGAAAAAATCGGTAATCTAAAGAAGGTCTTTATATTTCTCATATAACAGTTTCCGTTACCGTTGCACTCTTTAAAAAACAGAAGATTTAATTCCAACGGATTTAAATTGTTGCTGGTTTTACTGTTTTGTTTTAATTGTCCGTGTATACGAATACAATTTTCAAAAATTTCTCGGTCTCTGGTAATAACTAATGTTCTTTAATATTAATTACTATCATGTACTTAATAAAAAGTCAGGTTTGCAATAAATTTACTTTCAATAACGATTCGTAAATTACCCAAAAAAATAAACAGAATTCGGGCAGTCTGCCAGCTCAATTAGTATTTCTTTCATAAATGTCATTCGCGAGATAAATGAACTTTATAATTTGGAATGGTAATTTGTAACGCGATGACAGGACGTAAATTACAAAGGCGTTGCCTTTTCGTCTCCCCCGTTTATTGTTTGTGTCATTAACTTTACCCTTTCGTCGCTTTTTTGTTACGTTATGCCATGTTGGAAAATGTCAGATAAGGTCGTAATGGGTGAACTTTTACTCAATAAAATTGCAGGATACGGATTCACTCTTAAGGGTTAGATGTCTGAGGTGGTTGATCAAAATAAAAACATGATTCCATACTGTCTCGAGTGTTGTCAGTTGATCATGAAAAAAAAATTAGACAGTCTTGGAGGCTGCCGACAGAAACGAAAACTTAAAACTAGGAAATATGTGGTATTGCAGTTCGAACCCACCCTAGTAAACAAATCGGTCAATATTGGGAATTTTTAAAACTAAATTATGTCAAACTGACCTGCGAGGGATGCACAAAATTCTTAAAACTTCGATACTGGAGTCAATTGATGTATCGCAATATATCGATATGTTTCGATATATCGGTAAATTTATTCGATATTCGATGTATCATATAAAACCAATGTCATACAGCAGGACTTCTCAACCAGCGAAGCGCGCCACTCATAATTTCGCTTTTTTTAAAATTCCTACCTTTTAAAGCAAATTTTTACTTATTTCAAATTTTCGATTTTTTAAAAAATGTTGACCTTTTCAAAATTCGACATTTCATAAAAAAACTTTAGCTTCTGTTTAAATCTTCGGTTTTTTTTAACTTCGAAAATTGCAACTTATACTTATACTTTATATTTATACTTATACTTATACTTATACTTATACTTATACTTATACTTATACTTATACTTATACTTATACTTATACTTATACTTATACTTATACTTATACTTATACTTATACTTATACTTATACTTATACTTATACTTATACTTATACTTATACTTATACTTATACTTATACTTATACTTATACTTATACTTATACTTATACTTATACTTATACTTATACTTATACTTATACTTATACTTATACTTATACTTATACTTATACTTTATACTTATACTTATACTTATACTTATACTTACACTTACACTTACACTTACACTTACACTTACACTTACACTTACACTTACACTTACACTTACACTTACACTTACACTTACACTTACACTTACACTTACACTTACACTTACACTTACACTTACACTTATACTTATACTTATACTTATACTTATACTTATACTTATACTTATACTTATACTTATACTTATACTTATACTTATACTTATACTTATACTTATACTTATACTTATACTTATACTTATACTTATACTTATACTTATACTTATACTTATACTTATACTTATCGAAATGTTTAAAAAGTCAAATTTTTCAAAGAGGTAAACTGTTCGATAGGTTGAATAACAGAAAAAATCGAAATTTTTAATAATTACTTTCAGTAATTTTTAAAATTTTGAAAAATGTCGAAATTTTCAAAAAGCCGAAATTTTGGATAGATGAGAATTGTGTGGAAAAAAATTTTAAAGCGAAAGTTTTGAAAAAGTCGAAAATTTGATAAAAAATTCAAAATTTGGAAATTAAATCGGAATTATAATAGAAAAATTCATTAAAAACTTCGACATTCTGATTTTTCCTGGGAAGTTGAAATATTAAATTTTAAATTAAAAAAATTGAAGTTCAAATTTTTCAAGTATAGTTTTTTTCTCATAGAAACCTATTTTCGAAATCTTCTTAATTAGGTGAGATCGTTGTTCCAAGACTTCTCTAGGTAAATAACATCAGTAGAGTTGATTGAATCTAATTAATCGCTAAATTAAATTTGTAGAAAACGCGCTTGCGAGCAACTATTGATTTTAATATTGCAGCTACGGAACCGCTGCAAGATAGACTTATTTTCCGTCAGTTTACAATAATGTGATTCTAATATAGGATTACGCTTGTAACTCTTGTAAAATTATACTGTTGTATTAACCTAAAAATGTGTTTTTTCAACAAAATAAAAATTTAAACGATGTCATGCGCATACATTTTGTAAACTTTGAATATTTGTTAATAAAATTAATAAGTTTTTAACGAAATTAAAAATCGTAACAATTGAACGAGATATTAATGACATGCCATGGAAAACATAGGTGTATTGGGTGCTCACTGTGCTCTGGGTTCTACCGTTTTAATCGGATTGACTGCAGCAGAATTTTCCGGGGCGAAAACATTACTAGCGATCCCACTTGCAGCCCTTGCGGTAACCTTATCAGGTTAGTATACACGAATCCTTTGCTGCAGAACTATTTTTTCGAAAATCTTACCGGTTAATTAATTTGAAAAGTTCACAGATCTTTCTAAGTTTTATCTTTAATTAGCTATACTACACTATTATCTATATTGCACTTTATTACATATACTATACTTTATTACATATACTGCACTTTATTTAAATATACCAGACTACGAAAAATTAGAATCAGGCAGAAATTAGATTTTTGAATGAAACCGAAAACTAATTCGGATTCTACTCTAGTTTCGGTCGAAACCAAAACCGTAAATTATGTAAATTGTATTCGTATATATACATTGTACATATGTACATATGTACAGTGTACAGTGTACAGTGTACAGTGTACAATGTACATATGTACAGTGTACAATGTATAATGTATAATGTATAATGTATAATGTATAATGTACATGTGTACAATGTACAATGTACATGTGTACAATGTACAATGTACATGTGTACAATGTACAATGTACATGTGTACAATGTACAATGTACATGTGTACATGTGTACAATGTAAAATGTACATGTGTACAATGTACAATGTACAATGTGCAGGTGTACAATGTACAATATAAAATGTACAATGTACAATGTGTACATGTGTACGTATGTACATATGTACAGTGTACAATGTACATGTGTACAATGTACATATGTACAATGTACATACGTGTACAACGTATATACGAGTAATATCAAAGCAACAACAATTTAAAACAGGAGTCAACGGGCCAAATAAAATGTTCGTATTTTGATTCTCAGCTAAATACTTAGTCTTTTTTGAGGTTATTTTTTTGAAGTTTTAATCTAAGTTGCATTTTTTTAAAACAATTTTTCCAAAACCTTACTTTCTCCAGGAAATTTAAACTTTTTTCTGCATTACTGCTTAATCTCGAATATTCCATTTTTCTTTCAAGATTCGTCCTTTTTTAAAGTTCTCATTTTTTTAGAAATTTTCAATTTTTAAAAGCTAACCTTTTTGAATCCGCATTACTGATAATTTTGTTTTGTTTCTTAAATTTTGTAATTCACTCAAAATTAAGACTTTTCCTCGAAATTGTTTCTAACAAAATCTATATTTCAAATTGTTCCTCGAAATTCGACTTTTTCTCATTTGTTTTTTAGGGTTTCGTATCTTGAAAGAAAAAAAAAGTCTTGTATCGGTCTGTCCTTCTGACCTTCTGTACGTCTGTTTATTTTTCAAAATCATTATTTCTAAATGACTTTTTTCTTACAAATTGATTTTCTAATGGAAAGTTCGACCTAAATATTTTTCAAAATGATGAGCTTTTATAAGACTTTCTTAGAACTTGCCTCTTTTTTTTAAATTTCCCTCAAACTCTGGTTTTTTTCTAGAAAGTTTTCCCTCAAAGGCTCATTTTATTGTCTATTTCTGATAATTTCGATTTTTTTCTCAAAATATGTATCTCTCTCGAAATTTCGACTTTTTTCTTGAATTTAGATCCAAATTGTATTAAAAAGAACAACCCGGAAATCTTCTGAAAGTTTAACTTTTTTTTTCAAAGGGCACTCTTTTTTTCTGCAAGATTTTGTCTCAAAATTGTTAACTTTTTTTAAAACTTTATGTCCTAAAAACTTTTTTCTCTCAAATTTATTTTCTAATGAAAAATCCGACCTAAATACTTTTCAAAATGATTATCTTTTACTAAACTCGTTTAGAATTTACTTTTTTTTCTTAAATTTTCTCAAATTCTGATTTTTTTCTAGAAAATTTTTCCTCAAAAGCTCATTTTATTGTCTATTTCTGAAAATTTCGATTTTTTTCTCAAAATTTGTATTTCTGTCGAAATTTCGACTTTTTTCTTGAATTTAGATCCAAATTGTATTAAAAATAACAACCCGAAAAACTCCTGAAAGTTCAACTTTTTTTTCAAAGTGCACTCTTTTTTTCTCCAAGATTTTGTCTCAAAATTGTTAACTTTTTTTAAAACTTTATGTCCAAAAGACTTTTTTCTCTCAAATTGATTTTCTAATGAAAATCCGACCTAAATACTTTTCAAAATGATGAGCTTTTACTAGACTCCTTTAGAATTTGCCTTTTTTTATTAAATTTTCTCAAACTCTGGTTTTTTTCTAGAAAGTTTTCCCTCAAAAGCTCATTTTATTGTCTATTTCTGAAAATTTCGATTTTTTCTCAAAATTTGTATTTCTGTCGAATTTCGACTTTTTTCTTGAATTTGGATCCAAATTGTATTAAAAATTACAACCCGAAAAACTCCTGAAAGTTCAACTTTTTTTTTCAAAGTGCACTCTTTTTTTCTACAAGACTGTCTCGAAGTTGTTAATTTTTTTGAAAGTTTGACTTTCTGAATATGTCGACTTTTAGGCCAAATGTCAACATTTTGTTTCTTAAAATTTAACTTTTTCTTCTGTTCAAATTTCGACTTTTTTTCAAAATGCAATCTTTTCTTTTCTACAAGACTTTGTCTCTCGGAGTTGTTAATTTTTTTGAAAGTTTGACTATTTTTGGATATGTCGACTTTCATGACAAATGTCAACACTATATTTCTTAAAATTTAGGTCTTTCTTCTGGTCAAATTTCGACTTTTTTTCAAAATGCAATCTTTTTTTCTACAAGACTTTGTCTCGAAGTTGTTAATTTTTTGAAAGTTTGACTGTTTCTGGATATGTCGACTTTTAGGCCAAATGTCAACATTTTATCTTTCTTAAAATTTAGTTTTTTCTCTGCTCAAATTTCGACTTTTTTTTTAAAATGCAACATTTTTTTCTATAAGACTTGACTCTTTCGAGATATGTTGACTGGTATGCCAAATGTCAACATTTTATGCTTCTTGAAATTTAGGATTTTTCCTTTGCTCAAATTTCGACTTTTTTTCAAAATGCAACCTCTTTTTTGCTACAAGACTTGTCTTGAAGTTGTTTTTTTTAAAGTTTGACACTTTCTGGATATGTCGACTTTTATGCCAAAAGTCAACATTTTATGTTTCTTGAAATTAAGGTTTTTTTTCTCGAAATGCGTATCTTTTTATTTTGAAGTTTCTATTTTTTATGTTCATTCTTTCTTGAAATGAGGTAAAAATTTTATGACGTGACATTGTCCCTAAATTTTGACCTGTCTCTCAAAATTTAATCATTTATCGAGTTTTTAATTGCCTTTTTGTTATTTATATTGTAAGAGGTCACGCAAATATTCAAATAAAAGTCTATTTTCCAAAACTGTTTATTTTTGACAGACAGACGATTTTTTTTTCTCGCCGACATAATCTGTTCTCATTTGTCATGCACTTACAGACTAAAAAGTGACAGATGACAACGGTAGCGCAAGCAGCAGATTCAAATTGACTTGACCTTGACTTGACCTTGACTTGACCTTGACTTGACCTGACCTTGACTTGACCTTGACTTGACCTTGACTTGACCTTGACTTGACCTGACCTTGACTTGACCTTGTCTTGACCTTGAATTGACCTTGACTTGACCTTGACTTGACCTTGACTTGACCTTGACTTGACCTTGACTTGACTTTGACTTGACCTTGACTTGACCTTGACTTGACCTTGACTTGACCTTGACTTGACCTGACCTTGACTTGACCTTGACTTGACCTTGACTTGACCTTGACTTGACCTTGACTTGACCTTGACTTGACCTTGACTTGACCTTGACTTGACCTTGACTTGACCTTGACTTGACCTTGACTTGACCTTGACTTGACCTTGACTTGACCTTGACTTGACCTTGACTTGACCTTGACTTGACCTTGACTTGACCTTGACTTGACCTTGACTTGACCTTGACTTGACCTTGACTTGACCTTGACTTGACCTTGACTTGACCTTGACTTGACCTTGACTTGACCTTGACTTGACCTTGACTTGACCTTGACTTGACCTGACCTTGACTTGACCTTGACTTGAACCTTGACTTGACCTTGACTTTGACCTTGACTTGACTTTGACTTGACCTTGACTTGACCTTGACTTGACCTTGACTTGACCTTGACTTGACCTTGACTTGACCTTGTCTTGACCTTGACCTGACCTTGACTTGACCTTAACTTGACCTTGACTTGACCTAGACTTGACCTTGACTTGACTTTGACTTGACCTTGACTTGACCTTGACTTGACCTTGACTTGACCTTGACTCGACTTTGACTTGACCTTGACTTGACCTTGACTTGACCTTGACTTGACCTTGACTTGACCTTGACTTGACCTTGACTTGACCTTGACTTGACCTTGACTTGACCTTGACTTGACCTTGACTTGACCTTGACTTGACCTTGACTTGACCTTGACTTGACCTGACCTTGACTTGACTTTGACTTGACCTTGACCCTTGACCTTGACCTTGACTTGACCTTGACTTGACCTTGACTTGACCTTGACTTGACCTTGACTTGACCTTGACTTGACCTTGACTTGACCTTGACTTGGCCTTGACTTGGCCTTGACTTGGCTTTGACTTGACATTGACTTGACCTTGACCTGTCCTTGAGTGATTCGATTAGACTCGACTCAACGTCACCTTGACTTGACTTTGACTTGACCCTAATTTGACCTTGACTTGACATTGACTTTGACCTTGACCTGACCTTGACTTTGATTTTGATTTTGATTTTGATTTTGATTTTGATTTTGATTTGATTTTGATTTCGATTTCGATTTCGATTTCGATTTCGATTTCGATTTTAACCTTGACCTTGACTTTGGGCTTGACCTTGACCTGACCTTGACTTGACTTTGATATTGATTTTGATTGTGACCTTTACCTTGACCTTAACTTTGACCTTGACCTTGATCTTGACTCGACCTTGACTTGATTGAGTTGACCTTAAGTTGATCTTGACTTGAACTAACTTAACCTAACTTAACTTTACCTAACTTGATTTAACTTACCCTAACTTTACTTGACCTAACTGAACTGAACTGAATTTTGCTTTCCTCTCCCTTCCTTTCCTTTCCTTTCCTTTCCTTAACTTAACCTAACTCAACTCAACTCAACTCAACTCAACTCAACTCAACTCAACTCAACTCAGATCAGCTAAGCTCAGCTCAACTCAACTCAACTCAGCTCAACTCAGTCAACTCAACTCAACTCAACTCAACCCAACTCAACCCAACTCAACCCAACTCAACCCAACTCAACCCAACTCAACCCAACTCAACCCAACTCAACCCAACTCAACCCAACTCAACTTAACTCAACTTAACTCAACTCAACTTAACTCAACTTAACTCAACTTAACTCAACTTAACTCAACTTAACTCAACCTAACTCAACTTAACTCAACTTAACTCAACCTAACTTAACTTATCTTAACTTAACTTAACCTAACTTTACCCAACCTTACCTAACCTTACCTAACCTTACCTAACCTAACCTAACTTAATTTAACTTAACTTAACTTAACCTTACCTAACCTAACCTAACCTTACTTAATTTAATTTAACTTAACTTAACCCAACTTAACATAAACTAACTTTACTTAACCTAACTTAACCTAACCTAACTTAACCTAACCTAACTTAACCTAACCTAACTTAACCTAACCTAACCTAACTTAACCTAGCCTAACTTAACCTAACCTAACTTAACCTAACCTAACTTAACCTAACCTAACTTAACCTAACCTAACTTAACCTAACCTAACTTAACCTAACCTAACTTAACCTAACCTAACTTAACCTAACCTAACTTAACCTAACTTAACCTGGTGGAACGGACTAGTCCTTGATTACCTTCAAAAATTGAAATATAGGAGACAAGATTTGTATTTCAATTTTTCAAGTTAATTTATCCTTACTTAACTTAATTCAACTTAACTTAACCTAACTCAACTTCACCTAACTCACCTTCACTCAGCTTCACTTAACGTAACTCAATTTATCTCAGCTTCACTTAGCTTCACTTGACTTCGCTTAACTGAACTTAACCTAACTTTACTTAACTAAACTCAACTTCACTTAACTTATCTTAAGCGTCACTTAACTTCGCTTAACTTAACTTAACCTAACCTAATTTAACTTTACTTAACTCAACTTCACTTAGCTTTGCTTAACTTCACTTAATGAACGTTACCTAACTTAACTTCACTCTACTTCACTTAATTTTATTCACTTTGCAAATATAGAGGTATTTTTTTGAATTCTACTTCTTGAATCGAGCCAAATGTCAATTTATTTTCAAAATGAATCTTTTTTCTTTCATAATTCTATCTTTAGTTCAAAAATTCAAATAACTTCTCAAAAATTGACGTTCTTTTTAAAAATCCGACTTTTCTTTCAAATTTTGGACTTTTTAAAATTGGTTCATTTTTTCTTCCAGTTTTTTATCAGAATTTGACCTTTTCTAATAATGTAAACTTCTCTCTCAAAATTCGACATTTTTTGTTTTTCGGATTTCCCCCCCCCCCCTTGAGGGGCCTTAACCTATATAAAGCTTGCACATAATCTAACACTGCTGGCCCTGTCATCTGGATTGAAAAATCGAATTTTTAGAAAAAAGGAACTAAAAATAGAAAATGTAGACTCAAAAGCTTACGACAAAAATTCAAGTTTTCAAAAAAAACGATACCTTTACAAGAAAGTCCTTAACATTTCAAGTTTACAATCGAAATTTTAGAAACCTCTTCAAATTTAAAGTGCAAATTTAAAATTATGAAAAAAAATCGAAATTTCCAAAAATAACTACGACCTTACATAACCTTAATTTTAAACCCCGAGTTTGCAGTAGAAATATTATAGAAAAGATTTGAAATTTAAAGTATAAGATTTGAGAAAAAAGCATTGCGAGACTATACTCTTTTAAAAAAAATCAAAAATATATATTTTTAGAAATTCCTATTAAATGTCGTGATTGACATTTTGAGAATCCTTTTTACGTATCATATAAGCATCGTGCTAGTTATTTAAACAATGAAATGATATCAACAGTTACTGAAATCAAATTGTTTCGTATAAAAAAATAGAAGCGTTATAAAAATTATTCGAGTTTTATGTCAAAATGTCGAAAAAACTTTTTCAAGTTTACCAGCGCAATTTCGAGAAAAATTATTATATTCAATTCGATATTTCGAAACGAAAGTTTCGAAGAGAAAACTAATTTATATCTAAGAAATAAAACACTCAATATTTATTTTTTAAAAATATTCAGTTTTCCAATTCCAATCGATATTATAGGAAAAATTTATTGCGAAGCTTAAAAAAACTAGATTTTATATGAAATTCGAGCATACTCAAAATTAGAAAAAAACTCAATTCAGTTCCAAATCTCTAGAAAAAAAAATCGAAACTTTCTGTTCGAAATCGAAAGAGAGTATTGAAGATGCCTGTTTTGAGATAAGCAGCCAAAGTTTTGAAAAAGAAAAGAATTTTATGTTAAAATTTTAGAAAAATAACTGTCAAAATTGTATATCCTTTTTTAAAATAGTCTAAATAACTAACTTTTGCGTTTTTAGGAAAAATTTTATGAGAAACCTAAAAATTGAATTGTAAATTAAGGAAAAAAGTCTTCGAAATTTGATGAATACATGCCAAGACTTTTTGGTCCATATAGTATTAATTTTTTCCAAATAAAAACTTGATTTAGTCGAAAATAGAATACAGATCCAAATTTGTCTACATTATTTCATTTAGATGAATATTTTCGGAGTTAGCACAGGTTTATTAATTTACACGCAACACATTCATTGCGGTTGAAATCGAACTCTATCCGAGGCGAGCGCTATTCGAGGCGAGCGCTATCCGAGGCGAGCGCTATTCGAGGCGAGCGCTATCCGAGGCGAGCGCTATCCGAGGCGATCTCCTAAATTGTATTATTCATCGACTCATCGCGAATGAATGCTTTTTACCAGAGACTTGGACACAGTCACCAGTTGATTGATTGTAGAAAAAGTGTGTATTTGTAAACAGACATTTTTTTATTTTTCAATTTTAATACAAAAAAATTTGAATAAAATTCCAAATTTATACATAAGTAAAAATGATTTAATTTGGTCCATTGACTGTTCACTGTAGTAATTGGTATCAACTTAACTCAGCTCCACTAACTTATTTTAACCTAACTTAACATAATTTTGCGCTGAATTGAAACTTTTCAACTTCCTAATTAAAATTTCGATTTTTAACGATTATTGTTTGTTGTAATTACTGTAGTAATTGGTACGGAACCCTAATTGTGCGAGTCCGACTCACTCTTGGCTGATTTTTTTTTTATTTTCTGTTTACACGCGTCCTTTTGACGACGCCCGGACCTATCGTCCTGGCGACGTCTCCATCATTCAGAATATTCAAAGAAACTTATATTGTACATACATCTGTGCAAAAAAAAGTGCATCAGATTTGGAAAGTTTCCCCTAAACAACTAAAAACAAATAGTGCCAAATCTCGCAAGCAATAAAGCAACACTAACTGATGTCCACCCCATTAAACTTAAAGTCATTTTCCGTAACCGATTTAGCCAACTTGGAAAATTGTGTCACGCCGCGAAAACTTCGAGGAAATAAGACAGCTGGAAAGCTCCGTTAAATTAAAAAACTTGAAAAGAACTGAGAGATTAAGCGGAAAATAAATCAGAATGTTGAAATATGTCGTTTAATATTTTCCCATTTCAGCCCTATGTGGATACACAGATAACAGTGGCCTTAAATTTAGGAAAAGAAAAATCGGCGATATTACGGATTTTTTGTATTTATGGTTTGATGTGCTAGGATATTTATCTTGTGCAGCGACTTGCGCTAGAATAGCGAGCGTGACAATTGATTACATGAGCAACGGAAGATTAAGGGAATGGCTGCTTGGCATTCAATCAACTACAACAGAAGAGCCTTGGCCCGATATTATTGGGGTGTCTATCATCCTAGTCACTTCGATTTTGTTCATGTTGGGGTTGGAAGTAAGTAAAACGAGTTTTTTGTCTTATTCATGCGGGTTGAAACGCTAAATAAGTAAGATTTTTGTCTCTATCGATTCTAATTTATCAAAA
The DNA here is from genome assembly GCA_028583605.1 of Dastarcus helophoroides. Classification (NCBI taxonomy): domain Eukaryota; kingdom Metazoa; phylum Arthropoda; class Insecta; order Coleoptera; family Bothrideridae; genus Dastarcus; species Dastarcus helophoroides. The sequence goes on from CM053325.1 coordinate 60,455,068, forward strand.
TAAAAGTATATTTTTACTTAAACTTAAACTTGAACTTGAACTTGAACTTGAACTTGAACTTGAACTTGAACTTGAACTTGAACTTGAACTTGAACTTGATTTTAAACTTAAACTTAAATAAACTTAAACTTAAAACTTTAATTAAACTTAAACTTAAATCTAAACTAAAACTTAAATCTAAACTAGACTAAGACTAAGATTAAGGCTAAGACTAAGACTAAGACTAAGACTGAGACTAAGACTAAGACTACACTAAGATTAAGACTAATACTAAGACTAAGACTAAGAAAAAGACTAAGACTAAGACTAAGACTAAGACTAAGACTAAGACTAAGACTAAGACTAAGACTAAGACTAAGACTAAGACTAAGACTAAGACTAAGACTAAGACTAAGACTAAGACTAAGACTAAGACTAAGACTAAGACTAAGACTAAGACTAAGACTAAGACTAAGACTAAGACTAAACCTAAGACTAAGACTAAGACTAAGACTAAGACTAAGACTAAGACTAAGACCAAGACCAAGACCAAAACCAAGACCAATATCAAGACCAAGACGTAAACCAAGACCAAGACCGAGACCGAGACCAAAACCAAAACCAACACCGAGACCGAGATCGAGACCGAGATCCAAACAAAAACAAAAACAAAAACAAAAACAAAAACAAAAACAAAAACAAAAACAAAACAAAAACAAAAAACAAAAACAAAAACAAAAACAAAAACAAAAACAAAAACAAAAACAAAAACAAAAACAAAAACAAAAACAAAAACAAAAACAAAAACAAAAACAAAAACAAAACAAAAACAAAACAAAAACAAAAACAAAAACAAAACAAAAACAAAAACAAAACAAAAACAAAAACAAAAACAAAAACAAAAACAAAAACAAAAACAAAAACAAAAACAAAAACAAAAACAAAAACAAAAACAAAACAAAAACAAAAACAAAAACAAAAACAAAAACAAAAACAAAACAAAAACAAAAACAAAAACAAAAACAAAAACATAAACATAAACATAAAACATAAACATAAACATAAACATAAACATAAACATAAACATAAACATAAACATAAACATAAACATAAACATAAACATAAACATAAACATAAACATAAACATAAACATAAACATAAACATAAACATAAACATAAACATAAACATAAACATAAACATAAACATAAACATAAACATAAACATAAACATAAACATAAACATAAACATAAACATAAACATAAACATAAACATAAACATAAACATAAACATAAACATAAACATAAACATAAACATAAACATAAACATAAACATAAACATAAACATAAACATAAACATAAACATAAACATAAACATAAACATAAACATAAACATAAACATAAACATAAACATAAACATAAACATAAACATAAACATAACATAAACATAACATAAACATAAACATAAACATAAACATAAACATAAACATAAACATAAACATAACTAAACATAAACATAAACATAAACATAAACTAAACATAAACATAAACATAAACATAAACATAAACATAAACATAAACATAACATAAACATAAACATAAACATAAACATAAACATAAACATAAACATAAACATAAACATAAACATAAACATAAACATAAACATAAACATAAACAAAACAAAACCAAAACTAAACCTAAAACTAAACTTAGACTTGGACTTTTTTTGAAAATTTTCTAATTTTGTTCATTTTCTTTGTCATTGTCTTTTAGAAATTTTAACTGTTTAAAAATGTTGTCTGTTTTCGAAATTTTTTTCTCTCGAAACTTCGAATTTTTCTCACTCCGAATTTTTCTAACTCCGACTTTTTCAAAAATTCACCCTTTCTGAAACTTTTTAATTTTTTTGAAAAATCTGACTTTCTTAATTGCGAATTTTTAATAAATTGTTCAAAACGAATTTGAGGCTTAACTAAATGTCAATTTTGAAGCTGGCATTTTAAAAAGACGCAATTTCCAAGTTTAAACTGAAAAGTTTTCAAAAAAGTTAAAATTTAGAAGAACTTTCGAGTTTAAAATCTAAACGTCATTTTGAAAAAAAAAGCACAAAGCGAAATTTTGGCTTCAATTTAGAAATTACGATGTCTAGGAGGCAGATTTTTTTAACAGTTTGTAGTTTCTTCTAGAAATTTTGAGAAACAGTTTTGTCAAAATTGAAAAGTTTTTTTGAACTTAGTTCATGCATTTTGACTTCATTCTAGTCTTAATTATAGATATGAAATTTAAACTGTAAATTTCGAAAATACTGTTTTTTTTTATTATACAATGTTTCTCCAATATTTTATTTAGCTTTTTCAAGATCATCGCAAATTTTAAATTATTGTAAAATTGCAAAATTAAAAATAATTTTACAAAACCAAATCTTGCAGTTATCCTAAGAAATAGTCGAGATTTATAAAAATGATAATTTTTATTTTATGTTTTAGAAAGCATCTTCCCTCTCCTTACTTCTCATTTCATCAATTATGTGTGGATTTATTTTCCTGGTGGTAGTAGGAGGAAGTAATACAAATATTCAGTATAAAAGGTGGAGCAGGGATTTTAAAATGCATTCCTGGGAGTCGGTAAGGATTGGTAATCAGGATGTGATCTAGTTTTTAATTAATGATCGCATTGCAGATCCTGAGCACGGCAGCGACGTGCTCCTTTGGATTTATCAATGAATATTCGGCGTTGTCTGGAAGAAAATACCTGAAAATGCTCCTGATTACTTTTGTACCCTTAACACTTTACCTATCGACTGCTTTAATATTCACTTTAATGTCTCATTATGGGTAAGTCATTATTCATTTTATTGGATGTTTGCAAACGTACGCAAAAGGACCAACCATAAAATATCTAGGCCAAATCGAACCAATAACACGCCCTAATTCGACCTTAATTCCAAAGTAATGAATGTCAGGACAAAGTCATTAATAACAGGTCGTGCATTATTGAGTTCCTTGCAATTAATTTGCCCCAACTTTGTAATTTACTTTGAATTTTCTATCAATAGAATCTAAATTAAAAGAGTAAATGAATGTTAACTGCAGCTTCGAACTAACAAAACTTTCAAAAAGTTTACACTTGTTAAAGCATAAATCATTAGCACCAAAAAAAATGCGATTAAAACGCTACGATTTGTTTAAACTTTCAGTTTTTACTTCTTTTTTATATGTCTCTTGATTTTAAGCCTTCTGGGGCTTTCCTAGAGAGCAACCGCTTGCTAAGCTTTTATGGCTCAACGATTGATAGAACGGTTACTTATGATCCGCTGTGCGCGTTTAGAGGGCTGCATATTGTAGTCTAGATTTGAATAATCTTTATTATATTTGTAGATTTCAAGTTATTTCGTAACGACGAGCTAACATTTTCGAATTTAATCTCGCATATTTAGTTTTTTTTCCACAATTTTACGACAAATTGAAATCTTTCAACTTGCCAATTAAAATTTCGACTTTTTAATAATGATTATTTTTCGAAATTTCGACCTTTACACCGCATTCATATCAAAAATAGTTTCTTTATAAATTTCAATTAAAAAGTTTACATTTCTAGTTAAAATGTAAATTCAGAATTTTCAAAATATTTCGAAATTTCGAAAGACTTAAAATTTCGGGGTTTATTCTCGAATATTGAGTTTAATAAATAAAAAAAGAGAAAAATTGGATTAAATAGCTGAAACTTAAGTTAAACCTGACATTTTGTTAAACAGTTTTTCTTTAATGGACTCGACTCGACTCGACTCGACTCGACTCGACTCGACTCGACTAGACTCGACTCGTTTCGACTCGACTCGACTCGACTCGACTCGAATTGACTCGACTCGACTCGAATCGACTTGACTTCACTCGACTTGGCTCGACTCGACTCGACTCGACTCGACTCGGCTCGACTCGACTCGACTCGACTCGACTCGACTCGACTCGACTCGACTCGACTCGACTCGACTCGACTCGACTCGATCGACTCGACTCCATTCGACTCGACTCGACTCGACTCGACTCGACTCGACTCGACTCGACTCGACTCGACTCGACTCGACTCGACTCGACTCGACTCGACTCGACTCGACTCGACTCGACTCGACTCGACTCGACTCGACTCGACTCGACTTCATTCGACTTGGCTCGACTTAACTCGATTTGAATCGACTTGACTCGATCTTGATTCGACCTTGACTAGACCTTGGCTCGACCTTGACCTTGACCTTGACTCGACCTTGACTCAACTTTGATCTTGAGTCGATCTTGACTTTGCCTTGACTTGACCTCGATTTGATCTTGATTTGACGTTGACCTTGAATTTGACCTTGATTTGACATTGACCTTGAATTTGACCTTGACTTGACCTTGACTTGACCTTGACTTGACTTTGACTTGACTTTGACTTGACTTTAACTTGACTTTAACTTGACTTTGACTTGACCTAACTTAACATTACCTTGACTCGACCCTGACTTGACTATTGCCTTGACTTTGTCCTTGACTTGATCTTGACCTTGACTCGACCTTGACTTGACTGTCTTGACTGACCTTGCTACTTGACCTTTGACTCGACCTTGACTCGACCTTGACTTGACTTTGTTCTTAACTCGACCTTGGCTTGACCTTGACCTTGACTTTGACCTTGACTCGACCTTGACTTGAACCTTGACTTTACCTTGAATTTGACCTTGACTTGACCTTTACTTGACCTTGACTTGACTTTGACTGGACCTTGACTTGACCTAACTTGTCCTAACTTAACATGACCTTGACTCGACTTTGACTCGACCTTGATTTGACTTTGACCTGACCTTGACTTGACCTGACTTGACCTTGACCTGACCTTGACTTGACCTTGATTTGACCTTGACCTGACCTTGACTTGACCTTGACTGACCTTGACTTGACCTTGACTTGACCTTGACTTGACCTTGACTTGACCTTGACTTGACCTTGACTTGACCTTGACTTGACCTAACTAAACTTCACTTGACTTCACTTGTCCTACCTTAACCCAACTTGACTTGACCTAACTTAATCTAACATAACTTTACCTAACTTAACCTGACGTAACTTAACTTAACCTAACTTAACCTAACTTTACCTAACTTAACCTGACGTAACTTAACTTGCCCTAACTTAACTTGACCTAACTTAACTAAACTTGACCTAACTGAACTTAACCTAACTTGACCCAAATTAACTTAACCTAACTTAACCTAACTTGACCTAACTTAACTTAACCTAACTTAACTAAACTTGACCTAACTGAACTTAACCTAACTTGACCCAATTTAACTTAACTATACTTGACCTACCTTAACTTAACCTAACTTGACCCAACCTAACTTCACTGAACTTAACCTAACTTGACCTAACTTAGTTTAACTTAACTGAACTTAACCTAACTTAACCTAACTTAAACTAACTTAAACTAACTTAATTTAACTTAACCTAACTTAACCTAACTTAACCCAACCTAACCTAACTTAACCTAACTTAACTTACTTTACTTACTTTACTTACTTTACTTTACTGTACTTCACTTCACTTCAACTTCACTTCACTTCAACTTCACTTCACTTCAACTTCACTTCACTTCATTTCACTTCACTTCACTTCAACTTCACTTCACTTTACTTTACTTTACTTTACTTTACTTACTTACTTTACTTTACTTTACTTTACTTTACTTTACTTTACTTTACTTTACTTTACTTTACTTTACTTTACTTTACTTTACTTTACTTTTACTTGACTTTACCTAACTTTACCTAACCTAACTTAACCTAACTTAACCTAACTTGACCTAACTTAACTAAACTTGACCTAACTGACCTTGACTTGACTTGACCTCGACTTGACGTCGACTTGACCTTGATTTGACGTTGATCTTGACTTTGACTTGACTTTGACTTGACTTTGACTTGACTTTGACTTGACTTTGACTTGACTTTGACTTGACCTTGACTTGACCTGACTTGACCTTGACTCGACCTTGACTTGACTTTGACTTGACTTTGACTTGACTTGACTTTGACTTGACTTTGACTTGACTTTGACTTGACTTTGACTTGACCTTGACCTTGACTTGGCCTTGTCTTGACCTTGACTTGACTTGACTTGACTTGACTTGACTTGACTTGACTTGACTTTGACTTGACTTTGACTTGACCTTGACTTGACTTGACTTTGACTTGACCTTGACTGACCTTGACTTGACCTTGACTCGACGTTGACTTGAACCTTGACTTTACCTTGGATTTGATTTTGACTTGGCCTTGTCTTGACCTTGACCTGACCTTGACTTGACCTTGACTTGACCTTGACTGACCTTGACTTGACTTTGACTTGACCTTGACTTGGCCTTGTCTTGACCTTGACTTGAACCTTGACTTGACCTTGACCTTGACTTGACCTGACTTGACCTTGACTCGACCTTGACTTGACCTTGACTTGAACCTTGACTTGACCTGACTTGACCTTGACTGACCTTGACTTGACTTTGACTTGACTTTGACTTGACTTTGACTTGACTTTGACTTGACTTTGACTTGACTTTGACTTGACTTTGACTTGACTTTGACTTGACTTGACTTTGACTTGACTTTGACTTGACTTTGACTTGACTTTGACTTGACTTTGACTTGACTTTGACTTGACTTTGACTTGACTTTGACTTGACCTTGACTTGACTTTGACTTGACTTTGACTTGACCTTGACTTGACTTTGACTTGACTTTGACTTGACTTTGACTTGACCTTGACTTGACTTTGACTTGACCTTGACTTGACCTGACTTGACCTTGACTCGACCTTGACTTGACTTGACTTGACTTTGACTTGACTTTGACTTGACTTTGACTTGACTTTGACTTGACTTTGACTTGACTTTGACTTGACTTTGACTTGACTTTGACTTGACTTTGACTTGACTTTGACTTGACTTTGACTTGACTTTGACTTGACCTTGACTTGACTTGACTTTGACTTGACTTTGACTTGACCTTGACTTGACCTTGACCTTGACTTGACTTGACTTGACTTGACTTGACTTGACTTGACTTGACTTGACTTGACTTTGACTTGACTTGACTTGACTTGACTTTGACTTGACTTGACTTGACTTGACTTGACTTTGACTTGACCTTGACCTTGACTTGACTTGACTTGACTTGACTTGACTTGACTTGACTTTGACTTGACTTTGACTTGACTTGACTTGACTTGACTTGACTTGACTTGACTTGACTTGACTTGACTTTGACTTGACTTGACTTGACTTTGACTTGACCTTGACTTGACTTGACTTGACTTGACTTGACTTGACTTGACTTGACTTTGACTTGACCTTGACCTTGACTTGACTTGACTTGACTTGACTTGACTTCACTTCAACTTCACTCACTTCACTTCACTTCACTTCCTTCACTCACTTTACTGTACTTCACTTTACTGTAACTTCACTCACTTCACTTCACTCAGTTAACTTTACTGTAACTTCACATTCACTTCACTTCACTTTACTGTACTCACTTCACTTCATTTCACTTCACTTTCAACTCACTTCACTTCACTTCACTTCACCTTACTTCACTTCCTTCACTTCACTTCACTTCACTTCACTTCATCTTCACTTCCCTTCACTTCACTCACTTCACTTCACTTCACTTCAACTTCACTTCACTTCACTTCACTTCACTTCACTTTACTTTACTTTACTTTNTACTTGACTTTACCTAACTTTACCTAACACTACCTGACAACTGAGCTTTACCTAGCCAACCTTACTTAGCTTTACTTATCCTAACTTTACTTTACCTAACTTTACCTAACTTTACCTAACTTTACCTAACTTAACCAAACTTAACTTAACCTAACCTAACCTAACTCAACCTAATTTATCCGTACTTAACTAAACTTAACCTAACTTTACCTAACCTAACTTAACGTAACTTAACCTAATTTAACTTAACTTAACCTAACTTAACCCAACCTAACCTAATCCAACTTAAATTAACTTAACTTAACTAAATTTAACTTAACCTAGCTTACCCTAACTTAACCTAACTTAACTTAACTTTATTCACTTTGGAAATACACTAAATTTTACTTTTTTGAATCGAGCTTTATCTAGAAATGTCAATTTATTTTTAAAATGACCTTTTTTCTTTCAAAATTCCATCTTTAATCCAAAAATTCAAATAATTTCTCAAAAATTGACGTTCTCTTGGAAAATACAACTTTTCTGTCAAAATATTGACTTTTTAGAATTGATCTATTTTTTCTTCCACTTTTTTTTAAGTTTGAAATTTTTTCTGACTTTTCTCTCAAAATTCGACCCTTTTTGTTTCTCCCCCAAGATGATAAAGACACTAAACTATTATTTGTAAAGCTTACACGTAAATATAGCCCTGTTATCTGAATTCAAAAATCGAACTTTTAGAGAAAAAAGGAATAAAAATAGAAAATGTAGACTCAAAATCTTACGACAAAAATCTAAGTTTTCAAAAAGAAACGATACCTTTACCAGAAAGTTCCTTCAAATTTCAAGATTACAATAGAAATTTTAGAAACCTTTTCAAATTTAAAGAACAAATTTAAAATTATGAAAGAAAATCGAAATTTCCAAAAATAATTACGAATTTACATAACCGAGTTTGCAGTAGAAATATTATAGAAAAAATTTCAAATTGAAAGTGTAAAATTTGAGAAAATGTTAGCATTGCCAGACTTGTCTTTTCAAAAATTTTAACCAAGTATTTGGAGGGCTTATAAAAGACAGGAAACATAGTTTTGTTCGATCTTTTAAAAGAGGGAATTAATATCTAAATTTTATAGCTGAAATTTCCATCTGCTTCTCAAAACTTCAGTAAATATTTGGAGTTCGAAAAAAAAATGTTTAATTTCAGTAAACAAAATTTCATATTTTGAGCGGAAAGTTTTGAAAAAATTTCGAACTAAAATTTACTCGATCTTTCGCTTTTGTGCAAACTATGAACTCGAAATTTCGAGAACAAACTTCAAAATGTCTTAACAGAAAAACTTCGTCCACATTTCGATTTAAACAACGGAAGTGTCAAATTAAAGGCAAAATTTGGAATGTAAGACTTACATTTTTAGAAGTTAAAAGGGAAGGATTGGTACAAAGGCTGATACCTGCAAAAATTTGGATAAATTCGTGTAGAGATTAACAGCTGTCGACGCTTATAGGCAACTTTAAATACAATTTTGTGTATTAATCATTACATATTAAGCACCTATCTGTTAATGCCCGTTTTTAGTATCCTAGAGGCTGAATTTTGAAAAATCTTTTCTTAGTGCTCACCTACGTATTTCGGGGAACATCTGTGCGAAATTTCGTACTAATAGACCCACCCGCTTAGGATCTGCGTTATCTGTTAGCCAGTGCTTAGAGATCTATTAAATAGGTTAATGACATGACTGAGACTATTCTGTAAAATAAAAATCATGCTGAAAAAATTACAAAACTAAAATGCATTTATTTTGTAGGAAGCTTAGCTGCGATACTGGCGTTCGCTTGTCCCCTTTCGTATTTAATTAAATTGATGAATATTTCTGTGTTATTAAAATGTGCCTTAAAATCGAGTAGTGATTTATACAACCGATATAAGCCAACCTTCAGCTCCAGCGATTCTGGTAATTTTTCGTGAGTTGTCCCTTTGACTCAACTTACATTTTAGTACTTACAGATTGCAATACGAGTAATATTCAGTATAGTAAACTTAAACAAAGATCTACGACTAAGCCACCAATTAAAAGTAAATCCGTAATTAAGAAATTTTTCAATTCGAAAATGGTCAAAACAAATGGAAAAGTGGCGGCTTCTGCTTGTAAAACGAGACAACTTAAAATTGGTAAGTTACAGACGAAACCAGAGTCCGTATGTCCGTTGATATATTTTTAGATTCTGATGATAATGAATGCCTTTTGATGGATAATTATTATACCAAGAATGGCACCCTTGTTCACGTCGATAATGACGACAGTAGTTCAGAAAGCGAAATTGATGAGTCTGTTGTATGCCACGATGCAGATGATTCCAGCACCTCAACGGATATAGACATAGTTGTTCAAGAGTACAAGGACACTGTACAGGTAATTTTTTTACCAAATTCAGACTACCTGTGATTCAATTAGCATCAGAGATGTCGATGGAACTTTGGAGGAGGAAAATTAAAGATTCCTGAGTACCACTGTTTGTCTTAGTTTGAAATTAACAACCACCACTATTTTTTTATGAAATTTCTTATCACCACCAACGGAAAACCTCGCTTCAACTTTCTTTTTACCATCTCAAAAAAAAATTCGTCAAGTGAATGAAGTTCCCACTTCGACTATACATCGAGGGGAACGTTTATTCTACCCCTGGCGACACCCCTGTTTATCATTGGTGTATGTTTTTACTAATCTATCATGATAAATACCAAACTTTTTTTTACAGGTGGCTACTGTTACAAATTTCGATGATCGAAAGCCTGCAACGAAAGAAAGCGCTCGGACAGTAATTTTCATCATTGTGGTTACGTTTGGAATGGCAATATATTTATCGTTGTGCGTATTTTTCAAAAAAGTACTTTACCTTGTTTGGCCCTGTCTTGTTGGTAAGTAATGATATTTCCAGACGCGAAAACCTGTTCAGGTTCTTGTTACTAGGAGATGAGACATAAACCCACACCCCTCGCTAGGTCGGGGCGAAATCACTCCCAGCGTCTGCCACAGGACCCAAGACATGTTTTTTTTTTTTCAAAAGAGTTTCAATTTACTAAAATCTTTCAAAAAATTCGAGATGTTTGTGTCTAAATTTATCTTGAACACTTCTTTTGCAAAATATTAACCTTAATATTTCGAAAGATCAACTTTTTAAGTGTGACTCATTTCAAAATTTTGATTTTTCCTTCTCAAGATTAAATCAAATTTCAACTTTGTTTCCTAAACACTCGAAATTCGTCACTTTTCGTGAAGTTTTATGTTAAATTTCGATTTGTTTTATTTTGGAGTTGTGACTGCGGCTTTTTTCTCATGTTTTAGCTTTCTTTGAAACCTTTGCGCTGGAATTTTTCTAGAAATTCTGACTTTTTTTGAAACTTTTAGGTTATTTCTTTGGTACTTGATATAAAAATCTTGTCCCTTGAAACCAAGAAAGTTTAATAAACCCAACCAGGCACGTAGTCAGGATTTTCGTTCGGGGGGGGGTCCAACTCCTCCCCCCCACTCTTCAGAAAATATAAGAACATACATCAATTACTTTTACGTATTCGTTTCTTTTATTTTATTTTTTTTTTCATTTTGTTCATTAGTAAAAGTGAAGAATAAAATCTAGTGACCTTAACATTATATAAATTTGACAAATAAAAACGTGAAACTTACCAAAGAAAAATTTCCTAATATCTATTTTGAGTTTACGTATTTAACTTATCACCGATCAAGAATTGACTTTTTTTTTGAAGTAAAAATTACAAGAGAGTGGAAAGAACATCAATTTGAAAAAAAATTATCACGGAATGTTGACTTTTTTTTCTTTAAATCCCGAGATTAAAGTCAAAATTTCGACTTTAATGTGAAAATTTCGAAAAAAAACGTCGAAATTTGGTTTTTAAAGTCGAAATGTCTAAAAAAAAAGTTGAAATGTCAATTTTTAAATCGAAAATCTTACAAAGGCGTAGAAAGGACATCGATTTTAAAAAAATGTTGTGTTTAGAAATTTCGACTTTTTTCTCAAACTTCGAGTTTTTTCTCAAATTTAGACTTTTTTCTCAAAATTTCGACTCTTTTTGGAAACTTTGACTTTTTTCTGAAAATTTCCACTTTTTCGAAATGCTACAGAGGCGTAGAAAAGACATCGATTAAAAAAATGTCATTTTAAGAAATTTCAACTTTTTTTTCTCAAATTTCGACTTTAAGCTCGAAATTTCGACTTTTTTCTCGAAATTTAGATTTTTTTCTTAAATTTCGAGTTTATTTCTCAAAATTTCGACTTGTTTCTCGAAATGTTGACTTTTTTCTCAAAATCTGATTTTTTTCTCGAAATTTTGCCTTTTTCTCGAAATTTCGTTTTTTTTTCTCAAATTTCGACTTCTTTCTCGAAATTTTGGCCTTAATATCGAAATTTCGACATTTCTCTCAAAATTTCGACTTTATACTCAAAATTTCGACCTTTTTTTATCGAAATTTCGACTTTTTTCGCAAACCTCGACTTTTTTCTCGAAATTTCGTCTTTTTGCTCGAAATTTCGTTTTTTTTTTCTCAAATTACGACTTCTTTCTCGAAATGTTGGCCTTAATATCGAAATTTCGACATTTCTCTCAAAATTTCGACTTTGTACTCAAAATTTCGACCTTTTTTTATCGAAATTTCGACTTTTTTCGCAAACCTCGACTTTTTTCTCGAAATTTCGTCTTTTTGCTAGAAATATTTCGAAATTTCTACTTTTTCTCGAAATTTCCACGTTCTTCTCAAATTTCGAATTTTGGCTCGAAATATTTCGAAATTTCAACTTTTTGTCGAAATTTCGACGTTATTTTCAAATTTCGACTTTTTCGTCGAAATTTCGGCCTTAATCTGAAAAGTTCGACTTTTTTCTCGAAATTTCGTTTTTTTTTTTCTCAATTTTAGACTTTTTTCTCAAATATCAACTTTTTTCTCGAAATTTTAACCTTAATATCGAAATTTCGACATTTTTCTTGAAATTTAGGTTTTAAATTCAAAATGTCGATTATTTTTCTAGAAATTTCGACGTTTTTCTCAAATTTCGACTTTTTTCTCGGAATTTCGACTTACGTTTTTCTCAAGCTTCGACTTTTTTTCTAGAAAATTCGACTTTTCTCGAAATTTCGACCTTAATCTAAAAAGTTCGACTTTTTTCTCGAAATTTCGTCTTTTTTTCTCAATTTTCGACTTTTTTTTCAAATATCGACTTTTTTCTCAAAATTTTGATCTTAATATAGAAATTTAGACATTTCTCTCAAAATTTCGACTTTATACTCAAAATTTTGACATTTTTTTATCGAAATTTCGACCTTTCTTTATCAAAATTTCGATTTTTTTCGCAAAGTTCGACTTTTTTCTCGAAATTTCGTTTTTTTTTCTCAATTTTAGACTTTTTTCTTAAATATCAACTTTTTTCTCGAAATGTTAACCTTAATATCAAAATTTCAACTTTTTTTCTCGAAATTTCGTCTTTTTGCTCGAAATATTTCGAAATTTCTACTTTTTTCTCGAAATTTCGACGTTATTCTTAAATTTCGAATTTTTGCTCGAAATATTTCGAAATTTCGACGTTATTTTCAAATTTCGACTTTTTTCTCGAAATTTCGGCCTTAATCTGAAAAGTTCGACTTTTTTCTCGAAATTTCGTTTTCTTTTTCTCAATTTTAGACTTTTTTCTCAAATATCGACTTTTTTCTCGAAATTTTAAGCTTCATATCGAAATTTCCATATTTTTCTCGAAATTTCGGCTTTAAACTTAAAATGTCTACTATTTTTCTAGAAATTTCGACTTTTTTCTCAAATTTCGACTTTTTTCTCGGAATTTCGACTTACGTTTTTCTCAAACTTTGACTTTTTTTCTAGAAAATTCGACTTTCCTCGAAATTTCGACCTTAATCTGAAAAGTTCGACTTTTTTCTCGAAATTTCGTCTTTTTTTCTCAATTTTCGACTTTTTTCTCAAATATCGACTTCTTTCTCAAAATTTTGACCTTAATATAGAAATTTCGACATTTCTCTCAAAATTTCGACCTTATACTCAAAATTTTGACATTTTTTATCGAAATTTCGACCTTTCTTTATCAAAATTTCGATTTTTTTCGCAAAGTTCGACTTTTTTCTCGAAATTTCGTTTTTTTTCTCAATTTTAGACTTTTTTCTCAAATATCGACTTTTTTCTCGAAATTTTAACCTTAATATCAAAATTTCGACATTTTTCTCGAAATTTCGGCTTTAAACTCAAAATGTCTCCTATTTTTCTAGAAATTTCGACTTTTTTCTCAAATTTCGACTTTTTTCTCGAAATTTCGACTTAGTTTTTCTCAAACTTCGACTTTTTTCTCGGAATTTCTACCTTTTCCTCGAAATTTCGACTTTTTTTTTTCAAATTCCGACTTTTTTTTTTCGAAATTTTCATCTTAATCACGAAGTTTCGATTTTTTTCTCAAATTTTCAACTTTCATCTCGAAATTTCTAAAAAAAAGATCAAAATTTGCTAACTTCAAATAGCAATTATTGAACGCACCCTACTACAAACTGTCAAGATTGTTTGGAAAGAGGAGTGGTGGGACGCAACTGTCATCTGCCTAATTTGATCATAGTGTAGAAATTTTGACTTATTCGAAAAAAATTTCGATATTAAAGTCGAAATTTCGACATTAGTCTCGGAATTTTAAAAAGAAAGTAAAAATGTCAAGAAAAAAGTCGAATTTTTGAAAATAAAGTCGAAATTTTGAGTGTTAAGTCGAAATTTCGAGTTTAAAGCCGAAATTTCGAGAAAAAAATCGAAATTAAAAAAAAAACCGAATTTTTGACAAAAAAAGTCCAAATCCCTAAACATTTTTTTTTATAATCAGTGTCCTTTTTACGCTTTTTGTAAAATGTCGAAATTTCTAAATATAATTTTTTTTAATCAATGCCTTCCTGTGCTTTTGTAAAATGTCGACTTTAAACTCAAAATTGCGACTTTTTTCTCGAAAATTCTACTCCATGCATACATATGTCAAGAAAGCCGAAATTTGGGGTAATAAAAAATTGAAATTACTGAACGTACCCTACTGCTAAGTGTCAATATTAAATTGTAAAAGGGTTGGTGCATGTATTGGGAAGGCTTGAGCTCATTGCCAATTTTTGTTAAAATGTCTACATGGCTATTTTGCTTATGATAAGCTCAATAGTTGGCAATTTCGAAAATTATTTACACGCTTAAATATACAATCAGCCGTTTTTCTACTGATATTTCAATTCGTATTATCGTAAATTTTTTGGGGAATATTCACTTCGGGGAGGGTCCGGACCCCTTAGACCCCCCCCTGGCTACGTGCCTGAACCCAACAAAACTTGCTCTAAAGCGTTTCGATACCTAAGCTATTACCATCAGAGAAATACTGACAAGATTTATATATCAATTTTTGAAGATAACTAAGGACAAGTCCACTTTACGAAGAATTTTTAGTACTGACAATTTTTTTTATAATTTACTTTCAAGTAAATAATTTATTTTACATTTGAATTTCAAAATTGTGAAAATCTAAAAATATTGATTTTCTTTTTGGAATTTTGAATTTAATAAAACTCTGTAGGGAAAATAACTGTAATACTGATGAGCCTCCAAATACCCAACTTTTTAACATTTTGGCTGTGGACCTCCAAAAGCACATTTGCTAGTTTAGGAGAATTTTTCATGACAAAATAATTAAAATAATGACGAATTACACTATATCCAATATTTTAGCTCAAAATTATTTTGATCGGGATCCTGCATGAGCACTCTTACGTATTTTAGAGATTTCGTGACAAAATAATTGCCAGATGAACCACTAAATTCCCAACTTTTTTAATATCATTATTTTGCCTGTGATTGTCCAAAAAGAGAATGTTTCGTGGCAAAATAACTGAAATACTGATGAACTACTAAAGTCCAAAATTTTGGCACAAAATTATTTTAGTTTGGATGCACCATGATAACATTTGCGAATTTTAGAGAAGATTTCATGGGAAAACAATATTAATGCTGATGAACAACGAAATAAGCAACTTTTTAACACAATATCATTTTGCCCATGGACCTCCAAGAGCACATTTATGAATTTTAGAGAATTTTACTTAACCAAAGAATTGAAATACTGATGAACTATCAAATGTCTAACATTTTCGTTCTTAATTATTTTGATTGGGATCCTCCATGAGCACTCTTACGTATTTTAGAGATTTCGTGCAAAAACAGCTTCCAGATAAACCACTAAATTTCCAATTTTTTGAATATCATTATTTTGTTTTTTCAATTTATTTAAAATTAACATTATTTTGCCCGTGATTGTCCAAGAAGAGAATGTTTCGTGGCAAAATAACTGAAATACTGATGAACTACTAAAGTCCAAAATTTTGGCACATAATTATTTTAGTTTGGATGCACCATGATAACATTTGCGAATTTTAGAGAAGATTTCATGGGAAAACAATATTAATACTGATGAACAACGAAATAAGCAACTTTTTAACACAATATCATTTTGCCCATGGACCTCCAAGAGCACATTTATGAATTTTAGAGAATTTTACTTGACCAAAGAATTGAAATACTGATGAACTATCAAATGTCTAACATTTTCGTTCTTAATTATTTTGATTGGGATCCTTCATGAGCACTCTTACGTATTTTAGAGATTTCGTGAGAAAACAACTTCCAGATAAACCACTAAATTTCCAATTTTTTGAATATCATTATTTTGTTTTTTTTTCAATTTATTTAAAATTAACATTATTTTGCCTGTGATTGTCCAAGAAGAGAACGTTTCGTGGCAAAATAACTGAATACTGAATAACTACGAAATGCCCAAAATTTTGGCACAAAATTATTTTGTTCTGGATGCACCATGAGAACATTTGAAGATTTTAGAAAAGATTTCATGGGAAAACAACGTCAACAGTGATAAACCACCAAATCCTCAACTTTTTAATACAATATTATTTTGCCTGTGGACCTCCAAGAGCACATATTGGAATTTTTGAGAATTTCTTATGGACAATACTAGACGCCGAACGTTTAGCTCAAAACATTTGCGAATTTTCGAGATTTCGTGGGAAAACAGCTACCAGATGAATCACCAAATATCCAATTTTTTAACAAAACACTAATTTGCCGGTAATTGTTCAAGAAGAGAATTTTTCGAGGCAAAACAATTGAAATACTGATGAACTACTAAATGTTTAACATTTTAGCTCAAAATTATTTTGATCAGGATCCACCAAGAGAACATTTGTGAATTTTAGAGAAGATTTCTTGAGAAAAGAACTATAAAACTGATGAGACGCCAAAGACCCAACTTTTTATTACAATATTATTTAACTTGTGGACCTCCAAGAGCACATTTTGATCAGGATCCTCCATGAGAACACTTGCTAATTTTAGAGAAGATTTCATGGGAAAAACTACTGCAATACTGATGAACCACCAAATACCCAACTTTTTAACACGATATTATTTTACTTATGGACCTCCAAGAGCACATTTGTGAATTTTAGGGAATTTTTAATGACCAAATAATTGAAACACTTATGAACTCCTAAATATCCAACGTTTTAATTCAAAATTATTTTGATCGTGATCCTCCACGAGAACATTTGCGAATTTTAGAGATTTCATGGGAAAACAATTACCAGATGTACTATCAAAAACCCAATTTTTTAACATAACACTGTTTTGCCTGCGATTCTACCAAGAAGAGAATGTTTCGTGGCAAAACAATTGAAATACTGATGAACTACCAAATATCCAAAATTTTAGCCTCAAAATTATTTTGATCAGGAATCCACCAAGAGAACATTTGTGAATTTTAGAGAAGATTTCTTGGGAAAATAACTGTAATACTGATGAGACACCAAATATCCAACTTTTTGTCACAATCTTATTTCACTCGTGGACCTCCAAGAGCACATTTTGATCAGGATCCTCCATGAGAACATTTGCTAATTTTAGAAAAGATTTCATGGGAAAACTACTGCAATACTGATGAACCACCAAATACTCAACTTTTTAACACGATATTATTTTACTTATGGACCTCCAAGAGCACATTTGTGAATTTTAGGGAATTTTTCATGACCAAATAATTGAAACACTTATGAACTCCTAAATATCCAACGTTTTATTTCAAAATTATTTTGATCGTGATCCTCCACGAGAACATTTGCGAATTTTAGAGATTTCATGGGAAAACAATTACCAGATGTACTATCAAAAACCCAATTTTTTAACAACACTGTTTTGCCTGCGATTCTCCAAGAAGACTATGTTTTGTGGCAAAACAATTAAAATACTGATGGACTACCAAATGTCCAAAATTTTGGCCCAAAATTATTTTGATCAGGATCCACCAAGAGGACATTTGCGAATTTTAGAGAAGATTTCTTAGGAAAACAAATACAATACTGATGAGTCACCAAATACTCAACTTTTTTTCACAATATTATTTCACTTGTGGACCTCCAAGAGCACATTTTGATCCGGATCTCCCATGAGAACCCTTGCAAATTTTAGAGAAGATTTCATGGAAAAACAACTGCAATACTGATGAACCATCAAATACCCAACTTTTTAACACGATATTATTTTACTTATGGACCTCCAAGAGCACTTTTGTGAATTTTAGGGAATTTTTCCTGACCAACTAATTGAAATACTTATGAATTCCTAAATGTCCAACGTCTTAACTCAAAATTATTTTGATCGTGATCATCCACGGGAACATTTGATAATTTTAGTGATTTCAAGGGAAAACAATTGCCAGATGCACTATCAAATACCCAATTTTTAACCTAACACTGTTATGCCCGCGATTCTTCAAGAAGAGAATGTTTCGCGGCAAAGCAATTCAAATACTGATGAACTACCAGACGTCCAAGATTTTAGCTCAAAATTGTTTTGATCAGGATCCACCAAGAGAACATTTGTGAATTTTAGAGAAGATTTCGTGGGAAAACAACTATATTACCGATGAATCACCAAATATCCAACTTTTTGTCACAATATTATTTCACTTGTGGACCTCCAAGAGCACATTTTGATCAGGATCCTCCATGAAAACATTTGCCAATTTTAGAGAAGATTTCATGGGAAAACAATTGCAATACTGATGAACGCGATATTATTTTAGTTAGGGACCTCCAAGAGCACATTTGTGAATTTTAAGGAATTTTTCATGACCAAATAATTGAAATACTGATAAATTCCTAAATGTCCAACGTTTTAACTCAAAATTATTTTGATCGTGATCCTCCACGAGAACATTTGCAAATTTTAGAGATTTCACAGGAAAACAATTGCCAGATGCACTATCAAATATCCAATTTTTTAAAACAACACTATTTTGCATGCGATTTACCAAGAAGAGAATGTTTCGTGGCAAAACAATTGAAATACTGATGAGTTACTAAAAGTCCAAAATTTTAGCTCAAAATGATTGTGATTAGGATCCACCAAGATAACATTTGTGAATTTGGAAAGGATTTCTTGAGAAAACAACTGTAATACTGGTGAATCACCAAATGCCCAACCTTTTATCATAATATTATTTTGCTTATGAACCTCCAAGAGCACATTTTGATCAGGATCCTCCATAAGAGCACTTGCCAATTATAGAGAAGATTTCATGTGAAAATAAAAGCACATTTGCGAGTTTAAGAGAATTTTTCATGACAAAATAATTAAAATAATGACGAATTACACCATATCTAACCTCAAAATTATTTTGATCAGGATTCTGCATGATAATATTTGCAAATTTTAGAGAAGAGTTCATGGGAAAACAACGGCAATGGTGATGAACCACCAAATCCTCAACCATTTAATACAATATTATTTTGGCTGCGTACCACCAAGAGCACATTTGTGAATTTTTGAGAATTTTTTGTGGACAATACTAAACGTCGCTCAAAACATTTGCGAATTTTAGGGATTTCGTGGGAAAATAACTACCAGATGAACCACCAAATGCCCAATTTTTTAACATAACAATAATTTGCCGGTAATTGTTCAAGAAGAGAATGTTTCGTGGCAAAACAATTGAAATACTGATGAACTACCAAAAGTCCAAAATTTTAGCTCAAAATTATTGTGATCGGGATCCACTAAGAGAAGATTTGTGAATTTTAGAGAAGATTTCTTGAGAAAACTACTATAATACTGATGAACCACCAAATACCCAACTTTTTACCATAATAGTATTTCATTTGTGGACCTCCAGATGAACCACCAAATACCCAATTTTTTAACATAACAATAATTTGCCGGTAATTGTTCAAGAAGAGAATGTTTCGTGGCAAAACAATTGAAATACTGATGAACTACCAAAAGACCAAAATTTTAGCTCAAAATTATTGTGATCAGGATCCACCAAGAGAAGATTTGTGAATTTTAGAGAAGATTTCTTGAGAAAACAACTTTAACACTGATGAACCACCAAATACCCAACTTTTTACCATAATATTATTTTATTTGTGGACCTCCAAGAGCATAGGATGCTCCAGGAGAACATTGGCGAATTGTAGAGAAGATTTCATGGGAAAATAACTGCAATATTGATGAACCACCAAATACCCAACTTTTTATCACAATGTTATTTTACTTGTGGGCCCCAAGAGCACATTTTGATCAGGATCCTCAATGGGAACATTTGCAAATTTTAGAGAAAATTTCATGGGAAAACAACAACAATACTGATGAACCACCGAATGCCCAACTATTTAACATAATATTATTTTGCTCGTGGACCACCAAGAGCTCATTTGTGAATTTAAGGGAAGATTTCATGGCAAAATAATTGCAATAGTGATGGACCACCAAATAATCAACTCTTTTGCACAAAATGAGGTTATCTTTGATGCTCCAAGAGGCATTTGTGAATTTTAGAGAATATTCAATGATAAAACGATTGAAATATCTTTATTTTTACTATTCTTTTTAAACCTTCGACTGAAATTCCAAATATAAACGTTTGAAAAAATTTTGATCCTTGGACCTATGGAATTTCGAAGAAGTTTTCATTTGATTCTAAATCACGCTTTTTTCACCTTAAACCCTTCGAATATAGAAGCTTCATTCTGAAAGTATCAGATTGTGAGGTTGAATATATTTTGTTTTCATTTCAGTTTTATTGATCCTGTATGGGGCAATTTTGCATATTCCTAGAAACATTAATGAAGAAATCAAAAATAATTTAATGCCACCGTGTCTCTTCGCCATATGTGGGTTAACGTCCATTTTATTAAATACTCTCCTAGCTACGTCACTTCTGGGAGAAATTTGGCCTGGAATAGTATTCTGGTTTGGTGCAGGTAAGAGCTTTTTTAGTAAAGATTATTCAAGCATCTCCATCGAATATTTATGGATTCTGAGATCAAAGGATGAATTAACAATACAGTTGTTATAGAAAACTT
Organism: Dastarcus helophoroides; assembly: GCA_028583605.1. Taxonomy (NCBI): domain Eukaryota; kingdom Metazoa; phylum Arthropoda; class Insecta; order Coleoptera; family Bothrideridae; genus Dastarcus; species Dastarcus helophoroides. The sequence goes on from CM053325.1 coordinate 60,476,234, forward strand.
GTTCCCTGAAACCAAGAAAGTTGAAAACACAACAGTTGCTCTAACGTGCTTCGATAGCCAAGCTATCACCTTCGAAGAGAGTATTTCTCTGCTTGCTATCGAAACGCTTTGGAGCCAATGTTGTTGTATTTTTAATCTTTTTTGGTTTCAGATGACAAGATTTGCATTTCAATTTTTGAAGGAACCAAGGACCAGTCCGTGCATTAGAATCTGGTTAACTATTATCATACTTTTTACTTTCGGTAGCATATTATCATATACATTTTAGTTCGCTAGCAAGGCTTACCTTTCAATTATTATTATTATTATCCACATGAATATATTAAAAAAATATCTATTTTTCAGGAATTCTTCTTTTCTGCAGATGTGAGTGCTGCACATGTGATGGATTGATGCATACAGGTCCAATAAGAATCAAAACTACAGTTCCTATGATGGACGAGGTTATTACTCAGTACAAAGATCAAACAATAAATACGATCCTGATAGCTAGATGACAAGAAACGTATGAGGACGAAAATGCATTCTTGGAATCTGACGAATAGTTAAAAAATGTGTATAATCAAAATATCTGTACAGATAATAAGATTGTTGCTACTGTAAGATGTATTTTAACAAATGAATCTAATTATTGCGTGAATCTGTGCCCTTCGAGTGTTTAAAACAAACCACATATATCAATTTGTTACTAATAGAGCATGTTACAATATATCATCAAATTAGTGTTGCTGAAAGCTATCGTTTTATAAAAAACTAGTAAAATTTATAGTCATAAAAAAATCCAAAACTCAGGTAACAATAAATTCATCCTTACAGATTTGTAAGCTAATTATTTAATACTAGAAACGTGACTTTTTGCGATTTGTAACTGAATTTATATGTTCATGTTTCTCATGTCAATAAAAACTAAGTTTGATTTAATGTTTTCTTTTTTTTTTTGTTCCATTGGATTACTGTTGAGGTAGTAATTAGACAATGCACACTAAAGGTGCAATGCAAATTCAAATTGAAATATTTGCAGATTACAAAAACGCAGGACTGACATCAATTGAAAAAATATATTCTTTACAAATGTCGGGATTAAACTCGAAATTCTGATTTTGATACCAAACTTTCGAATTGTTCCAAACTTTCGACTTGTTCTAAACTTTCGTCTTGTTCCAAACTTTCGCCTTGTTCTAAACTTTCGACTTGTTCCAAACTTTCGTCTTGTTCCAAATTTTCGAGTTGTTCCAAACGTTCGACTTATTTGTCGAAATTTTGACTTATATCGAAATTTTGACTTTTTTTCTTAAACTTTCGAATTTAAAGTCGAAATGTCGAGACTAAGCTCGCGTTTAAATTCGAAGTTTCGCGATTAGTCAAAGTTTCGTGTTTAAAGTTGAAATTTCGTCTGATATCGAAATTGGACTTTTGTTTGAAGCATTCAAAAATTCGACTCATTTCTGAAAATGTTCACTTTTTGGAAAATTGGACTTTTTTCGAAATTTAGACGAAATTTTCGAATATTCGTCAGAATTGTCACTTTTTTTTAAATTTTGACTTATTTTTCGAAATTTTGACTTCTTTCTCGAAATATTGACTTCTTTCACGAAATTTTGACTTTTATCGAAATTCGAATTTATATAGAAATTCGGACTTTTTCTCAAAGTTGTCAGAATTGTCACCTTTTTTTTAATTTTGACTTCTTTCTCGAAATTTTGACTTCTTTCTCGAAATTTTGACTTCTTTCCCAAAATTTCGACTTTTATCGAAATTTGGATTTTTATTGAAATTCGGACTTTTTCTCAAAGTTTCGAGTTTAAAAAGTCGACATTTTAAAACTAAGCTCGAGTTTAAATTCGAAGTTTCGCGATTATAGTCAAAGTTTCGTGTTTAAAGTTGAAATTTCGTCTGATATCGAAATTGGACTTTTGTTTGAAACATTCAAAAATTCGACTCATTTCTGAAAATGTTCACTTTTTGGAAAATTGGACTTTTTTCGAAATTTCGACGAAATTTTCGAATATTCGTCAGAATTATCACTTTTTTTTAAAATTTGACTTAGTTTTCGAAATTTTGACTTCTTTCTCGAAATTTTGACTTCTTTTTCGAAATTTTGACTTCTTTCTCGAAATTTTCAGTTTAAAGTCGAAATGTCGAGTTTTAAGTCGAAATTTGAGTTTAAAGTCGAAATTTCGAGGCCAAACTCGAGTTGAAAGTCGAAATTTCGAGGCTAACTCGAATTTAAAACTCTAAATTTCGCGATTACAGTCGAAGTTTTATGTTTAAAGTTGAAAATACCTCTTCGATATCGTAATTTTTACTTTGAACTGTAACTATTGATTTGAATCTCGAAATGAATTTGGAGAAACATCGATAACTTATCAGTTGAAATAACTGAATGTACTTTAATGTGTGGTGGACGTTAAAAAGCCAGAAACTATAGAGAAAACTGTAGAAGTGAAACGCAAAATTTTGATTTTAAAGTAAACGTTTTGAGATTAAACTTGAATTTCCACTTTTAAGTGAAAATTTCGTGTCTTTTTCGGAACTCAACCTAAAATACTTATTTTTGTCTTGCAAATTCGTCCTTACAATTTCGACATTTTAGTCGACTTTTCTCTCAAAATTCGCCTTTTTTCACAAAATTTCTCTTTTTCTTTTAAAATTTCGAATTTATTCCAAAAGTCGACTTCTTTAAAAATCTGTTCCTTCAAAATCTGACTTATTCAAAATTTCGAATTATCTCAACATCTGTCACTTTTTCTTCAAAATTTTATCATTTCTTAAGACTTTTCCTAAAAATTTGACTTTTTATAACTTTATGCAAATCGACTTCGCCTTTTTTCTCGAAATTTGGTCGATCTCTGATGAAAAAATTAATTTTTTTAGAATAATATTTATTAGGAAGTAATGAAACATATTTTTTGAAAATTTTCAATTTTTGTAACAAGCTTAAAATTCTAGGAAATTCAAATTCCAAATATTTCTCAAAATTTCGACGTTTATCCCAATATGGGATATTTTCTGACGTTTCGGTGGAGAAAAGAGGGGAACCTGCCCTTCACACAGGTGGGAGTTAAAAATTAAATATTCAACTGAGAAATTTCGGCTTTGCTCTCGAAATTTCGACTTTTTTACTGAAATTTTTCGCAAAATTCGCTCCATTAACGAAATTTTGATAAAATTAACTCTCTCTGGAAGTTTCGAATTTTTACTAAATTTCGGATTTTTTATCGAGATTTCGTCTTTTTTATCGAAATTTCGCTTTTTTTATCGAAACTTCGATCTTTCTCTTAAACTTTCGACTTTTTTTCCTGAAATTTTACCCAAAATTAGCTCTATTTCCGGAATTGCGACGAAATTAACTCCCTCTGAGAATTTCGAATTTTTACCAAATTTGGAACTTTTTGAAATTTCCATCATTTTACCAAAATGTCGATCTTTTCTTTTGAAATTTTAACTTTTTTTATATGAAATTTAACTCAAAATTCGTTCTATTTCCGAAATTTCGACAAAATTAACTCTTTTTGGGAATTTCGAATTTTTACTAAATTTCGAATTTTTACCAATTTCGAAATTTTACTAAATTTCGATTTTTTATAAAATTTCGAATTTTTTCTCCGAATTTCGATCTTTTTTTCAAACCGTCGATCTTTTCTCTTGAAGTTTTGACCTTTTTTCCTGAAATTTTACTCAAAACTCGCTCCATTTCCCAAATTTCGACAAAATTAACTTCCTCTGAGAATTTCGAATTTTTACTAAATTTCGATTTTTATTTTCAAAATTTCGATCTTTTTCTCAAAATGTCGATTTTATCTCCTGAAGTTTCGCTCTTTTTTCATGAAGTGTTGCTCTGTTTGCAAAATTTCGACAAAATGAACTCTTTTTTGGGACTTTTTATTAAATTTTGACTTTTTTTGAAATTTTGAAATTTTTCCGAAATTTCGACAAAATGAACTTCCTCTGTAAATTTCGAATTTTTACTAAATTTCGAATTTTTACTCAATTTCGAATTTTTACTAAATTTCGAATTTTTACTAAATTTCGAATTTTTACTAAATTTCGAATGTTTTTTTTTAAAGTCGAGCTTTTTCTCAAAATATCGATCCGTTCTCCTGAAATTCCGACTTTTTTTCCTGAAATGTTCCTCAAAGTTCGCTCTATTTCCGAAATTTCGACAAAATCAACTCTTATTGGGAATTTTCTAGACTTTTTTTGAAATTTTAATCTTTTTCTTAAAATGTCGATCTTTTTGTTTTAAATTTTGACTTTTTTTCCTAAAATTTTGCTAAAAATTCGTTATATTTCTGAAATTTTGACAAAATTAACTCTTTTTGGGAATTTCGAATTTTTACTAAATTTCGACTTTTTTTCGAAATTTTAACCTTTTTTTTACAATTTCGATCTTTTTCTCAAAATGTCAATCTTTGTTCTTAAAATTTTAACTTATTTTTCTGAAATTTTGCTCAAAATTCGTTCTATTTGCGAAATTTCGACAAAATTGACTCTTTTTGGCAATTTCGAATTTTTACTAAATTTCAATATTTTTTCGAAATTTCGATCTTTTTCTCAAAATGTCGATCTTTTCTCTCAAACTTTTGACTTTTTTTCCTGAAATTTTGTTCAAAATTAGCTCTGTTTCCAAAATTGCGACAAAATTAACTCCCTCTGGAAATTTCCAATTTTTATTAAATTTCGAATTTTCTTTTCGAAAGTTCTATCGTTTTCCCAAATGTCGATATTTCCTCTTAAGATTTAAACTTTTTTGTGTGAAATTTTACTCAAAATTTGCTATATTTCCGAAATTTCGACTTTTTTGTGAATTTCGAATTTTTACTAAATTTCGAATTTTTACCAAATTTCAAATTTTTTCTCAAAATTTAGACCTTTTTTTTAAAATGTTGATCTTTTCTCTTAAAATTTCGGCTTTTCTTCTAAAATTTTGCTCAGAATTACCTCTATTTCCAAAATTTCGACAAAATTAACTTTTTGGGAATTTCGAATTTTTACTAAATTTCAACTTTTTTTCGAAATTTTGATTTTTTTTCTCAAAAGTTCGATCTTTTCTTCCTAAAATATCGATTTTTTTTGTGAAATTTTGCTCAAAATTCGTTTTGTTTTCGAAATATCGATAAAATTAACTTCTGGGAATTTCGAATTTGTGTAAATTTCGACTTTCTTCTCGAAATTTCGATCTTTTTCTCAAAATGCCGATCTTTTTTCTTAAAATTTTGACTTTTTCCTGAAATGTCTCTAAAAATTCGCCCTATTTTTAAAATTTCGATAAAATATTAACTCCCTCTGGAAACTTCGAATTTTTTGTAAATTTCGACTTTTTTTTCAAAATTTCGATCTTTTTCTCAAAATTTCGATCGTTTTCTCAAAATGTCGATCTTTTCTCTTAAAATTTCGACTTTTTTGAAATTTTACTCAAAATTCGCGCCATTTCCGAAATTTAGACAAAAAGAACTCTTTTCGGGAATTTCGAGTTTCTACTAAATTTCGACTTTTTACTAAATTTCGACTCTTTTGAAATTTTGATCTTTTTCTCAAAATGTTGATCTTTTCTTTTGAAATTCCGACTTTTTTTCCTTAAATCTTGCTCAAAATTCGTTCTATTTTCTTGGAAAGTTCGATTTTTTTCCTGCACTTTTGCTCAAAATTTGTTCTATTTCCGAAATTATGGCAAAATTGACTCCCTCTGGGAATTTCGAATTTTTTGTAAATTTCGACTTTGTTCTCGAAATTTCGATCTTTTTCCCAAAATGTCGATCTTTTTCCTAAAATGTCGATCTTTTCTCTTGAAATTTCGACTTTTTTTCTGAAATTGCGCTCAAACTTAGCTCTATTTTTGAAATTTCGACAAATTTAACTTCGGAAATTTCGAATTTTTACTAAATTTAGACTTTTTTTCGAAATTTCGTTTTTTTTCCCAAAATGTCGATATTTTTTGTTGAAATTTTGACTTTTTTCCTTTTCCAAACTCGCACCAAGTTTTCGAATTTTTCAGAAAATTAACTCCCTCTGCCAATTTCGAATTTTTAATAAATTTTGAATTTTTTCTCAAAATTTCTATCTTTTTCTCAAAATTTCGATCTTATTCTCTTAGAATTTTGACTTTTTTTCTGAAATTTTGGTCAAAATTAGCTCTATTTTCGAAATTTTGGCAAAATTAACTCCGGAAATTTCGAATTTTTATTAAATTTCGACTTTTCTGCGAATTTCGATCTTTTTCTCAAAATGTCGATATTTTTCCTGTAATTTCGACTTTTTTACCTGAAATGTTTCTCAAAATTCGCTCTATTTTTAAAATTGTTAAAATATTATCTTCCTCTGGGAATTTCGAATTTTTACTAATTTCGACTTTTTTCTCGAAATTTCGATCTTTTTCTCAAAATTTCGATCTTTTCCTCAAAATGTCGATCTTTTCTCTTAAAATTTTGACTTTTTTTCCTGAAATGTTTCTCAAAATTCACTCTATTTTAGAAATCTCGATAAAATTAGCTCCCTCTGAGAATTTCGAATTTTTAATAAATTTCGATTTTCTTCTCAAAATTTCGATCTTTTTCTCAAAATGTCAATTCTTTTTCTTAAAGTTTCGACTTTTTTTCTGAATTTTCGCTCAAAATTCGCGCTATTTCCGAAACTTCGGAAAAATCCACTCTTTTTGGGAATTTAAAATTTTTACTAATTTCGATTTTTTTTCAAAATTTTGATCTTTTTCTGAAAATGTCGATCTTTTCTTTTAAAATTTCGACTTTTTTTCCTGCAATTTTGCGCAAATTTCGTTCCATTTCCCAAATTGTTTGTAAATTTCTACTTTCTTCTCGAAATTTCGATCTTTTTCTCAAAATGTCGATCTTTTTTCTTAAAATTTCGACCTTTTCCTGAAACGTCCCTCAAAATTCGTTCTATTTTTAAAATTTCGTTAAAATATTAACTCCCTCTGGGAATTTCGAATTTTTAATAAATTTCGACTTTTTTCTCAAAATTCCGATCTTTTTCTCAAAATTTCGATCTTTTTCGCAAAATGTCGATCTTTTCTCTTGAAATTTCGACCTTTTTTTCAGAAATGTTGCTCAAAATTCGTTCTGTGATCTAAATTTCGATAAATTAACTCCCTCTGGGAATTTCGAATTTTTGGTAAATGTCGACCTTTTTCTCAAAATGTCGACTTTTTTCTCAAAATTTCGATTTTTATCTCAAAATTTCGATCTTTTTCTTAAAATGTCGACCTTTTCAATTAAAATTTAGACTTCATTTCCTGAGATTTTCCTTAAAATTCGCTCTGTTTCAGAAATTTGGACAAATTACCTACTGAAAATTTCGAATTTTTAGTTAATATCTACGTTTTTCTGAAAATTGCGATCTTTTTTCCAAAATGTCGATCTTGTTTATTGAAATTTTGACTTTTTTTCCTAAAATTTTTTTCCAAATTCGCTCTATTTTCGAATTTTCGACAAATTTATCTTCCTCTGGGAATTTCGAATTTTTACTAAACTTCGGCTTTTCCTCGAAATTTCAATCTTTTCTGAAAAAAAAAGATCTTTTCTCTTGAAATTTCGACCCTTTTTCCTGAAATTTTGCTCAAGAGTCGTTTTGTTTTCGAAATTTGGACAAAATTAACATTCTCTGAGAATTTTGGTGGGGCGGACTGATTCCTGGTTATCTTCAAAAATTGAAATACAAATCTTGTCCCGTCCCCTTTCTTGGTTTCAGGGGATAAGATTTGTGTTTCATTTCCTCTGAGAATGTGGAATTTTAACTTAATTTCGACCTTTTTTTCGAAATTTCGATCTTTTTCTAGAAATGTCGATGTTTTCCTTGAAATTTGGATTGTTTTCAAAGTTTGGCCTTTTGAAACTTTCGATTTTTACCACGGAAACCCCGTTTTTCTCGATATTTCGATATTTTTCTAGTTTTCTAAGAAATTAGGTTTTTATTTTGAATATGATTTTTTCGAAAACTCCTACTTTATCTCAACACTGGTTTTATTATTCTTCATGGTAGACCCTTATTGACCGGAAATATTATATATTTCCAAACTGGGCCTAAGAAATGTTAAATAAATTGAAAAAAACTGGTTTTATTTTCGTAATTTGTCTAAATTACGACCTTATATTAAAATTGGACAGTCTTCGAAATTGTGAATATTTTCTACAATTTCAGTCTTTTTTTCTTTTCCACGTTGAGATCCTTATTGATTTGTCCTGAATTGCACATTTTTTATTTTATTTTCGCTTAGCGTTTTAAGAATCTTATAGTCTTGCGTCACAAAATGTTTTTCAAAAGTAAACAATTCGCCCATTTTCTTAAAATGTTTACTGTCCAGAAATTACAACCTTTTTTTTTTTAATTCGTCTTACTCTCGAAGTTTCAACTTGTTTCTCAAAATTAAATATCTTGTTTCTGGAAATTTATACTTAAAATTGAACTTTTTATCCAAAATTCGTTTGTTTCTAAAATTGAATTGAAATTTTAACGAAAATTGGAAAAATTCGGTATTTTGAAATATTTTTTTTTTTGAATAAGGGAAAGAAGTTGCTACCAAATGTATTAAATAATTTATTAAAACCAAATAATATAAATGCTGTCATATTTTACACTGCTAAAATCTTAGATTTTATAAAATGTAATAACTATTAAGATTTTATCAATGTTTTTCTGTAAATATGAAAAACACATTGTATAAATGCTTATGCTATCAGTGTATACATCATAAAAATTACATACAATTTTTACACATACTGGGATACTAAGATGGCACTTGTTAAACCAAAAAAATTATAATTAAAATACATCAATACAATTAAATAACTATTAGTAAAAGAAAAATTAGTGTGTATAATAAAAATACTACTAAAAAGTAAAAAATTGCACCTATACCCAAAAAATAAAACCACTCTTTAAAACGATAATAAGAAAATCGAAAACGACGATAATAAGAAAATCGAAAATGGAATGGTAAGTTCCCAATCACAGTAAAAACAATTTCAATAAAGCTTAATACATACATTATGATCACTAGGATTTTTCTTACACCTATTTCTGTTGAAATAGTTTCATATAAAACGAATCGAATCCAATCGAATCGAAATGAGTGCATCAAAATCATAATTTAAAGTCGAGTTTTAAATGCCTTTTTAAATTATCCGTTCATGATAATCAAATTTGTACTTTCGTCTTTTTCTTTTGATATTAAAAATTATTTACACCCTTCATAATAAATAGTTTTTTAAAAATATAACTAAACGATAACCAGTACGAAAACCATATGTAAAAATTCTAAAAAAAATTACACCTTTCTTGCAGATACAAAGCAATGTTTTATGTATCTGCGTATTGACCAATGTTTAAAAAAGAAACTTTCATAGTTTATAATGTAACTTTCGGTTACAATGTAGCTGTCGATTACAATGTAGCTGTTGGTTACAATGTAGCTGTCGGTTACAATGCAGCTTTCGGTTACAATGTAGCTTTCGCTTACAAAGCAGCTTTCGGTTACAATGTAGCTGTCAGTTACAATGTAGCTTTCAGTTACAATCTAGCTTTCGATTACAATGCAGCTTTCGGTTACAATGTAGCTTTCGATTAAAATGTAGCTTTCGGTTGCAATGTAGCTTTCAATTACAATGTACTCATTGTCTTTATTGATAAATCAAACTGTCTTCTACCCCGAAAATTAAAAAAATCAACCTACTGGAATGAAAATCTTCACATTCTTCTCTAATACTGATAAATATACTGGCATTTACACAATTGTCTACGACTCAATTTGGATAATTTTGAAACGAACACAAAATTTTCCTCGGAATGCAATTTTTCATCAATTAGGAATAATTCTAGCTCTTAACTGCTATTACTTAGGATAAATATAGTACAAAATTAGTGCGAATTATTATGGGAATTAACGCTGTCCATATTGGGAACATAGTCTAAAGCCATCAGGCAAGCGAATACGGTCATGACCATTTTGGGTTTCACTTCGGCAATGTCTTCTGGTAGAGCGTAGACTCGAGCGCCAGCTTTCCTCGACATGGATATCGCGTACTTGGCGTTCGCTAGTCGCTCCTGGAACACGTTTGGTACATTAGTCTAGGGTTTGAAATCCTGATAAAGCATTTTACTGATTTAAACCTACTCTGGGAACTTTTACCAACAAACGACAGCTTTTTACGATATTTTTCAATGAAAACTATTATGAAGCTAAAATGCCCGGTGTATGTAACTCAAAAGTGCCAAAATATAACAGGCTTCGTTGGATGAATCGATATGTAATTAAGCAAAAATTCTTTTCTGCAAACTTAAACGATATGGCACGGTTTGATTCACCATAATAATAAGAGTGACAATCTTACAACAGCAACAAAAAACTGTAGAAAAAAACTCACTTCCTCATCCGCCCCAGGTTTCACCAAGTCATAATTTATTGCCCCGGGCTTAATCGCATCAATTAAATCTATCACAACCTTAGCGTCCGCTATACTAGAATCCTGGAAATTGCGGATGGAAGACTTCTTTCCCGCCGTACTCAACTTGTTGTTAACCCACTGCACGATCTCCTTCTCCACGATAGGATTTCCACTGTCAGCCAACTGAGTCAAAATGGACAACGTATAGGCCCTCATCAATTGCCATATCAAAGCCAACGTTAAAGTTACGTTTCCTTCGTTGATATCTTGACCACCGATCCCGACCAGCGAAAATTTTATTTCCTTACCGAGTTCGACGGCGTAGTTACAATTTTCAAGCTTTTCGATGAACTTTTTCCTCGGGTTCGAAAACTTACTATGCACTTTGTTCCAATTCACAATTCCCGGCTTGATAATGTCGTACAATTGGAATATGACCAAACCGTCGGCCAAATCGGAATAAAGCCAATTCACATGGGGGGATACCCCCATGGAATTTATCCAGTTTCTGTAGGCTGCAACAATTAAGAATGTTGAATGAGGGTCAATCAATTACATTAAGAAGATGAGTGAAACGCGTTTGACGTTTATAGCGAAATTTCAAGAAGGAAGTCGAATGCTAATTTAGAGAAAAAAACTATGAGATTGAGGTGAAAGTATTGGGAAATACCCAACTTTGCATTTTTTTCGAAATTTTGGCATCTGTATTTCTAGTTAAAGTGCCAAAACTTTCGCAAAAAAACTTAATTTGTTTTATAAAAATCTGAAGAGTTTAATTACTTTTTCTAAAAATTTTGAAAGTTCAAGAATAAAGTTGACGATTTTCTATTAAAATGCAAATCTAATGTAAATTTTAAACTAATAAAATCCAAAATTTTTCTATAATCTCAATCTCTAGCTGTCTAACCTTTTTCCTAACATTTCTTGAAACTGAAATTCGTTTTTATTAATTTCGAGTTTAAGAAAAATTAAAAATTCGAAAAAGGCAATATAAGTAAAAATTCTGAAAATTTCTATTTTAATCTCGACTTATTCTCTAAAAAATTTACATTTTGGGTCGAAATTGCTGAAAAAGTGCCGAAAAATTCATTTTTATTGAAATATTTCGAATTTAAAATTGAAATTTAGTGTGATTTTAAACTAGAAAGCATTTTTGTAATCAGCTTTTTTTCTAAATGTTTCAAACTTAAAAATTATTTAAAATTAAAATATTGACAACAATTTCTTTAATGTTAAAACTAGAAAATTTGCGAAATGAGTAAAACTACCTATTTTATAGAAAAGTCCAATTTTGAAGTTACGAGTTTAGTTCAGAATTTCTAGAAAAAAGTTCAAATTTTGAAGCAAACAAAAACAAAAAGAATTTATAATCAACTTGGAATTTAGATTTTTAATTTGAACTTTTCAGTTTAAACTCGAAATTTTTTGTAGGAATTTCAAGTTTTTACTTTAAAATTTGCTCCTTATTTTCGAATTTTCTTGAAATATTAATTTTTCTTTTTTAAAAGTTAGTTTTTCTTTATATTTTTTTATATGCAAATGACTTATTTCGAAATATTGGATTTTCTCAATTTTTCTTAAATCTAATGATTCTTTTCAAAAATTTATAGAAATGTCGAGTTTTTTTAGACATAATTCCAAATATTTTTCAAAAGTTTTACTTTCTTCTTAAATAATCCTCTATAGAGACTTCGAATTTTTTTTCTAAATATTTTTTTAAGAAAGTTCTTTTTCAAAAGTTCGTGTTTAAAAAAATCGAATTTTTTTTTAAATTTCGACTTTTTTTCCTGAAATCGATTTTTTTTCAAAGTAAAAACATGTTTTAAAACCTTTGGAGGAATTTTGAATCGAATTATTCTTTAATTTTAAATGTTGTATACAAATTTCGAAGTTTTTCTTTAGAAAAATTTCACGACAAAGACCTTAACCCCAAATGATTCGTGTTTCCCCAAATTTCGAATTTAATGAAGTTTCTGACTTCTTCCAAATTTCATTTAAAGTTCAATGGTTCCTTTAAAATAGCCTTTTTAAAAATCCATGTTTAAAATCGAAATTTTCAAGCTCTTAAATTCCAGCATTTTTAAAAATAAATTTCGATGACTCTTTTGACTTTTTTTATATTTTCAGTTTAAATGTGACAGTTTACCCCAGGGGGTGGTCAACAGGGGCCTGCAGGCCACATTCGGTCCAATCGACATGCATCAAAATTTGTTCAAAATTTAAACTTTTCCCAAAATTAAAAAATTTCGGTTTTTGCAATTATTCAAACATTTTAAATTTTCCATTTTGACCTTCCAATTTTGAGGGTAAAAATTTTTCCTTCAAAATTTCAAGCTTCATCGCAGGATTTTGATGCAGGTTTTTCCATAAGAAGTCGACATTTTACTCGAAAATTGACTTTTTTCTAAATCTACTGTCAGTTAATTTCAAAATTTCAACTTTCATCTCTTTGATTTATCAAAATTTTTGATTAACGTCGAAATGGCGCATATTTACATGAGATTTCGAGTAAAAAATCAGTATCTCTCTGAAGATGATAGCTTGGCTGTCAAAACGAGTTAGAGCAACCTGTGTTGTGTTTTTTAATCTTTCTTGGTTTTAGGGGACCAAGATTTGTATTTCAATTTTTGAACATAACCAAGGACCAGTCCGTTCCACCAAAAATATAAAAAATCTTATTTTTTAAAATCTTTAGTCCCCCAAAAATTCGATATTTTTTACAATATATTTATTCAAAATCACCAAAATCTTTAAAAAAAAATAAAATTTTCGAAATGTTTACCCTTGTTTATAAAATTTGGGCCTAATTTCGAAAGAAAAAACTGAAAATATGGAAATTTCGATGAATATAAAATGTTAATTTTGAGTTAAAAGTCAACGTTTCCAGGAAACCAAACTCTGAGAAAAATGTAAGGAAAAAACAAATTCTAAAAAAGTAATTTTCAGAAAAAAAAATTGAATTTTTCAATAGAAAGTCTGTTTTTGCAAAATAAAGTCGAATTTTGGGAAAAGAGTTGAAATTTAAAAAAGACTGACTTGAAGATAAATTGAAATTTCGAGAAAAGGCCCAATTAAAAGAAAAACAACCCATTTCTATCTCCAAATAGAACGATCTTTAAAAATGGATGAATATAACAAAAATTTTGAAATTTAAACAAAATGAGTCTCTCAAAAATTCGTTTTTTTTTAAATCTTATTTAAAATCACCAAAATCTTAAACAAACTAAAATTTTTGAAATGTTTACCTTTGTTTATAAAACTTTGGGTAAATTTCGAAAAAAAAATCTGAAAATATGAAAATTTAGAGGAACAAGATGTTGAATTTTGAATTAAAAGTAACATTTCTAAGAAACCAAACTTTGAGAAAATTGAATTATAGAAAAGTAATTTTTAGAAAACGAAAGTCAAATTTTCTAATAGAAAGTCTGTTTTTTAAGTCGAATTTGGAGAATAAAGTCGAAATTTTGAAAAAAGATCGGGAATGAAGTTGAATTTTGAGTTATGTAATATTTTTAAAAAACCAAAATTTGAGAAAATTGAAAGAAAAAAGACAAATTTTAAAAAAGTAATTCTTAGAAAAAAAAGTTAAATTTTCTAACAGAAAGTCTGTTTTTGAAAAAAGTCGAATTTTGGGAATAAAGTTGAAATTTTGAAGAAAAATCGAGAATGAAGTTGAATTTTGAGCTAAAAGCAACATTTCCAAAAAACCAAACTTTGAGAAAATCAAAAGAAAAAAGACCAATTCTAAAAAAGTAATTTTTAGAAAACAAAGTCAAATCTTCTAATAGAAAGTCTGTTTTTAAGTCGAATTTTGGGAATAAAGTTGAAATTTTGAAAAAAATAGAGAATAAAGTTGAATTTTGATTTAAAAATAACATTTCCAGAAAAAAATTAAACTTTGAGAAAATTGAAAGAAAAAGGATAAATTTCAAAAAAGTGATTTGAAAAAAAAAATCAAATTTTCTAATAGAAAGTGTGTTTTTGCGTCGAATTTTGGGAATAAGGTTGAAATTTTGAAAAAAGATCGGGAATGAAGTTAACATTTTGAAAAAGATCAATTTGGAAAATAAGTTGAAATTCTGAGAAAAAGCCCAATTAAATAGAAAACAATCCATTTCTATTTTCAAAGAAAACGAACTTTAAAAATGGATGAATATTTATAGAAAAATTCTGAAATTTAAATAAAATGACGAATCTTCAGAAAAGTCGAATTGTGCAAAAATAAGGTTAAACTTTGAAAAAAAAATGGAAATTTCGGGATAAATGTTTACCTTTCGTCATAAAATTTCGACTTAAATTCTCAAATGTGATTTAAGAAATTTCGTTTTAGCTTAGCAAGCCCAGATTTTAGGGTATCTAAATTATTATTCAAATAATAGAAAAAATTTACTTTTGAAAACTTTGACAAACGACCACAGCTTGTAGGGAATTTAAATTATTATTTAAATAACTGAAATTGTTTATTTTTAAAAAGTTTGACACACAACCACAATTTAAATATTCTATAAACTGGGCTCGCTAAACTAAAATAAATTTTTTGAAATAATTCTAGTCAATGATTCAAAAAAGGAAAAAATGGTGAAATTTCGGAAAAAAGACTTTCGAGAAAAAATCGAAAAGTCGAGAAGCATAAAATCCCACATTTTAACATAAAATGTCGACATTCCCAGAAAAAGCCAAACTTTGAGAAATATTAAGAAACAGAAATTCCAAAAAAAATCTGATTTTAAGTAAAAGATTTTTGGGAATACGGATGCTTCCAATAGAAAACAAAATGTTAAGAAAAAAGACCCAGTTTGAGAATAAAATAAATTTTCGATAATTTACGAAAAAATATTAATTTTAAAATTTAGGAAAAATATCAATTAAAAATAGGTAAATTAAAAAAAAATTTCTAAACTTTCAAAAAGTGGCAGAATTTTAAAAAAAGACAAATTTTGAGAGCAAAAGTCACAATTTTGATATAAAAAAACAAATCAAGGAAAAAGTCGAAATTTGCAAAAATACAAAAAGGTTACATTTTGAGGAAAAAGTCGAAATTTTCGGAGAAATTAACCTTTATAACAACCTTTTACGAGAAGAAAAACTCGAATTTTGAAAAAAACACGAATTTTGAATCGAAATTGAAATTTCCAAAAACAGAAAACGAGAGATTTTACAACAGTTGAAATAACGAGTAAAGGATCGAAGCTTTAACAAAAAAAAATTAAATTTCCCATTAAAAAGTCAAAGTTTGAAACAAAAGTAGAATTTTGGGAACGAAGTCAGAATGTTGGGAACGAAGTCAAAATTTTGTGAAAAAAAAGATAAATTTTGAAAATTAATTTAAAATTCAAAAAGAAAACCAATTTAAAAAATTCCAGCTTGTAAATTTCCAGAAAAAGACCGAACCTTGAAAAGCGTATAATATCCCACAGAAAGCTAAATTTTGAGAATATAACTCAAGTTAAAAAAAGAACAAATATTGAAAAAAAATTGGTTAAAAGACGAATTTCAAGGCAAAAGTCGAATAAACGAATTTCAACGCAAAAGTCGATAAAAGACGAATTTCAAGACAAAAGTCCTAATTTGTAAAAGCACAAAAGGTTAAATTTTGAGAAAAAATGTCGAGATTTTGGGACAAATTTTTATCCTTTTTTAAGAAGGTGTTAGCGTGGCTGTCGAAACGCGTTAGTTGCGTGTTTTAATCTTTCTTGGTTTCAGGGGATAAGATTTGTATTTCAATCCTTTTTAAAAAAAGTTTGGAATTAATTTCGAGAAAAAAAGTCCAAATTGGGAAAAAATAAATTTCCAGGAAAAAACTGAAATTTCAAGAAATTCTACAAATGTCAAGTTTTGAGATGAAAATTGGATTTGTAGAAAAAATTAACTTCGAGAAAAATGAAGAAAACAAAGACAAATTCGAAAGAAATTAAATTTTTTAGTAAAAGTTCAACTGAATGATGGCTGAGTTGTATTTTCCTTTAGAAAATCAACTTGTGAGAAAAAAATCAAACTTTAGAAATAGTCACTAAAGCACTGAACTAAACACTGTGGCTTGTGATTAAGTCCAAAGAAGGTTTCACCCCTTTACCACATCGGCAATTAAATAAATAATTACGCGATACGTATTTCGCCAGCAGAACTGGCATTTTCAAGCGCACTAATCTTAAACGATTAGCAAAAGATGCATCGACGTCATCTGCATTGAGATTCAAATCGATACTGGCGGTCTTTTGCTTTCTTTCCTATTTCTAATTGTTTAACACATCTGGTGCATGCAATTTTGACCTGCCACAAATAGCCTTCAATAAACTGGAGGCCGCCAATGGTCCTTTATCTCCGTCAAGGGTAACTGGCCTCTGATTGATACAAATTGTTTCATATGCATCAAGTTCTCTGCTATTTGTGACCGATCTTAACAATTTTAAATTTTCAATGTTAATTTTGTGTCCTGTATTTATCATATGTAGGGCGACACTTGATTTTTCTTCTCTATTGTATCTAAAATGAGCGATATGTTCTTTAAATCTGGTTTTAATGGATCTCTTTGTCTGTCCAACATATGATAAATTACAATTGTTACAGCTTATTTCGTAAATTCCGGAATTCTCAAGCTTGTCCAATTTATCTTTAGCATTACCCAAATTATTGCGGAGACTGTTATTGGCTGTGTACACTACTTTTACGTTGTTTTCTTTTAAAACTTTATTAATTTTATTAGTGATATTTGGGTAAAATGGTAATTTCACAACGGTTGTAGGAGTGTTATCTTTAGATTGGTCAAGCTTAGAGCAATCCTGAATTATTTTCTTAAATCTACATATTCTTAACATGCTGTTTACTGTTTCTACGGGGAAACCATTAAAAATCGCAACATCTTTAGTGTAAGCTAATTCTTTTGTATATCTGGATTTACTCAGAGGAACATTTAAAAGCCTGTTGATTAAAAAACGTATACTTGCTAATTTCTGTTGTGGACAATGATTAGAATCAGCTGTGATAAAGCGATTTGTATTGGTTTCTTTTCTGTATATATCGAACTCTAAATTATTTTTATTTCTGATAACCAAGATATCTAAAAACAGGAGTAATCCATTGGTTTCTTTTTCAAATGTAAAGTTAATTGAATTGTATTTTGAGTTTAACTTATCAACGAAATCTTGAACTTCATATTTACTGGTGTCAAAAACTGCAAAAATGTCGTCTACGTATCGTATCCAAATTCGAGGAAAGTTTATTAATTCATTTTTGATTTCTTGTTCAAAATTGTCCATGAAAAGATTTGCTAGAAATGGACTTAATGGATTTCCCATGGCGGTACCATTTGTTTGTTTATAAAATTTATTGTCAAACTGGAAGACGTTCTGTTTCATGCATAATGAAGTTAGAGTTAAATATTCTGAAATTACTTCTTTGTCTATTTGATTAAATGTCAAGAGTTCTTCTAAATAATTTAAAGTTTCGGCTATTGGTACGCTGGGAAAAAGTGAAGTTACATCAAAAGATACCAGAATTTCTGTGGGTGACAAGGTCAAATCTTTAATTTTATTTATAAATTCAGTAGTGTTTTTAATTGAAAATGATGCATTATTGTTCTGAAGTTTTACGAATTCATTGTTAAGCCATTTTGCTAATTGGTAAGTGGGTGCGGTTACACCTGAAACAATTGGTCTCATTGAATTTCCCGGCTTATGAATTTTTGGTAAACAATACAATCTGGGGATCGATGGATTACTCGAGTTAATTTTGTATTTTATTGGGTTGGTAATAAGATTGTTGCATTTCTTTATAGCATCTTTGAATTCTTTAATCATTTTTGGTAATGGATTCTTTGCTATTCTCTCATATGGTCCACTTTCAATTAAAGTGTTTACTCTATTGTTATAATCAGGTTTATCCAATACAACAATCTTTTGCCTTTGTCTGATTTTAGATAGTAGCAATCTTTCTTTTTTAAGTTTTTAATTATGTGGTTCTGATTACTATTAATTCGATGTTCTTTGTTAGTTTCAATAATCTTTTTACTTTGTTCTCTAATTATATTCTTACTTGGTTCATTTAATTTTGAAATTCCCGATTCGATTCCGACGCAAATTTGTTCGATGGGTGCTTTTAGAAAAGGTGTATTGAATTTAAGTCCTTTATTTAAAAGTTCTAATTCTTTAGCATTAAAAACTTGTTTAGAGAGATTTACTACTATGTTAGTGTTTTTCGAAGGAAAAGGTTTATTACTTTGTGTTTTGTCCTTTAAAATATTTTGCAGTTTTCTTTCATGAATTTCAATTTTCTTCTTGATTTTATACTCTATATTTTCAAACATTCTTCTTTGAAAAGCACTAAATTCTTCGTATTCTTCTTCGTTGAGTTTGTATGTTAGTTTTTTGTACAAGTTGTATGAGTTAATTTCATGCCTTGTTCTGTTAGTGTAATGACGTTTAATTTCTAAATATAGCCACTTCTTTTTTGCTGCTGTTACTATCTTATTTTCAAACGGACAATTTTTACTCATAGTTACTTTAATGAATTTAGGAAAAATCGAGAGGTTCAGGCATCGTTTTAGAAATTTAATGTCTGCACTTGTGCTGCGAATCTTATATATACAGAAAAGAAACCAATACAAATCGCTTTATCACAGCTGAATCTAATCATTGTCCACAACAGAAATTAGCAAGTATACGTTTTTTAATCAACAGGCTTTTAAATGTTCCTCTAAGTAAATCCAGATATACAAAAGAATTAGCTTACATTAAAGATGTTGCGATTTTTAATGGTTTCCCCGTAGAAACAGTAAACAGCATGTTAAGAAAATGTAAATTTAAGAAAATAATTCAGGATTGCTCTAAGCTTGACCAATCTAAAGATAACACTCCTACAACCGTTGTGAAATTACCATTTTACCCAAATATCACTAATAAAATTAATAAAGTTTTAAAAGAAAACAACGTAAAAGTAGTGTACACAGCCAATAACAGCTCCGCAATAATTTGGGTAATGCTAAAGATAAATTGGACAAGCTTGAGAATTCCGGAATTTACGAAATAAGCTGTAACAATTGTAATTTATCATATGTTGGACAGACCAAGAGATCCATTAAAACCAGATTTAAAGAACATATCGCTCATTTTAGATACAATAAAGAAGAAAAATCAAGTTTCGCCCTACATATGATAAATACAGGACACAAAATTAACATTGAAAATTTAAAATTGTTAAGATCGGTCACAAATAGCAGAGAACTTGATGCATATGAAACAATTTGTATCAATCAGAGGCCAGTTACCCTTAACGCAGATAAAGGACCATTGGCGGCCTCCAGTTTATTGAAGGCTATTTGTGGCAGGTCAAAATTGCATGCATCAGATGTGTTAAACAATTAGAAATAGGAAAGAAAGCAAAAGACCGCCAGTATCGATTTGAATCTCAATGCAGATGACGTCGATGCATCTTTTGCTAATCTTTTAAGATTAGTGCGCTTGAAAATGCCAGTTCTACTGGCGAAATACGTATCGCGTAATTATTTATTTAATTGCCGATGTGGTAAAGGGGTGAAACCTTCTTTGGACTTTTTGGGAATGTCAAGCTTCTACTAAATTTAGACTTTTTGTTAAATTTCGACTTTTTTTGAAATTTTAATCTTTTTCTCAAAAGGCGATTTTTTCGTGTAAAATTTTGACCCTTTTTCCTGAAATTTTGTTCAAAATTCGTTCTATTTCCGAAATTTCGACAAAATTGACTCTTTTTGGGAATTTCGAATTTTTACTAAATTTCGACTTTTTTTCGAAATTTTGATCTTTTTTTCAAAATGTCGATCTTTTCTCTTGAAATTTCGACCGTTTTTCTGAAATTTTGGTCAAAATTCGCTCTAGTTTCAAAATTTTGACCAAATTACTCTTTCTGGAAATTTCGAATTTTCACTAAATTTCGAATTTTTACCAAATTTTAAATTTTTTCATGAAATTTCGATCTTTTTTTCAAGACGTCGATCTTTTCTCTGAATATTTCGACTTTTTTCCTGAAATTTTGCTCAAAATTCGCTCTATTTCCGAAAATTCGACAAAATTATCTCTTTTTGGGAATTTCAAATTTTTACTGAATTTCGACTTTTTTTTTGAAATTTTGATCTTTTTCTCAAAATGTCGATCTTCTCTCTTAAAATGTCGGTCGTTTGTCTGAAATTTTGCTGAAAATTCGCTCTATTTCCAAAATTTCGACAAAATTAACTCTTTTTAGGAATTTCGAATTTTTACTAAATTTCGAATTTTTACCAAATTTTAAATTTTTCTCGAAATTTCGATCTTTTTTTCAAGACGTCGATTTTTTCTCTTAATATTTTGACTTTTTTCCTGAAATTTTGCTTCAAATTCGCTTTATTTCCGAAATTACGACAAATTTAATTTCCTCTGAGAATTTCGAATTTTTACTAAATTTTGATTTTTTTTTCAAAATTTTGATCTTTCTCAAAATGTCGATCTTTTCTTTTGGAATTTCGAATTTTTTTCATGAAATGTTTCCCAAAATTCTCTCTATTTCCGAAATTTCGACAAAATGAACTCTTTTTGGGAATATCGAGCTTCTACTAAATTTCAATTTTTTGCTAACTTTCGACATTAATTTCTTCTGAGAATTTTGAATTTTTACTAAATTTGGGTTTTTGTTTTTCAAAATTTCGATCTTCTTCTCAAAATGTGGATCTTTTCTCTTGAAATTTCACTTTTTTTCATGAAATGTTGCTCAAAATTCTCTCTATTTTCGAAATTTCGATAAAATGAACTCTTTTAGGGAATTTCAAGCTTTGAGATTTTGATCTTTGTCGATCTTTTCTCTTAAAATTTCGGCAGTTTTTCTGAAATTTTGCTAAAAATTCGCTCTATTTCCATAATTTCGAGAAAATTAACTCTTTTTGGGATTTCGAATTTTTAATAAATTTCGAATTTTTACTAAATTTCGAATTTTTACTAAATTTTTTCAAAACCTCGAACTCTTTTCTTGCAATTTCGTCTTTTTTTCCTGAAATTTTGCTCAAAATTTGTTCTATTTCCGAAATTTTCGACAAAATTAACTCTTTTTGAGAATTTCGAATGTTTACTAAATTTCGACTTTTTTTTTGAAATATAATCTTTTTCTCAAAATTTTGATCGTTTCTCTTAAAATTTCGACTTTTTTTCCAGAAATTTTGCTCAAAATACGTTTTATTTTCAACATTTCGACAAAATTAACTCCTTTTGGCAATTTCGAATTTTTACTAAATTTCGACTTTTTTTGAAATTTTGATCTTTTTCTCAAAATGTCGATCTTTCCTTTTAAAATTTCTCTTGAAATTTTGCTCAAAATTCATTCTATTCTCGAAATATCGACAAAATTAACTTCCTCTGGGAATTTCGAATTTTTTTAAATTTCGACTTTCTTTTCGAAATTTCGATCTTTTTCTCAAAATGTGGATATTTTCCTGAAATTTCGACTTTTTTTCTTGAAATGTTTCTCAAAATTGGCTCTATTTTCGAAAAAAGTAGTTCGCTCTGGGATTTTCGACAATTTTCAGTAAATTTAGACTTTTTTTCCCGAAATTTCGATCTTTTTCTCGAAATTTCGAGATTTTAAGTAAAAGGCTAACTTTTTGATAATATGGATGTTTCCAATAGAAATCAAAAATTTTAAGAAAAAAGGCCCAGTTTGAAAATAAATTGAATTTTCGATAATTTACGAAAAATTTCAATTTAATTATTTACCAAAAATATCGATTTAAAAATAGGTAAATTAAAAAAATATCTCCTAAATTTTCAAAAAATGGCAGAATTTAAAAAAAAAACGAATTTTCTCAGGTTAAGTAAAATGTTGAGAGCAAAATTCGCAATTTTGATAGAAAAATAAAAAAAAATCAAGGAAAAAGTCGAAATTTGCACAAATACAAAAAAAGGTTACGTTTTGAGAAAAGTCGAAATTTCCGGAGAAATTATTAACCTTTCTAATAAAATTTGGGTTTAATTTCAAGAAAAAAAAATCGAAATTTTGAAAAAAACAGGAATTCGAATCAATATTGAAAATTTCGAAATTTTTCAATTTCGCTTCGAAATTCTTAACAACTAAAACAAAGAGGGGCTTATTATACTAGATTAAATTAGCAGAGTTTAATCTAAAATAGTTCAACAGTTCCACATCTGAGGAACTCCAGTGATACTTGGGAAACACTGGTATAGTATAAGAGATGAAATGATTTGTAAGATGAAGCTGGGCAAGCGTTCGTTTTCACCCCTCTTTCCTCTAATATTGAAATTCTTCTATGGAAGTTTCAAAGTGGGGAACATATCTGCACTCACTTCTTTCTTCGCGAGTTTCTTCCAAAGTCTCGTACTCGATTGTTCCATTGGTTTGCTCCAAGCCGGGATGATTGTTGAACAAATTGGCAACGAACGCCAAATTGAGTTTGTATATGCCATTTACAACGTCTTGCGCCGTCACAAAGGATCTGCAATTTAACTTTGCTGCCTGCTGAAGCATCACTTCCGCTCTGTTTAGGTGGTCCCGTTCCTAAAATAAAAATTTATGAAATTGGCTGTCCCCACCACAAGCAATTGATATTTCGAGATTACGTTTAAACAGTTTACACAGATTGCAGCACTAGTTTATAGTTAGCAGAATTAGTTTACAATTTTTAATCCACTCGCAAAGGGTAACCCCTTTATGCTTTCAAAGTACTGCGAGTAGGATGCAACTTTTTTTAAAAGTTTAATCCACTCGCAAAGGGCAACCCTATTATGCCTTCAAAGCGAGTAGGATGCGGAAACAAGGATAGATGGCGATGGACCGCCTTCTTAAACAAGGATAGGTTGTAATTTTTGGGGAAAATTCCTTTTGGTAACGAGTTCCATAGCTTGGAAGTTCTACAGAAAAAAGTGAAAATTTCACAAATTATTCGAAATTTATTTAAAAAAATTTGTATTTTAAAATTCCAAATGAATTTTAGGGAAAAAAAGGTAAAATTTTGAGAAAATTGTGTAAACCTTCGAAATTTAAACAAAATATTCTCGATCTTATGATTTTAAAATTTAAATACGAAATTTTGGAAGAAAGAACAAGACCTTGAACATTCTATTTTGGTTTTTATTTGGAAGTTTTTACTTTTGTCTAAAAAATTGGATGCTGAAGTTTTTTTTCCTCAAAATTCTGAATATTTTCTACTAGTTTAGAATTAAAAGACGAAATTAACGAAATTACAAATTCAAAAAATTTAAAATTTTTGTAAAATAGAAAGTCTTAAAACAAGTAAAAGCTTAAACTTGAAATTTTGACAAAAACCGATGAACCACCTTCTCAAACAAGGATAGGTTGTAATTTTTGAGGGAAATTTTTGTTGGTAACGAGTTCCATAGCTTGGAAGTTCTACAGAAAAAAGAGCCTCCATAGACAGAAGTCTTCACTGTGTCAAGTTTACCCTTGGCAGCGTAGTTTACCCTTGGCAACATAGTTGTACCCTTGGCAGCATAATTTACCCTTGGCAGCACAGTTTACCCTTGGCAGCACAGTTTGCAGTTTGCAACATCCATCCAGACGGTAGATCAACTTACCCTCAAGGCACTAGTATCCACCCCGCTATCTGGTGGGGCGATCTGTTTAAGCAAATAAGTGTAGGCCTCAGAATCAACAATGTCGCTCTGGAAGTTTGATATCCTCTTAGAAACTCCGGCTTTTTCCAAATGGTGGTTAACCCATCGCAACAGAATGGCTTCTGGTGATAATTTCATTAAATCTTCGATCTTCTCGTCTTCGGTAAGAAGTGAAGTCAGTCCAGGGCAGTGTTCCAATGTAATTTGATTGAAAAGACCGATTCTGATGATCTGCCATAGTAGACCTAATACCAAATGTGGCGTTCCTTTTGATAGATTGTGGGCGTCTATGTTGATTACGTTGCAGCCGATGGCTTGGGCAGATGTTAAGGCTAATGTGAGATTTTCTAATTTCGTATAAAGCGTAAGATTTTTTTTGTTTATTGCTCTTTCGTCTATCGTGTCCGGGCACGAATGGTTTATTATTTTGCTGAAACAGAAAAAATACCCCAATTACTTTGTATTATACAACTGACATCGATATTGACTTTGTATTACACAACTGACATCGATATTGGAAGACAAAAAATAGTTTATTCAACCGAAAACTGAAAAAACTTTATAAATTAATTTTTTTTGGGGGTTCTTGGTTAACTTCAAAAATTGAA
>CM053325.1:61105821-61305821 GCA_028583605.1 Dastarcus helophoroides
TGTTTTAAAGAGTTTGTGCAGGTTGCAGAATGCTGTTTTGTTCAAATTCGTTGATACGTTCAGTAGACTAACAGACAGACAAAAACACTTCCTTGTATATTAGCTGATGTCCGCGCCTTCGTCCACCTGAAAGATTAGCCAGGATGAGTTAGTCTGCAAAAAATGGGGAATGTTTGTCTGTTTATTAGTCTACTGAACGCATCAATGAATTTGAACAAAAGATTTTGCAATCTGCACGAACTCTTCAAGCTGTTTAAAGAGTTCGTGCAGGTTGCAGAATGCTGTTTTGTTCAAATTCGTTGATACGTTCAGTAGACTAACAGGCAGACAAACACACTTCCTTGTGTACTAGCTGATATCTGCGCGTTTGTCCGCGTGAAAGATGAGCAAGGATCGGCTAGTATACAATAAATGGGGAATGTTTGTCTGTCTGTTAGTCTACTGAACGTATCAACGAATTTGAACAAAAGATTTTGCAATCTGCACGAACTCTTCAAGCTGTTTTAAAGAGTTCGTGCGGATTGCAGAGTGCTGATTTGTTCAAATTCGTTGATACGTTCAGTAGACTAACAGGCAGACAAACACACTTCCTTATATATTAGCTGATATCCGCGCCTTTGTCCACCTGAAAGATTAGCCAGGATGAGTTAGTATACAAAAAAAGGGGAATGTTTGTCTGTTTATTAGTCTATTGAACGCATCAACGAATTTGAACAAAAGATTTTGCAATCTGCACGAACTCTTCAAGCTGTTTTAAAGAGTTCGTGCAGGTTGCAAAATGATGTTTTGTTCAAATTCGTTGATAGGTTCAGTAGACTAACAGACAGACAAACACACTTCCTTGTATATTAGCTGATATCCGCGCCTTCGTCCACCTGAAAGATTAGCCAGGATGACTTAGTATGCAAAAAATGGGGAATGTTTGTCTGTTTATTAGTCTACTGAACGCGTCAACGAATTTGAACAAAAGATTTTGCAATCTGCACGAACTCTTCAAGCTGTTTTAAAGAGTTCGTGCAGGTTGCAAAATGATGTTTTGTTCAAATTCGTTGATACGTTCAGTAGACTAACAGACAGACAAACACACTTCCTTGTGTACTAGCTGATATCCGCGCCTTCATTCGCGTGAAAGATGAGCAAGGATCGGCTAGTATACAATAAATGGGGAATGTTTGTCTGTTTGTTAGTCCACTGAACGTATCAACGAATTTGAACAAAAGATTTTGCAATCTGCACGAACTCTTCAAGCTGTTTTAAAGAGTTCGTGCAGGTTGCAAAATGATGTTTTGTTCAAATTCGTTGACACGCAAGTCGATTAGTACCGCGTGATGGTTATGCAAAACCACAGTCGCCTATCCAAAATCGCTGAAAGTGCCTAAAGAAGTTTTCACTTCAAAAAATGATGTTTCCTAAATCTGTGCTATTGTCTGATACACTCAACATTTTTTTTATCGATTTTCCACAGATATCCTAGTTATTGAATGATAATTAAAGAAATTTAGTTGGCTCCTTAAGCCTGTCCTCTGTTTGGTCGTGATCTGTTTGGAAAATGTCCCTGTCAAAGTTACCGAATACGTAACAACAAAAGATGAATGAATTAACCTTGGTATTATTTTATTTCTGTTGCGCACTACTAAATTGTAATGTCACTTCTTCAAACGTTACTTACAGTTAAACCCTCCTTTAACAAGAGTTAATACGAACAAAAACAAAACGAATTAGTAAGCAATTCGCAATTCGGTTGTAACCTCCGTTACGTACCCATAAGGACAGCCGCAGCTTTCCTTCCTATCTTTCTGATTATTGTTATTCACAAAAGTTAGCCCAGTGTTTCCTTTTTTAGTGTAAACGCATCCGTATTAATTCGTAGAAAGTTCGGTGCGCCGCGCCGCTCAAAAAAACGTCGAGATCCATCGACCGTTTCTAATCAGTTTGACGCTATTTGACTGTACGGTCTAATGCTCGATAATTAATAGTGTTAACACTTTCTAATAAAACTATCGAAACGTCCAGTGATGTGAACTATAATGTTACGAAGTGGTACCATTTAACCGCGCCACCGTCATGCTCGTACTCAAAAAGTCAGGATTCCACTCGGATTCGCACCACCACGTTGGTTCCTTGAGTGCGATGGGAGTTTGTCCGGTATGTATTGGTTCATGTAGTTATCGTATGACTACAATGTAGTCGTACTATTTGAAAATGAACAAGCGACGTTACAAGTTATTTAGTAAGAATGTTTCGTACACTTAACTGGTTTTGGGATGTGTCAAGATTTCTAGTTCTCACAGTTTCAACTGTATTCGTCGTGGAGCGTAATGGATGTTATTGTTATAAACAAATTTTCCAGTTATTAATAACTGGAAATTAGTTGTAAGTGGTACATTTACTCGAAAAACAAGTAAAGTGATAATTGCGGCTTGAATGGATTCTAGAACAAATCACTATTGACACACCAGTATTGCATTGTTGAAAAAAAAACAATTCGTTGATTCATTCGTTAATAGTACGTTGCCATCACACTAATTTACGTTACCATCACACTAATTCACGTTACCGACATGCCCTAATATTAACAGTATTATGTAGCCGAGTAATACGTTCAATAGAATTAAACAATGCTCGATCGGCGCCGGGGTTTGAACCCGCGACCTTATAAAGCTTAAGTGTAGATTATTTTTCGAAATTTCGACTTCGACAGCGTTTGTTTCAAAATCTCATCTTGAAAGATCGATGTTATTAAAAATATGACTTATTTTCAGCACAACGCAAATTAAAGTGATGGTAACGCGTTACCATCACGTTACCGAGGTGCTCTAATGTTAACAGTAATATATATCTCTCTGAAGATGATAGCTTGGCTATCGAAATCCGCTGTTGTGTTTTTTATCTTTCTTGGTTTCAGGGGGCAAGATTTGTATTTCAATTTTTGAAGATAACCAAGGACCAGTCCGTTCCACCAAAAAAATATTATGTAGCGTAGTAAAACGTTAAGTAGAATTAAAAAATGCGTGATGGGCATCGGTGCTTGAACCCGCGACCTTTTAGGACTTAAATGTCTATTATTTTTGGAGATTTCGACGGTTTTTTTTTTTTTGAAAATTTCATCTTAACAAAATTGAAATACAAATCTTGTCCCCTGAAACCAAGAAAGATTAGAAAACACAACAAAACGCTTGGCTAACGCGTTTCGATCATCTTCAGAGAGATACTGATAATAGCTTGGCGATCGAAACGCGTTAGCCAGCAAACACTTTTGTGTCTCTGAAGATGATAGCTTGGCTATCGAAACACGTTAGTCAGTAACCTTTGTTGTCTTTTTAAATCTTTCTTGGTTTCAGGGGACAAGATTTGTATTTCAGTTCCTCAAAACTGAACTTTTTTAAAAATTTTGAATTTTGGGGACCAGTGGGGTTCCACCAAAATTTCACATTCGTTTAAAGATGGATTTTATTAAAAGTATGACTTTTTTTCGGTACTCTTTTAAATATTTTGACGCTTTTGTCAATTTTCAAAGTTCTGAAAGTTTCGACTCGTTGGACTTTCCTAAATTTCGATTGCTTTAATTTTTTTTGAACAGTTAGCTTCTCTTAAAAATTTGGAATTTGAAAAATTTTCGATTCTTTTTTTATTTTGAAAATTTCGACGTTTGAAAGTTTGGTCCGTTCTTGAAATTTTGACCGTTCAAAATTTTCTATTTTTTAAAATTTTCTATTTTTTAAAATTTTCTATTTTTTAAAATTTCCAATTTTTTAAACTTTCCCATTTTTTTAAATTTCCAATTTTTTCAAAATTTCCAATTTTATCAACATTTCAGCGTTTTTATCCGAAATTCCGTTTTTTTAATGTTGACATTTTTTGAAAAGTTTGACTCATTTCGAAAATTTCTATTACTTTTTTTTCAAAATTTCTCCAAAGTTTGATTTATCTTAAAGTTTTCCTTTTTTCCAAACCTTTGACATTTTCTCAAAATTGTAACATTTTTTCAAAACTTTGACATTTTCTCAAAATTGTGACTTTTTGTAAATTTGTATTACTTTTTCAAAATTTCTAGTAGGTTTAATTTGTTTAAAAGTTTTATTTTCTTCAAAATTTCTCCAAAGATTGATTTATCTTAATTTTCCATTTTTTTTTCAAAATTTTGACTTATTTAGAATAATTCTATTTTCAAAAGTTTCACATTTTTTTAAAATTTTGGCTTATTATGAAAATTTTTGTTACTTTTTTCAAAATTCTCTAAGGTTTGATTTGTCTTAAAAGTTGTCATTTTTTTCAAAATTTTTCGAAAATTTGATTTATCGTAAAACTTTTTAAATTCAAACTCCGATTTATCCTGATTCTATTTTTTCCAAAATTTTGACATTTTGTTCAAAATTGTGACTTATTTTTAAAAAATACGAATATTGTTTTTTAATTTCTTTGATTTGTTTTAAGAGTTTCCATTTTTTTTTTCAAAATTTTTCGAAAGTTTGATTTATCGTAAAAATTTCCGTTTTTTTCAAAATTTTAACATTTTACCTCAAAATTTTGACATTTTCTTAAAATTTTGTCTTTTCCAAAATTTTTATTACTTTTTTCAAAATTTGTCCAAAGTCTGATTTATCTTTCTTTTCTTTTTTTTTTTTTGTACAATTTATAACATTTTTTCAAAATTTTGACTTATTTTTGAAAAATAATAGTATTTTTTCAAAATTTCTTTAGTTTGATTTGTCTTGAAAGTTTACAATCTTTTTAAAAATCCTGACATTTTTCTCAAAATTTTAACATTTTGCCTTAAATATTTGACATTTTCCTAAAATTTTGTCTTTTTTGGAGAATTTCTATTACTTTTTTCAAAATTTTAATATTTTCTCATATTTTTGATATTTTCTCATATTTTTGATATTTAATATTTTCTCATATTTTTGATATTTAATATTTTCTCAACATTTTGTCTTTCTTCGAAAATTTATATTATTTTCTTCAAAATTTGTCCAAAGTCTGATTTATCTTAAGTTTCTAGTTTTTTCAAAATTTTAACTTATTTTTGAATAATACTTTAATTTTTTTCAAAATTTCCTTAGTTTGGTTATAAAAGTTTCCAATTTTTTTTTCAAAATTTTGACATTTTCTTAAAATTTTGACATTTTATTTGAAAATTTTGTCCCTTTTCGAAAATGTCTATTACTTTCTTCAAGATTTTGACATTTTCTCAAAATTTTGACATTTTTCTCCAAAATTTTGACATTTTAACAATTTCTTAATATTTTGACATGTTACGTCAAAATTGTGATATTTTTTTAAAATTTTGACATTTTACATCAAAATTGTGACATTTTCTTTAAATTTGGCCATTTTACCTTAACATCTCGACATTTCTCAAAATTTTCACATTTTGCTTTTAAATTTTGATATTTTCTCAAAATGTTGACATTTTACCCCAAAATTTTGGACATTTCCCAAAATTTTGACACGTTTCCAAAATTTTGTCTTATTTCCAAAATTTTTGTTACTATTTCAAAGTGATTTATCTCAAAATTTTGCCATTTTACCCTAAAATCTTGACAATTCTCAAAATTTTGATATTTTTTGAACATTTTGACATTTTACCTCAAAATTTTGGACATTCTCAAAATTTTGACATTTCTCATTTGACATTTTACCGTAAAATCTTGACATTCCCTCAAATTTTTTTTTTTGGAGAATTTCTATTAGTTTTTTCAAAATTTTCATATTTTCTCATATTTTTGATATTTGATATATTTGATATTTGACATTTTACCTCAAAATTGTGACATTTTCTTAACATTTGACCATTCTACCTTAAAATCTTGACATTTTGCCTTAAAATTGTGATATTTTTTCAAAATTCTGACATTTTGCCTACAAATTTTGATATTTTCTCAAATTTTGACATTTTACCTCAAAATTTTGACATTTCTCAAAATTTTGACATTTTACCGTAAAATCTTGAAATTCCCTCAAATATTTTTTTTTGTTGGAGAATTTCTATTACTTTTTTCAAAATTTTCATATTTTCTCATATTTTTGATATTTGATATTTGACATTTTGACATTTTACCTGAAAATTGTGACATTTTCTTAAAATTTGACCATTCTACCTTAAAATCTTGACATTTTGCCTTAAAATTGTGATATTTTTTCAAAATTTTGACATTTTGCCTACAAATTTTGATATTTTCTCAAGTTTTACATTTTACCTCAAAATTTTAGACATTTCCCAAAATTTTGACCTTTTGCCTTAACATTTTTCCCATTTTCTCAAATATATATATTTTTTTGGAGAATTTCTATTGCTTTCTTCAAAATTTTGATATTTTTGATATCTGATATATTTGATATTTGGCATTTTATCTCAAAATTGTGACATTTTTTTAAAATTTGGCCATTTTACCTTAAAATCTCGACATTTCTCAAAATTTTGACATTTTACCCCAAAATTTTGGACATTTCCCAACATTTTGACATGTTCTCAACGTTTTGTCTTTTTTCCAAAATTTCTGTTACTTTTTTCAAAGTGATTTATTTCAAAATTTGGCCATTTTACCTTAAAATTTCGACATTATCTCAAAATGTTGACCTTTTGCCTTGAAATTTTGATATTTCTCAAAATTTTGACATTTTACCTCCAATTTTAGACATTTCCCAAAATTTTGACATTTTACCACAAAATTTTGACATTTTCCCAAAATTTTGTTTTTTTTCCAAAATTTCTGTTACTTTTTTCAAAGTGATTTATCTTAATTTTTTAAAAGTTTTTCAATATTTTAACATTTTTTCAAAATTTTGTCTTTTTTTTGTAAAATACTATTATTTTTTTTAAATTATGACTTTCTTAAAATTTTACCATTTTACCTTAAAATCTTGATATTTTTTTAAAAGTTTGACATTTTACCACAAAATTTTGACATTTTCTCAACATTTTGACATTTTGCGCCAACATTTTGACGTTTTACCTCAAAATGTTGACGTTTTCTCAAAATTTTGACATGTTACCTCAAACTTGTATTATTTTCTCAAAATTTTGTCATATTACCTCAACGTTTTGTCATTTTCCCAAAATTATGTCTTTTTTCCAAAATTTGTTACTTTTTCAAAGTGATTTATTTTAAAATTTGGCCATTTTACCTGAAAATCTTGACAATTCTCAAAATTTTGACATTATCTCAAAATGTGGACCTTTTGCCTTGCAATTTTGATATTTCTCAAAATTTTGACATTTTACCTCAAATTTTGGACATTTCCCAAAATTTTGACATTTTACCACAAAATTTTGACATTTTCCCAAAATTTTGTTTTTTTCCAAAATTTCTGTTACTTTTTTCAAAGTGATTTATCTTAATTTTTTTAAAGTTTTTCAATATTTTAACATTTTTTCAAAATTTTGTCTTTTTTTTGTAAAATACTATTATTTTTTTTAAATTATGAGACTTTCTTAAAATTTTGCCATTTTACCTTAAAATCTTGAAATTTTTTTAAAAGTTTGACATTTTACCACAAAATTTTGACATTTTCTCAACATTTTGACATTTTGCGCCAACATTTTGACGTTTTACCTCAAAATGTTGACGTGTTCTCAAAATTTTGACATGTTACCTCAAAATTGTGTTATTTTCTCAACATTTTGACATATTACCTCAACGTTTTGTCATTTTCCCAAAATTATGTCTTTTTTCCAAAATTTCTGTTACTTTTTTCAAAGTGATTTATCTTAATTTTTTAATTTTTTTTCAAAATTTTGACATTTTTTCAAAATTTTGACTCATTTTTGAGAAACACTTATTTTTACTTCTTTTATTAAAATTTCGCCATTTTACCTTATAATCTTGATATTTTTTCAAAATTTTGACATTTTACCACAAAATTTTGACATTTTCTCAACATTTTAACATTTTGCTCCAACATTTTGACATTTTACCTCAACATTTTGACATTTTCTCAAAATTTTGATATGATACCTCAAAATTGTTTTATTTTTTCAAAATGTTGACATATTACCTCAAAGTTTTGACATTGTCTGAAAATTTTGGCATTTTACCTTCATCTCTTGACATTTTCTCAAAATTTCGACATTCTCCTAAAATGTGGACATTTTGTCTCAACATTTTGACATTTTGCCTCAACATTTTGACATTTTGCCTCAACATTTTGACATTTTACCTCAAAATTTTGACATGTTACCTCAAAATTGTGATATTTTTTCAAAAATTTGACATTTTACCTCAAAATTTTGACCATATCTTGTAATTTTTTCATTTTACCTTAAATTCTGAACTTTTGCTCAAAATTTTGACATTTTCTCAAAATTTTGACATTTTTTCAACATTTTGACATATTACCTTAAAATTTTGACATTTTACTTCAAAATTTTGACATGTTACCTCAAAATGGTGACTTTCTTAAAATTTTACATTTTATCTCCAAATTTTGACATTTTACCTCAAAATTTGGACATTTTCTCAAATTTTTTCCTTTTTTGAAAATTTCTATTACTTTTTTCAAAATTTCTCCAAATTCTGATTTATTTTAAGTTTCTATTTTTTTTTCAAAATTTTGACTCGTAAAAATTTTTATAATATTTTTCAAAATTTTTCCAAAGTAATTTATCTTGAAAATTTTCAATTTTTTTAATTTTTTTATTTTCTCAAAATTGTGACTTATTTTGAAAATTTCTATTACCTTTTTGAAAATGATTTTAGCTTAATTTTCCTTAAGAGTTTCAATTTTTTTCAAAATTTTAGTAATTTTTTAAAATTTTGACTTTAAAGTCTGATTTAACTTGTTTCAATTTTTTTTTCAAAATGGTGACATTTTTCCGAAATTTTGACGTATTTTAAAAAATTTGTAATTTTTTTTTAATTTCTCCAAAGTTTAATAAGTTCCCATTTTTTAAAATACTGTCATTTTTCAAAATTTTAACTTATTTTGAAAAGTTTCTATTCTTTTGCAAAATGTAGCTATTTTTTCAAAATTTCGGATTATTTTGAAAATTTATATTACTTTTTTCAAATTTTTTCCAAATCTGATTTAAGTTTCCATTATTTTTCAAAATTTTGACATTTTCAAAAATTTTGACTTGTTTTAAAAAATTCATTTTTTAAAAATTTCTCCAAAGTTTAATGTATTTTAAAAGCTTCCTTTTCTTTTTAAATTCTGTCATTTTCTCAAAATTTTGACTTATTTTGAAAATTTCTATTTTCGCAAAATTTCTCCAAAGTTTGATTTATCTTAAAAGTTTCCATTTTTTTTCAAGATTAACATTTTCTCAATTTTTTTACATTATCTCAAAATTTTTGCATTTTCTCAATATGTTTACATTTTCTGAAAATTTCGGCTTATTTCGAAAATTTCTATTACTTTTTTCAAAAGTTTGATTTATCTTAAGTTTCCATTTTTTCCCAGATTCAAAATTTTGAGGAATTAATACGCAATTAATAGAATTAATGTAATTAATAGAATTTTGAAAGATTCTATTATCGTTTTCAAAATTTCTCCAAAGTTTAATTTATCTTTAAAGTTTCCATTGTTTTTTTCAAAAATTTCGAAATTTTAAATTTTATTTTTTTTAAAGTTTCACTTTTCTCAGAATTTTCACTTATTTTAAAATTTTCTATTTTATTAATAATAATTTTTGCACATTTTGATTTATTTTGAAATATTTCGACCTTTTTGTCGAAATTTTCGTTTAAACATTTCTACTTTTTTGAAAATTAGAAATTTTTAATTGACAGACGAAATTTCCAAAGTCGACATTTTCAAAAAAGGTAGAATTTTTGAAAAAAAAATCGCAATTTCTAAAAAAAGAATTAAAATTTCGAGTAAATGTTGAATTTTACAAAATAAATTAATGAAAACGTTACAGGAATTCGGCATTTGTATGAGTATGACTATGAGTTTAAAATACATGAAAATTTTGAAAAAAGCCAAAATTATTAAATAAAAACTGGGGGAAATTTAAAAAAATTGGAAATTGTGCATTGTCGAAATTTTAGTAAAATTTTGGAAAATTTCGACGTTTTGAAAGAGAAGATTGTAGATTTACTGAATTAGGTTGCTATTTCCTGAAACGTTTTACAGTCTTTAGAATTTCAAACGAATTAATTCAGATCTACGGACTATAACAAGAAATGTAACTTTTTTTGGTGGAACGGACTGGTCCTTGGTTATCTTCAAAAATTGAAATACAGAACTTGTCCCCTGAAACCAAGAAAAGTTAAAAACACAACAAAGGTTGCTGGCTAACGCGTTTCGACAGCCAAGCTGTCATCTTCAGAGAGAAACTGTTTCTCTCTGAATATGACAGCTTGGCTGTCGAAACGCGTTAGCGAGTAACCTTTGTTGTGTTTTTGAATCTTTCTTGGTTTCAGGGGACAAGTTCTCTATTTCAATTTTTTAAGAAATATAACGTAGAGAAGAAAATAATAGTAACAAGAAATAGAAGATATGCGTATATTGATGTCACCAAGCGTTATCAATGGGAACATTTCCCCTCACACACACGTTAATTATCTGGCGCATACAATGGTTAATGAAGTTTCACACAAAATCCAGAAGAGGCGAGATAATCTACTTTATTAATATGTATGGAGACGAGTTCAATTGATCCCGTTAAGTACTGTGAGTTAATATAGTTCAACATTTCTCACGGTAAACTTCTATCTGGTTGTTTAACTAAAATTCATTAATTTGCATGAAGCACTCGCCTCTATTTTACCATCGTTGGTAAATTATTCTGAAAGGGGCCAAACATGCGAAACGTCACCAACACCACAATACTGTTGCGCGTTATAGGTTCGAATGATTTCGTTACAATACCATGCTTTGTCGTTTGTTTTTGAGGTTAGGCTTGAACTGGTTCTCGAAATTTCTGATCTCAAAATTTCCACCTTAACAAAATTTGTTGTTTAAACTTCGGGTGATTGCTTGCGTGAACTAAAGTAGAAGTAATACTTGCTGGCAGTGCGGCATTGATCGAATTTGGGATGGGTAAGCCAGACGACATCTAATAAGATCGAAATCAGTCTTTAGTTCCCATAATTTTAATGTCCCAGTCTATGGGTCTACGCATTAGAGATTAGAGATTGTTAAAGTTCTCTGAGATTTTCCAGAGGAGCGTTCTGTTACCAAGCGTGGTAGGTCAACTGTTAGCAGTACTGCGCTACCTGCGATCTGTTATTGGGTTCATTCAAAGGTTGCACCAAAGTGAGAATTTCCAAAAGTGTTCCATCGCTACCTGCGATCTGTTATGGCGTTCATTCAAAGCTTGCACCAAAGTGAGAATTTCTAAAAGTGTTCCATAAGTTTGAAAACCTAGCATTAAATTTGGAAAAATCTTAGACGACTAAAATGTGTCACGGAACATTCTCATTGATGTTTGTTTTACGATTGTTTCTCCGTGTAGTACCGAACATCTTTTAGTGACGTAATAAAATGAAATGCACCTTAAGCGCGAGATATATTGCAGTTGCATCTGCATAAATAAAATAAATGTCATTCGCTTCATTACTTTCGATATGTGATGCATTCTACGAGACAAGTCAATTGTTACTCAAGCCATTTCTCCTGATGATCTCTATTCCTTATCTTGGTACGCCTATTAAAAAGGAATTATATTTATACGACCACGAGATGTAAATGGCACGTCATTTAATCCTCTTGTCAGTTGGTAGCTGGTTATCTAGGTGATGGGTTGGGTGCTGTATGGACACAAATGATGCCCACCAAGGGAGATCTACGATCTACGAAAGCGTGTCTGGAGGTACTTCGTTTATTTAGTTGAAAAAGAGTTAGTAAGACACATTTTTATTCGATCTTGGATCTATAGAAAAACTTTAGCCTTTGATAAAAGATTATCATATTTAAGATAAGCTGGTGGACTATGTTACGTGATGTTGAATGGTAATGGTTTTTGTTGGTGGTTGTGTTAAGCAGCTACAAAATTTTCGATTTTTTTGAAATTTTTCTTTTTTTTTTTCAAATCCTACATTTTTAGAATTCTGCTCTTCACTTCTTTCCCATTTTTAATTTTTTTTTGAAAATTTCGATTTTCTTTAACATCCCTATTTTTTCTGTAAATTTAAAAATCTCAACATTTTTTCAAATTTTCGTCGTCAATTTTTTTAGAATTCGATATTTTTTAAATTTTCAATTTTGTTTGTAAATTTTGACTGTTAACAAATTGTCGAAATTTTTTTTATAACTTCGAATTTTAAATTTTGAGAACAGTGTTTTTGAATCTTGCGATTTTTCTTTCTCAGAGTTGGACTTTTTTTGAAAATTGCGTCTTCTCACAAAATTCGATTTTTGAAAATTTTGATTTTTTTTAAATTTGGCATATTTTCGAGTTTTTAGGAAAGGTTAGGTTTTTATTTTCAATATGATTTATTGAAAATTTCAACTTTTTAAATTTTCCTCATAAAATTGGACCTTCTTTTGGAAATTTGGAATGTTTCCTACAAAATTCAATATTTTTTTTGTAGTTTGTGACGTAATTTCTAAAAATCCTGAATTTTTTTCGAAGTTTTTGTTTTTCTGATTTTTAAAAAATTGTATTCCCGATAATTTCAACGTGACCAAAAGTCATGTTATTCTCCAAATTTTGACTTTTAACTTAAAATTCAATTTTATCTGTTTCTGAACATTTCCATTTAAAGTGGATTTTTTTCCAAAGATTTAGACGTTTTCACAAAATTAGTTTATTTTTTTTTAAATTGGATCGAAATTTTAATAGAAATTTAAACAATCTGAGAAGAATATTTTTAGGAAATCTTGAAGAAAAGATTTCTTAAAAAATTTTAAAAATATGACAAAATTGGAATAAAATGAAAATTTTAAAATCACTATTTTTAAAAGTTGCATTTTTTTATCCGAATTCGACTTGTTCTGAAAATTACAGCTCTTTTAACAAAAATTTCTTTTTGGAAATTTCGTCTCTTTTACATTTCCACTTTTTCGAAATTTCGACATTTCTTAAAATTCTCCAAAAGGTTTTTTCTTAAGATTGGGATTTTTTCAAAATTTTGACTTCAATTCTGTAGTTCTTAAGTAAAAATACACGTTAGTAAGCCAGAAGGTTTTCTTTCTTTTTTACCCATGAATTTTTTAGATTGATTGTTGTTGCCCCCTTAAAGAAAATTTTACCTACGCTGATGTCCAAGATATTTCATGAATCGTGGAAATTTATGTTCTTTTTTTTTTCATCAAATTGTTTGACATTTTCTTTTCAAAAAATTTTACGTAAAACAACAGAGCTTATGTGGGCCGCAGAAAAATGTTAGGCATGTGGCCCGCGGGCCAAGTCTTTCTCATTCCTGCTGTGGAATTATTACGCTTGTGCTCATGATTTCATTTCTCACTTAACTCTCTTCTGCAATTATTCTTATTCTTTAATTTTGATGCGAAAAAGCGAATTGGGTTTTCGGAGATAAAGTACCTTCTATTTGCCGTTGCCGTTTACCGCCCATCAATCGTCTCTTTGGAGGAGATAGCTTTTTAAGTTTTTCACCTTTAGTAACATTTAAACTCATTACTACGTCACGCTACTAGCGGAGGGTTTTTCTGTTGATAGATATGACGCTCTCAAAGTTGATATTTGTGACACTGACGATTCTAAGGAAGAAAAGAGTGGCGAGGAAAAATTACTTCAATGCTGTAACTTTTTCTATTTTCGATAATTTGTAGAGCGTCGATTTACTTGATTTATTTTTCGAATATCTATATTTCCAAGTTAATTTACATCTCTGTGTGGATTGGTACTAATAGAACAATAAAATTAGTATCAGTTCCCAGATAGCAGATATATTTATGGATGCTTTTTTTTATACTATTGGCGCGAGTAAATTGTCGGGAAAAAGTGCAAAAACCTTTGCATGCAAAAAACATATGCTAGTATAAAACATGATAGTATACTTATTGATGTAATGTGTACTATAAAGCGTTGTCAATCAAATGCAGGTAGGCAGGTAGTTCAAGA
Organism: Dastarcus helophoroides; assembly: GCA_028583605.1. Classification (NCBI taxonomy): domain Eukaryota; kingdom Metazoa; phylum Arthropoda; class Insecta; order Coleoptera; family Bothrideridae; genus Dastarcus; species Dastarcus helophoroides. Next base: position 61,119,794 of record CM053325.1, read on the forward strand.
GTATGCAATTAATAGCGCAATGCGTTAATTAACATATCCGGTGGCATTGGCATCAGTCGCTCCGAGTTTGTTTAGTGCCGTTTGCCAGAACTGATCGGCGCTTGTAAATAAAGTTCGCTAACGAGTTTTCAAATTGAAGAATTTGCCCGACAGTCTACTTCTAATTAATTATGACGTAAGCTAATAATCAACACATATAAATAAAATTGAATTGGTGTCTGTCGAACGGCTGTGACTAAATGTAGCCCAAACGTGTTTTAAGACATGCGATTACAAAAACGTTTTTGACTGTTTGGCTCCTTCCGTGTGCATCACACACTTGCCCCATTTTTTTCAAAATATTCCGCACTGTTCTCGATTCTAAATTTGTTCTGTAATTCGTCGTATCGACGGATTTTCGTGATAACAATTCAGTCTTTAAATACTTCTTGGGGGCTCTCGGAGGCAAAGTATCAATGATTTGCATGGTTTCATTTTTCAGGCGTAACCTAAATAAAGTTTTATTTCTCCCGATTGCAAGTTGAGGCGCAGTTCGTTATCTAATGATGTCGAAGCCACCTGGGATGAGTGACAGCTTGAAAAGGAGTAAATTATTATTTGGATTTTCTTCCATATAATCGCGTATTCGTATCCTACTCTTTTTTTAAATAATAATGACCGAGAGACCCCTACATGCTGGTTTACACGCGCCTGTCAGTATCATAAATTCTTCCGTTCGATTCGAGGGATTATCACAGGTAACCGGATATAGCCACGTTGGTTATTCAAGCACAGGAAGTTGATCTTTTATTCGCCTCGAATGAATAAATATTAGATAGACTATTCAAATCAGTCGTCCGTACGTCTGGAAGCCGCCTAATGTAATTACGGAAGATTATAAATGTAAGCCTTAAAGATAGCGTTTGCGATGGATGCATCCCTTTTAAGACTAAATTGGATTGTACGTCGCCGTTTGCAAATCATAGTTTACTTTCAGCGCATGATTAATGTCCTTTTGAGTTTTTTCATCGTGTTATGTGATGTGTGCAATCATCTTCCATATTAATACGTCCTACGCTACTGCATTCAAGACGTAATTTCTTTACAACTCGACACTCGATCAATTCAAATAAGCCTAATGAATAAGGTGCTGCATACTGTAAAATGGACATTATCCAGGATGACGACGACGACGTCGACGACGATGACGACGTCGACGACGACGACGATGATGATGATGATGATGATGATGATGATGATGATTTTGGTGGAACGGACTGGTCCTTGGTTATCTTCAAAAATTGAAATACAAATCTTGTCCCCTGAAACCGAGAAAGATTAAAAAACACAACAAAGGTTGCTTTAACGCGTTTCGATAGCCAAGCTATCATTTTCAGAGAGATACTAGTATTTCTCTGAAATGGAGGAGGATGATGGAGGAGGATGATGGAGGAGGATGATGGATGAGGATGATGGATGAGGATGATGGATGAGGATGATAGATGATGGATGAGGATGGTGGATGAGGATGATGGATGAGGATGAGGATGATGATGGATGAGGATGATGATGGATGAGAATGATGATGGATGAGGATGATGATGGATGAGGATGATGATGGATGAGGATGATGATGGATGAGGATGATGATGATGATGGATGATGGATGATGGATGATGATGGATGATGGATGATGGATGATGATGATGATGGATGATGATGATGGATGATGGATGATGATGGATGATGATGGATGATGGATGATGATGGATGATGGATGATGATGGATGATGGATGATGATGGATGATGGATGATGATGGATGATGGATGATGATGGATGATGGATGATGATGGATGATGGATGATGATGGATGAATGGATTGGATGGATGATGATGATGATGGATGATGGATGATGATGGATGTGATGTGATGATGATGGATGATGGATGATGATGGATGATGGATGATGATGGATGGATGATGATGGATGATGGATGGATGATGATGGATGATGATGGATGTGGATGATGATGATGATGGATGATGGATGGATGGATGGATGGATGATGATAGATGATGGTGATGGATGATGGATGGATGATGATGATGGATGGATGATGATGATGGATGGATGATGGATGATGGATGATGATGGATGATGATGGATGATGATGGATGATGGATGATGATGGATGGATGATGGATGATGGATGGATGATGATGATGGATGATGGATATGATGGATGTGATGATGATGGATGATGGATGATGGATGATGATGGATGATGATGTATGATGGATGATGATGATGATGGATGGATGGATGGTGGATGATGATGGATGAATGGATGATGGTGATGATGAAGATGATGATGATGATGATGGATGATAGATGATGGATGATGGATGGATGATGATGATGATGGATGATGATGAGATGATGATGATGGATGATGGATGATGATGGGATGATGATGGATGATGATGATGATGATGATGATGATGATGGATGATGGATGATGATGGATGATGATGGATGATGAGATGATGGATGTGGATGATGATGATGGATGATGGATGATGATGATGATGGATGATGATGATGATGATGGATGATGATATGATGATGGATGATGATGAGGATGATGATGGATGAGGATGATGATGGTGATATGATGAGATGATGATGATGAGGATGATGGATGAGATGATGATGGATGATGGTGATGATGATGATGGATGATGATGGATGATGATGGATGATGGATGATGATGGATGATGGATGATGATGGATGATGATGGATGATGGATGATGATGGATGATGGATGATGATGATGATGGATGATGGATGATGATGGATGATGATGATGATGGAGATGATGGATGATGGATGATGATGGATGATGATGATGATGGATGATATGATGATGGATGATGGATGATGGATGATGGATGATGATGATGGATGGATGATGAGATGATTGGATGATGATGGATGATGGTGATGATGATGGATGATGGATGATAGATGATGGATGATGATGGATGATGGATGATGGATGGATGATGGATGATGATGGATGATGATGATGATGATGGATGATGGATGATGATGGATGATATGGATGATGATGTGATGATGGATGATGATGGATGATGATGATGATGGATGATGATGATGATGGATGATGATGGATGATGATGATGATGGATGATGATGATGATGATGTGATGATGTGATGATGGATGATGATGGATGATGGATGATGTGATGGATGATGATGGATGATGATGGATGATGATGGATGATGATGGATGATGGATGATGATGATGGATGATGATGGATGATGATGATGGATGGATGATGATGATGGATGATGGATGATGATGATGATGGATGATGATGATGATGATGTGATGATGATGATGATGGATGATGATGATGGTGGGATGATGATGGATGATGATGGATGATGATGATGATGATGGATGATGATGATGGATGATGGATGGATGATGATGGATGATGATGGATGATGATGGATGATGATGGAGATGATGGATGGATGATGGATGATGATGGATGATGGATGATGAGGATGATGAGGATGATGGATGATGAGGATGATGGATGATGATGAATGATGATGGATGATGATGATGATGATGATGATGGATGATGGATGGATGATGATGGATGGATGATGGATGGGATGATGGATGGATGATGGATGGATGATGGATGGATGATGGATGGATGATGGATGGATGGATGATGGATGGATGATGGATGGATGATGGATGGATGATGGATGGATGATGGATGGATGATGGATGGATGATGGATGATGATGGATGATGATGGATGATGGATGGATGATGGATGGATGATGGATGATGAGGATGATGGATGATGAGGATGATGATGGATGATGGATGGATGATGGATGGATAATGAGGATGATGAGGATGATGAGGATGATGATGGATGATAATGGATGATGATGGATGATGATGGATGATGGATGGATGATGGATGATGGATGGATGATGCATGGATGATGGATGATGGATGATGGATGATGATGAGAAAACTAGAAAATTTCGAACTTTAACCGTAGAGATCAAAATCGAATGTTCAAGAAGAAAATTGGGAAACAATTTTTTGATGTTTCTCGGATTTTTTTCAGAAATTTTCTTAGAGTATGTATATTTTATGTTTAGTCTGTTTGAATAATTGCAATTATGTTCCCATCCTACTTTACGTGTAATTTATTATAGACAATCCTTTTCGGTTGTTAACGTAGCTTCGTAACATTTGAGATATTTAATATAATAAACAGTATTGTAATTAAATATTCAAATTTAACAATGCTATAATTAGTATTTTTTGTTGCTTGTTTAATTTAATGCCAAGCAGAAGACACGCAACATAAGATCGAGAATTTATGGCCATTTTCGATTAAAAAATGCTAATTAAGTTTAAATGTCAAATTCCTATTTGGATGTTAGAGCTCACTACTTGTGTTCTTCGTATTCCAAATCGTATACATTTTTAAATAATAAATTTTATTGATTTTGTCTAAATCTAAAAGAAGTCGAAATTAAAAAAAAACAAAATTTTCAAGAAATAAGATATTTTAAAAATCAGTTTACATTTTAAAAACCGTCAAAATTTAGAATGAATGAAATTTTCGACTAAAATTGAATATTTGAAAATAAGAGCAATTCTTCAAAAAAATTCAAATTTATAAAAGATGTCGAAATTCTAGAACTGAAATTTTCAATAAAAGTTAACATTTTGAAAAAAAATTGAGAAGTTTGAAAAAAGTCGACATCTTCAAAACAAAGTCTAAAATCAAAATTTTTCAATACAATCGAAATTTTGAAAAATGTTAAGATTTTCATTAGAAAGTTAATATTCTCAAAAAAAAGTTAAGATTTTCTAAAAATGTTTTTTTTCAATTTATTTAACATTTCTTCGGCCCAGTTTGGAAATATTTAAATTTTTATGGTTTGTTGACAATTTTCTAAACAGTTTTTGAATTACGACTACGTAGTAGCATAATATTTCCGATCAATAAGGGTCTACCATGAAGAATTTTCTAAAAAGTCAGAAAATTTTGACATTCTTCAAAATATTCGAGTGTTTCAAAAAATGACGAAATTTTCAACAAAATTCTAAATTTTTCAAATAGTTTATATTTTGAAAAATAATCTAATATTTTAAAGAGTCCAAATTGTCAAAAAATGTCGAGATTTAAAAAAAAATGAAACATTTTCAATCAACCTGATTTTAAGGTTTTTGAACCTAAATTTTTAAAGGGTCACTATACTTAAGAAAATACAACATTTTCAAGAAAGTCGAACTGTTTTAAGAGTTTCAGTCTAAAAAAAATTGTCCAAATTTAAAAAAAAGGCGAAATTCGAAAAAAAAATTAAATTCCATTAAATCGAATTTTAAATAAAGTCAAAATTGTCTGAAGTCTGAATATTGAAGAAAAGCCAAAGTTATCAGAAAAATCGAAATTTTCAAAAAAATACCCAATTTTAAGGAATTAATATTTGGAAAAATGCGAAGTTTTGAATAGTTAAAATAAAAGTCAAATATTTTTTAAAAGCCCTCAAAATTTTCAAAAAATGAAAATTTTGAAAAATCTCAAAATTTTCAAAAATCAAAATTTTGAAGAATTATCAAAATTTTTTAAAAGTCTAAGCTTCCAAAAAGTCACAATTTTGGAAAAAATTCGACATTTTGAAAAAAAATAAAATTCAAAATAATCGAAAATTTCAAAAAATTGTTCATTTTAAAATGTGACGTTTTAATAAAATCGAAATTCTCAAATAAAAGTTCGAATTAAAAAAGCGAAATATTGAAAAATAATTCAAATTTAAAAAACATTTTTAAGAATGTTCAAAAAGTAACAATTTTTAAAAAATTTCAAATTTTGAAACAGAATTTTTTTTTTAAATTGGAAAACTTCAAAACTGACATTTTAAAAACAGTTTAGCTTTCAAAAATTCCATTTTTAAAAAATTACGAATTATCAACGAGTGGAAATTAAAAAAAATGTCAAAATTTTCAAAAAAAACCAAGATTTTAAGAAGGGTAAAGTTTGGAAAAAAATCAAAACATGAAAAATCCAAATTTTCAAAAAACTAGCAACTTTTAGAAGAGTTGGTCAAAACGTAAACAAAAGTCGAAAATTAAAAAAAGGAAAATTTTTCGAAAAACACAAGAATGTCGAAGCTTTCAAATAAAAATCCGAATTTTTGAAAAAATCTTTACTTTGGAAAGTCAAAATTTTCATTCATAAAAAATCCATATTTTCAAAAAGGTAAATATTTTTAAAAAGCCCTCGACGTCGAAGAGTGTGATACCGTCCAGTACCGGAAGAAGTAATATCTTTTACTGATTGGCCGTAGAAGTATGCGATAAGCTTCGTCTTAAGTTTTCAGTTAGGAAAAGCGTAACATCGCCGCTTGTCACGAAACAGTAAATAAATAAGGCGCGTTGCTTTGCTAATTTGTATTGTACATTGTATCGATTTTAAAGATCGTGACGGGTACTTTGCGCTCGTCGTTATCCCGATACGAGCCGCGGGATCGTGACTGCAACGGAAATTTCGCAGTCATTGAGGTTTCTCGAACTTGTTTCGTGTCAAATGGAAAATCCACCGAAAGGTTTTGTTAATAGGAACAAAAGCGAACTGTGGGGCGCGCATATGTTACTATTCTTAAACTAACAATCCTAACTTGGTATATACAGGGTGTTTTCGGATAAGATGCAGTCTGGCAGCGTCATCTAATGCCATGGGGAGCAACTTTGCTACTCAATATATAGTTGGGCAGTCGCTGGTCGGCTAAATACACAAAGAATTTGAACTGAACATCATTCTGTAATCTGCACGAACACTTTAAAGCTGCGCATAGCTGATTAAGTTAGTTTCGTTACCAGCACCAGCTGTCGCTATCTTACAGCAACAGTCTACTACGCCTGGTTCGTAGTAAAGCCAGATACAAATTAAAACACGAAAATAATTTGATACGTCAATTAAAAAATTTAAGAACTCTCTAATTTGGACAAAAATTTGTTAAGTTGTAAAGAATCTCATCTAATACCTCGGAGGAAGTCGCTGGTAGTAGCTATTTTAAACTATAAAAATTCCATTAACAAAATTAGGATAGAACCACATGAGGAAATTAATATGCATTGGAAGTTACGTCACGAATTTTGACAACTATTTTTTATTATTATAATGGATGTACGCTTGTATACAATAGTACATACTTAACGTTAATAAAGGTCAATTATCAAATTACATTGCATTAATTATATTCTGTTTTCAAGGTTATTGGACGCATTTGCAATATTGTTGATGACAGTTTGATATTGAAAAAAATATATTTTTGTTTAATTAGAATTGATTGCGAAACGTTCGACATTATTTACAAAGCTTGCATACGATATTATGAGTAAAAATAGGTAAGTAGGTAATGCGATACCACTTAAGAATAGTAATAGCACTTATACAAGTCATTCGACGTAACATGTGTGTATAACAACTTATAAATAAATGACTTCATCGATCAATCACCTCGAAACCGCAACGGAAAGCTATCAAATTGACAATACCGGAGATAATAAAGGATTGAAAATTGTTTACTCTTCGAAATGTAACGAAAACATGCACGAGATCGAGATGTAACTATACAGAGGCTCTGCAAATTTCTCTGTCAGTATCTTCACGTTTAAAGGGCTGCATTGGCTCATGTTCTGTTTGTAAAACGCTCCTTGGAGCTTGAAGAATTTTTAAAAATAATGAAAGTCGAACATAATTTCTCGAAAACGAAGTTTTGAAAAAAGGTGATATTTTGAAGAATTTTTAAAAGTGATTAACTGTTAAGAAAACTATAACATTTTAAAGAAACATTTTTTGAAAAATTTTTGTTTGAAAATTTTCAGTTTTCAAAAATAATTAAAGAAACATTTTTTGAAAATTTTTGTTGGAAAGTTTTCAGTTTTCAAAAAAAATTAAATAAACGTTTTGAAAATTTTTGTGGGGAAATTTTCAGTTATCAAAAAAAAAATACGACATTTCTAACAGTGATAAATTTTCAAAAAAAAATCGAACAGTTTTTAAAAAAGTCGAACCTAACTTTTCGGAAAAAAATTTTTGAAAAATTTTCGAAACTTTAAAAAAAAGAGGCGAGATTTTGAAGAATTGTTTAAAATAAGTAATTGTTAAGAAAAGTGGAACATTTCAAAGAAACATTTTTTGAAAATTTGCAATTAAAATTTTCGACTTGTTTAAATATTTTTTTTCGAAAATTTTCCAAGTTTTCAAAAGAATTACGACATTTCTCACAGTGATGAATTTCCAGAAAAAGTCAAAAAAAAAATCTAAATTTTCAGAAAAAAATCTAATTTTTAGAAAAAATCGAAATTGACTTTTAAAAAAAGTCTAAAAGTTAAATTTCGAGAAACTGATTATTTGGAAAAAGTTGAAATTTCCGACGCTTCGAAAAATGTCGAATGTTTCAAATTTTTTAAGAAATCGAACTTTTTAAGAAATCGAATTTAAAACCGAAATCTTCAAAAAGTCAAAGACGAAATTTTCGAAAATATTTGAAATTTAAAAAAAGTGGAATTGTCGAAAGTCGATATTTTGAAAAAAGACGAAATATTTTAAAAATTGAAATTAAGCAAAATGGAAATTAAAAAAAACTTTGTCGAAATTTTGAAAAAGTCAAAATTTCGAAAAAACACGAAACATTTAAAAAAATGGAAATTAAAAAAATGGAATAATTCGAAAGGGATCAAATTTTCGAAAATAAAATTGAATTTAGTCTTACTAAATTCGATTTTAGTAGGACTAAATTCGATTTTATTTTCAAAAATTTATGATTTTTTAACAAGCTTGAATTTTTATGAAATTCCGTTATTTTTTTAAAATTTTGAAAATTTTTTCAAATGCGTCGAAATTGTCAGAAAAAACGTTATGATTTTCAGAAAAGAAATCTAAATTTTCAGAAAAAAATCGAAATTGACTTTCTCAAAAAAGTCAAAGAAGCCGAAATTCACAAAAGTTAAACTTGGAGAAAACGATCTTTTTGGAAAAAGTTAAAATTTCCGATGCTTCGAAAAATGTCGACATTTTCAAATTATTTAAGACATCAAACTTTTCAAAAAATGTCGAATTTGAAACCTAAATTTTCAAAAAGTTAAAGTCAAAGGCGAAATTTTTGGAAATATTTGAAATTAAAAAAAAAAAGTGGAATTGTCGAAAGTCGAAACTTTACGAATCGAAATTTTGAAAAAGTCGAAACTTAAGAGTCGAAATTTTGAAAAAGTCGAACCTTTAAGAGTCGAAATTTTGAAAAAGTCCATATTTTGAAAAAAAAAGACGACATGTTTTAAAAATGGAAATTAAAAAAAAATAGAAATTAAAAAAAATGGAATAATTCGAAAGGGATCAAATTTTCGAAAATAAAATCGAATTTAATCTTACTAAATTCAATTTTAGTATGACTAAATTCGATTTTATTATCGAAAATTTATGATTTTTTAACAAGCTTAAATTTTAATGAATTTCCATTTTTTCAAAATTTTTAAAAAAGTCAAATTTTAAAAATATTCGAAATTTTTTCAAATACTTCGAAATTGTCAGAAAAAAATTGTTATTTTCAGAAAGAAATCGAAATTGACTTTTTCAAAAAAGTCAAAAAAAAAATCGAAATTCACCAGAGTTAAATTTCGTGGAAATGACTTATTAGAAAAAGTTGAAATTTCCGACGCTTCGAAAAATGTCGAAATTTTCAAATTTTTTAAGAAATCGGACTTTTCAAAAAATGTCGAATTTGAAACCTAAATCTTCAAAAAGTCAAAGTCAAAGACGAAATTTTCGAAAATATTTGACATCTTAAAAAAAGTGGAATTATCAAAAGTGGAAATTTTGAAAAAGTCGAAACTTTAAGAGTCGAAATTTTAAAAAAGTTCAAATTTTGGAATAACGCGAGATATTTAAAAAAATGAAAATTAAAGAATAGAAATTTAAAAAATGGAATAATTCGAAAGGGATCAAATTTTCGAAAATTAAATCGAATTTAGTCTCGCTAAATTCGATTTTAGTAAGACTAAATTCGATTTTATTTTCGAAAATTTATGATTTTTTTAATAAACTTTGAATCTTTATGAAATTCCGTCATTTTTTCAAAATTTTGAAAAAAGTCAAATTTTAAAAATATTCGAAAATTTTTTCAAATAAGTCGAAATTTTCAAAAAAATCGAAATTTTCAAAAAAAATCGAATTTTTTGAGGAAAAAAATCGAATTTTTTGAGGAAAAAAATCGAATTTTTTGAGGAAAAAAATCGAATTTTTTGAGGAAAAAAATCGAATTTTTTGAGGAAAAAAATCGAATTTTTTGAGGAAAAAAATCGAATTTTTTGAGGAAAAAAATCGGAATTGACTTTTTCAAAAAAAGCGGAAATTCACAAAGGTTAAAGTTCGAGAAAATGACTTATTAGAAAAAGTTGAAATTTCAGATGCTTCGAAAAATGTCGAAATTGTAACATTTTTTGAGACATGGAACTTTTAAAAAAATATCAAATTTGAAACCTAAATTTTCAAAAAGTCAAAGTCAGTCAGAAAATTTTCGGAAATATTTGGCATTTTAAAAAAAGTGGAATTATCAAAAGTCGAAATTTTGAAAAATTCGAAACTCTAAAAGAGTCGAAATTTTAAGAAAAAGTCCAAATTTTGGAAAAAGGCGAGATTTAAAAAAAAATGAAAATTAAATTAAATTTTAAAAAATGAATTAATTCGGAAGAGATCAAATTTTCGAAAATAAAATCGAATTTAGTCTCGCTAAATTTTGATTAGAAATTTAAGAAAAAATTTTTGACAAATTTTTAAAGTTTTCAAAAAATGGCAACATTTTGAAATTTTTTTAAAAATCTTGTAGTTTTAAATAAATTTTAATAAATTTCAAAAAATTCGACATTAAAAAAAATCCGCGATCAAAGTTGTCAAAAAGTTGAAATTTTGAAGACTCGAAATTTTCTAAAAAAAAATCTAGTGTGTCACTATTTTTAAAAATAACCGAATTTTTCGAAAAACGTTATGATTAAAAAAGAATGTCGCAATTACAAAAATTAAGTTTCGAAAAAAATGAAACTGAAAAGTTTGAAATTTTCAAAATGTTAAATGTTTTGTAAAAAGTCCAGCTTCCACAAATTTGGCATTTTCGGAAAAATTGGAAATTTTCGAACGTGGAATTCTCGAAAGTCGAAACTTCAAGAGTCGAAATTTTAAAAAAGTCGAAACTTAAGACTCGAAATTATGAAAAAGTCGAAATTTTGAAAACGTCGAAATTTTGCAAAAGTCGAAATTTTGAAGAAAGACGAAATATTTTAAGAAATGGAAATTTAAAAAAATGGAACAATTCGGAAGGGATCAAAATATTCGAAAATATAATTGAATTTAGTCTTACTAAATATTTAAGAAAATGGAAATTAAAAAAATGCAATAATTCGAAAATTTATGATTTTTTTTAACCAGCTCGAATTTTAATGATTTTTCGTTATTTATTTCAAAATTTTCAAGTCAGATTTTAAAAATTTAAAAAAAAAATCGAACTTTTTAGAATAATCGAACTTTTTAGAAAAAAACGAAATTTAGTTTTTCAAAAAAAGTCAAAAACAGTCGAAATTCTCAATAGTTAAATTTCGAGAAAATTACTTTTTGAAAAATGTTGAAATTTTCAATTTTTTAAGACGTCGAATTTTTCAAAAACTGTCGAGTTTGAAACATAAATTTTCCAAAAAAGAAAGTCAAAAGCGAAATTTTCGAAAATATTTGATACTTTAAAAAAATGGGATCGTCGAAAGTCGAAACTTTAAAAGAGTCGAAACTTTGAAAAAGTCGAAACTTTAAAAGAGTCGAAATTTTGAAAAAGTCGAAACTTTAAAAGAGTCGAAATTTTGAAAAAGTCGAAATTTCGAAAAAACACTAAACATTTTAAAAAATGGAAATTAAAAAGTGGAATAATTCGAAAGGGATCAAATTTTCGAAAATAAAATTAAATTTAGTTTTACTAAATTCGATTTTAGTAAGACTAAATTCGATTTTATTTTCGAAAATTTATGATTTTTTAACGAGCTTGAATTTTTATGAAATTCCGTTATTTTTTCAAAATTTTGAAAAAAACCAAAATTTTAAAAATATTCGAACATTTTTTTATACAAGTCCACATTTTCAGAAAAAAATGAAACTTTTCAGAAAAACATCGAAATGGCATTTTGTTGAAATTTCCGACGCTTCGAAAAATGTCGAAATTTTCAAATTTTTTAACAAATCGAACTTTTCAAAAACTGTCGTGTTTGAAACCTAAATTTTCAAAAAGTCGCCAAAGAAAGACGAAATTTTCTGAAACATTTGAAATGTTTAAAAAAGTGGAATTGTTAAGAAGTCGAAGCTTTAAAAAGGTCGAAATTTTGAAAAAGTCGAAGTAGGGCAAAGTAGGCTATGGAAACAAAGATCAACTTTGATAATGCTGAAAATTAACTGAAGTAGATATATTAGAAGGGTTCTGGAGCGGAAGTGACAAATTTTGAAAAAGTCGAAGTGGGCGGACTAGGCTATAAAAACAAATGTCAATTTTGATGATGCTGAATACCAGCTGAAGTAAATATATTAGGAGGGTTCTGGAGCGGAAGTGACAAATTTTGAAAAAGTCGAAGTAGGGCAGAGTAGGCTATGGAAACAAATGTCAATTTTGATAATATTGAATATTAACTGATAATATTGAATATTAACAGATAATATTGAATATTAACTGAAGTAGATATATTAGGAGGGTTCTGGAGCGGAAGTGACAAATTTAAAAAAAGTCGAAGTAGGGCGGACTAGGCTATGGAAACAAATGTCAACTTTGATAATGCTGAAAATTTACTTAAGTAGATATATTAGGAGGGTTCTGGAGCGGAAGTGACAAATTTTTAAAAAGTCGAAGTAGGGTGGACTAGGCTATGGAAACAAATGTCAACTTTGATAATGCTGAAAATTAACTTAAGTAGATATATTAGGAGGGTTCTGGAGCGGAAGTGACAAATTTTGAAAAAGTTCAAGTAGGGCGGACTAGGCTATAAAAACAAATGTCAATTTTGATGATGCTGAATATTAACTGAAGTAGATGTATTAGGAGGGTTCTGGAGCGGAAGTGACAAATTTTGAAAAAGTCGAAGTAGGGCAGAGTAGGCTATGGAAACAAACGTCAATTTTGATAATGCTGAATATTAATTTAAGTAGATATATCGGGAGGGTTCTGGAGCGAAAGTGACAAATTTTAAAAAAGTCCAAGTAGGGCGGACTAGGTTATAAAAACAAATGTCAATTTTGATGATGCTGAATATTAACTGAAGTAGAGATATTAGGAGGGTTCTGGAGCGGAAGTGATAAATTTAAAAAAAGTTGAAATAGGGCGGACTAGGCTATGGAAACAAATGCCAACTTTGATGATACTGAATATTAACTGAAGTAGATATATTAGGAGGATTCTGGAGCGAAAGTGACAAATTTTGAAAGAATCGAAGTAGGGCAGAGTAGGCTATGGAAACAAATGTCAACTTTGATAATGCTGAATACCCAAGTAGATATTTAAGGAGGGTTCTGGAACGGTATTGACGTGATAGCTTTGTTAATCTGTCATGCTAGACAAGTACAACTGTACAACTACAACCAACGCTTAGACAAGTAGTTTTGTTGGAGGAACAATCACGTAAACCAAGCGGCGTCCTGAGAGAAAGCCAGTGGAGTTCTGGGTAAAGGTAGATTGTTGGCTTTAGATATTATTCGACATCGTGTTCTCCTCCAGGAGGTCAGTTGCTATACGTAATTGTTCCTTCAGCACAAATACTTGACAGTTGGTTTAAGTTGTACAATTAAACTGGTCTAGCGGGACAATTTAACAAAGAAATTACGTCACTTCTGGCTCCGAACTCTCCTGATATATCTATTTTGAGACAGTTTATCAACTGTCGGGTGTTTTTCGAGTTATACATTATTTGGCGTCATGGATGAGGACGAAGGTTGCAAATTCAACAGAAAACGAACAATTCCATCGAATGCTTTCTTCTTTATAAATAGTCCCGGAGACATTGTCTAATTTCTAAGCAAATAGAAGACACAATTCGATTTCAAATCGAAACATTAACGCTAACGAACGTCAAGCTATCCTGACATTCACAATTGAATCGCAGTCAGTTCGGGGAAATGAAACGATGAAGAGAGTGACATTCATAGAATTCGATTCCTTTTGAGATCGCAGTTTTATCTTTGATAGGAATTGTGTTTGGAAACAATCGGGTTGTCATTATTTTGTCATGGCCAGATAACTATCGCATTAACTGCATTTAATACCGATTATATTTCTGATTCATCGAGCATATCTCGTCAGTCGAGAACGAGGACGTAGAATAAAAATTGTCTCAAATTAGGGGAAATTGCATTAGCACTTAAACCAAGGTTGTGGTAATAACCGACAGGAAGTTGAACTAGTGGCGAGATGTGTAAAAAACAATGTTATTAAGAAGTATAAAAAACTATTATTAAAAAGTATAAAAAACTATTATTAAAAAGTATAAAAAACTATTATTAAAAAGTATAAAAAAGTGTTATTAAAAAAATATAAAAAAACTGTTAATTAAATAGTATAAAAAAACAATATTTTTAAAAAGATATTACCGTCCACAAAATGCATTAGAAAATTGAGCTGCAAAATCCAATAATCTTGCAGCTAAAAGTATTAAACTTGTAGGTTTTCGAACGAATGCAATCAATAACGAGTGTGGTTCAAGTTGGTTTGCAAAAAAGAATAATTTAATACAAGGTTGAATGCAATGAAAACACAGGGATATACCCGTTAAGGAATGAATTGAAATATTTTAAATACACAATAGGTAATTTTTTTAACTTCGCCAGCGTATGTGCACGCGGCCGCATTGCATTAATCATCATTAAATTATAACGTAAAAATAATTCACTTGGCGTGTTCAAGTATTCATAAATTGGATCAAAAAAGCTCTAACCGCATCATTATGCATGTAATCTGCTCTCAATTTCCCTATAAATGATCTAATTTTTAATTCATGTGGCGTTTCTGTGACTGCAACACTACGTATTTCCTAGTTTTAAGTTTTCACTTCTGCCGGCAGTCCCCAAGATTGCCCTTTATTTAACGTTTTGACTTTTTATTTATGTCATCAAGAAAAAACATCGCTTCTAATTTGTTATTCACTGAATGATTTCAGGTCCCTTTTGATCACGATGCGAAGGAACAGGTGAATTACGAAATGTGTTCTAAGTGTTGCTTCCGGACTGACTAATAAATGCAAATCGCACAGAAATGAAAAATCTAACCTTATATTTTTACAGCTTCGTTAATAACTAATCGTAATGTGAATTTCGTGCTCTAACGTATGCTAATCAACTGTCAGGTGTTATGATATGTTCGACGCATTCGTATTTATTAGCGTTCGAACTTATCGTGAATCGAGACAGTTATTACGCCACATTACCCCGCGGAATTGTTCTAATCAATCAAGCGGCTTTAGTTGTGGAGCAAATTACGGCACTGGTTTAACATGTGTCATTTAACGAAATGTCGGGGGTCGGGCGGAGACAATAAAGATCCTAATCATTCGCGATGACGCAATAGATTCGGAGGGCTTCCCGTTTCAGAAGGTCGACGGTAATTGAGATTGTGCTTCTGATATGTACGCGCATTACCATAATTGTGTAATAACACATTTTGAATGATACCTGGATGCATTTTAAGCAGATAATCTGCATCAAGAGTTGAGAACTGTGCTCCTCGAGAAGCATTGATTTTAAGTTCCGATATTTTTTAAACAAAAGGTAATAAGTTCAAAAATGTCAAAATTCTGAAAATAGAATTTTCAAAAAGTTGCAAAATTTAAATTTTAAAGTGAAAGCGAAAGGTAAACTTTTTTTAAATGTGTCTGATTTAATTTGCATCACTTTGGATGACTTCTCCAGCTTTCACTCGAAATTATTTTATGGTATCCATCACAGATTGCTTTACTTTGAGTAATTTCGTCAAATTAGTTAATGAATCATATCCATTAGTCCAGGCACCTTTCACTGACTAATTTTGGTTTACGACAGATGATAACATTATTGGTATCGTAACGACTCGTTAGATTCTCCCGGCGAGGCTTTTTAGGTTATTCAACTTGATTTATCTTTTCCAACCCATTAATGATATCCGATTAAAAATTACTCTGTATATTTCCTTCTTTCCTGGTCGCGTTCATTTACATAGCAGTAGCACTATTTATAAAATGCAGTTTCTTTTAAGATCTGTAAACTACTTTTATGTTTGATGAAAAACAACGTTACTCTGGTCTACTACATAATTCTCATGTGGTCGAACATGTATGAATGAGTTTTATCAATTTACCATATCACGTGTTGTTTAATTACATACGATAGCCACATTGTTTTGTTGAAAATGTCACGGATTGCTATACGTAATTACTTAACGTGCCCACGAGTCATGCATCATTGCAGAAAACGCAACGACTATAAATTCACTTCTCGGCTAAACTGCATTATCATCAATAACCTAAGGTGGTCGTATTTCATTCCCTTCAATTTTTCACTGCAGCCTGTTCTATTTTTGTAACTTATCTAGAAAGTGCTAGGACCTAGAAAAGCCCCTTGCTGGATTCCCAGGAAAACACGCTTTTACTTTGTGGAGGTGCGGCTTTATTTCTTTTTCTTCTTCTTCCTCTTCGTCTTCCTCTTCCTTCCCTTCTTTCTCTTCTTCTACTTCTTCCTCTTCTTCTGCTTCTTCCTCTTCTTCTTCCCCTTCTTTCTCTTCTTCTTTTTCTTCCCCTTTTCCCTCTTCTTCTCTCCTTCTTCCTCTTATTCCCCTTTTCCCTCTTCTTTCCTTTCTTGCTTCCTCTTTTTCTTCCTTTTCTTCTTCTTCCTTTTCTTCTTCTTCCTCTTCTTCCTCTTCTTCTTCCTTTTCTCCTTCTTCCCCTTCTTCTTCTTCTTCGTCTTTTCTTTCCCTTTCTTTCCCTTCTTCCCCTTCTTCTCTTCTTCTTCCTCCTCTTCTTCCTCTTCTTCTGTCTCTTCTTCTCCCCCTTCTTCCTCTTCTTCTTCCACTTCTTCACTTTCTTCCTCTTTTTCCTCTTCTGCTTCTTCTTCCTCCTTTTCCTCTTCTTCTTCCTCTTCTTCTTTCCCTTCTTCCTCCTCTTCCACTTCTTCCTTTTCTTCTTCTTTCACTTCTTCCTCTTCTTCTTCCCCTTCTTCTTCTTCATATTTTTCTTCCTCTTCTTTACCTTCTTCCTCTTTTTCCTCTTCTTCTTTCTCCTTTTTCTCTTCTTCTTTCCCTTCTTCCCCTTCTTCTTCCTCTTTTTTCTTTTTCTTCTTCCTCTTCCCCTTCTTCCTCTTCTTCCCCTTCTTCTTCGTCTTCTTCCTCTTCTTCCCCTTTTTCCTCTTCTTCCTCCTCTTCTTCTTTCCCTTCTTCTTCCTCATCTTCTTTCTCTTCCTCCTCTTCTTCTTTCCCTTCTTCCTCTTCTTTTTTTTCTTCTTTTCTCCTTCTCCTTATTCCTCCTATTTTTCTTTTTTGGGTTTCGTCTTCTTTATTCCTCTTCTTCTTCTTCTTTCTCTTCTTGTTCGTCTTCTTCCTCTTCTTCTTCTTTTTCTCTCCACTTCTTCGTTTTTTATTCTTCCCCTTCTTCTTCTTCTTCTTTGTCTTTTTCCTTCCCTTCCCATCTTCCTCCTCTTCTTCTGTCTCTTCTTCTTCCCCTTCTTCCTCTTCTTCTTCCACTTCTTCACCTTCTTCCTCTTTTTCCTCTTCTGCTTCTTCCTCTTCCTCCTTTTTCTCTTCTTCTTCCTCTTCCTCCTTTTCCTCTTCTTCTTCCTCTTCTTTTTCCTCTTCTTCTTTCCCTTCTTCCTCCCCTTCTTCTTCTTCCACTTCTTCCTTTTTTCTTCTTCCACTTCTTCCTCTCCTCTTCTTCCCCTTTTTCTTCCTCATCTTTTTTCTCTTCCTCCTCTTCTTCTTTCCCTTCCTCCTCTTCTTCTTTTCTTCTTCTCCTTATTCTTCTTTTTTTGGGTTTCGTCTTCTTTATTCCTCTTCTTCTTCTTCCTCTTCTTCCTCCTCTTCTTCCTCTTCTTCTTCCTCCTCATCTTTTTCCTCTTCCCCTTCTTCTTCCTCTTCCCCTTCTTCTTCTTCCTCTTTTTCTTCCTCTTCTTCTTCCTTCTTCTCTTCTCTTCCTCCCTTCTTCTTCCTCTTTTTCTTCTCTCTTTTTCTCTTCTTCCTCTTCTTCCCCTCTTCTTCCTTCTTCTTCTTTCTTCTTTTCCTTTTTTCTCTCTTATTCCTCCTCTTTTTCTTTTCTGGTTTCGTCTTCTTTATTCCCTTCTTCTTCCTCTTCTTCTCTCTTCTTCTTCCTCTTTCTTCTTTCTCTTCTTCTTTCCTTCTTCCTCCTTCTTCTTCCTCTTCTTCCTCTTTCTTCTTCTTCTTCCTTTTTCTTTCCTTCTTCCCTTCTTCTCCTTTTTCTCTTCTTCTCTTCCTCTTCTTCTTCCCTTCTTCCGCTCTTCTTCTCTTCTTCTTCCCTTCTTCCTCTTCTTCTTCCTTATCTTCTTCCTCTTCTTCTTCCTCTTCCTCTTTTCCTCTTCTTCTTCCTCTTTTCTTCCTCTTCTTCGTCTCTTCTCTTCTTTCCCTTCTTCTCCACTTCTTCTTTCCTTCTTCTCTCTCTTCTTCTCCTTCTTCTTCTTCATATTTTTCTTCCTCTTCTTCACCTTCTTCCTCTTCTTCCCCTTCTTCTTCTTCACATTTTTCTTCCTCTTCTTCACCTTCTTCCTCTTTTTCTCTTCTTCTTCCTCTTTTTCCTCTTCCTCTTCCCCTTCTTCTTCCTTTTCTTCCCCTTCTTCGTCTTCTTCCTCTTCCCCTTTTTCTTCTTCTTTCCCTTCTTCTTCCTCATCTTGTTTCTCTTCCTCCTCTTCTTCCCTTCTTTCTCTTCTTCTTTTTCTTCTTTTCTCCTTCTCCTTATTCCTCCTCTTTTTCTTTTCTCGGTTTCGTCTTCTTTATTCCTCTTCTTTCTCTTCTTCTTCCTCTTCTTCCTCCTCTTCTTCTTCCTCTTCCGCTTCTTCCTCTTTTTCTTCCTCTTCTTCTTCCTCTTCTTCCCCTTCTTCTTCCCCTTCTTCCTCTTCTTCCTCCTCTTCTTCCTCCTCTTCTTCTTCTTCACCTTCCTCTTTTTCCTCTTCTTCTTCTTCTTCCTCTTTTTTCTCTTCTTCTTTCCTTTCTTCATCTTCTTCCTCTTTTTTCTTTTTCTTCTTCTTCCTCTTCTTCTTTCCCTTCTTCATCGTCTTCTTCCTCTTCTTTCCCTTCTTCCGCTTCTTCCTTCTCTTCTTCTTCTCCTTCTTCCTCTTCTTCTTCCTTATCTTCTTCCTCTTTCCCTTTTTCTTCCTCTCCTTCCTCTTCTTCTTTCCCTTCTTCATCGTCTTCTTCCTCTTCTTTCCCTTCTTCCGCTTCTTCCTTCTCTTCTTTCTCTTCTTCTTCCCCTTCTTCCTCTTCTTCTTCCGTATCTTCTTCCTCTTCTTCTTCCTCTTCTTCCTCTTCTTCCTCTTCTTCTTCTTCCTCTTCCCCTTCTTCTTCCTCTTCTTCCTCTTCTTCTTCCTCTTCTTCTTTCCCTTCTTCGTCTTCTTCCTCTTATTTCCCTTCTTCCTCTTCTTTCTCCTCTTCCTCCTCTTATTCTTCCCCTTCTTCTTCCTCTTCTGCTTCCTCATCTTCTTCCTCTTCCCAGGGGGGTGTCAAGCAGGGCAACCGCCCGGGGCCTCGCTCTTGTAGGGGGGCATCGCGCACTCGCGCAATAACACGAATTCTAATGTTCATTTGAATTTCGAACCTTAACCGCGCATTATAAAACTGGACTCGCTGCTCCCTTGCGTGGTAGTTATCGCGCTGATATCTGTCTCATTCGCTCCAATGAATGTTTCTTTCCTACTCTTTCACGTGGAAAACATTTCGTACCAATGCCACAAGTACTGCCAACTGCAAGGGCTAAACAAAATCTGATAGTACTCCATTTTCTTCGTGTTTACGATTCGGGGAATTCCCGTGTTTTATTTCAGCTGTCAACTGTCGTCGGATTATGCTTTTATATTAGAGCAGGCGTCATCACTTTCTAAATCCCTGATCCTTTTAAGACATTAATGCATCTTATTTATCATGATTAATAGTTTGTTATCTTTCTGTTTCAAAATTGAAGGACAAAACCCTGAAGCCAAGAAGGAAGAAATTTGGAAATAGCGAATGCGAAAACAGTCAGAAAATTGAATCTAAAATAAAAACCGATCCTTTCGGAAAACTTTAAAAATTATCCAAATTTCGAAGGTTTCAAAAAATAACGATTTTAAAAAATACCGTCGAAATGTCGAGAAAAAGGTTGAAATCTCTTAAAGAAAAGTGAACATTTTCAAGAGAAAATTTAATTTTGAAAGAGGCGGGGAAAAACGAATTTTGGGAAAAAGTTGGAATGTTTAGAAATTCGTGTTTAAAATAAAATTCTAACCTTTCGAAAAACCTCAAAAATTGTTGAAAATTCGAAAAAATTATATTTTTAAAGGTGGAATTTTGTGAAAAAAAGATGTAATTTTCAAAAAAAAGTTGGAACTTTGAGAAAAATTTTTCACTGTAAACGGAAATTTTCAGAAGCATAAAACATCCCTATTTCTAGTACGAGTCAAAATTTCCAGAATAAGACAACTTTTGAGAAACATGAAATTTTCGGAAACTTTAATTTGAAAAAAAATCAGAAAAAAAAACGAACATTAAAAAAATGAAAGTTCAATTTTGAGAGAAAAATGTAGAATAAAGTCGTAATTTCCAAAGCGACCAATTTTTTTGAAAAAACCCCATTTTGGAAAAGGATTTTTTAGAAAACCGAAATTGAATAAAAACTCAACCTTTCAGAAGAACTCGAAATTTCTAAATATGCCAAAATATTTCCAAAGACCAAATGTTGTGAAAAAATTTGCAATTTCCAAAAACGCTTTTCTCGAAATGTTTACTTTTTTATTCTAATTTTGACATAATATTTAAATTTCAATAAAGAAATTGAATGTATAAGAAATCTTTTTCTCGAAATTACCCAAAAATATTTTTCGGAACATTTTTAATTTTTGATAATATGCCGACCTAATTTAGAGAAAACAGACGTATTTCGAGAAAACTGAAATTTAAAGGAAAAGCCAATTTCGAGGAAAAAGTCCAGAAAGTTCCTAAAACATGGCATTTTGAAATAAAAGTCAATATTTCGAAAATAAGGCGAAATATGAAGATGAAATTTCTAGTCAAATTTGAAAAAGTCAAAATTTAAAGAAAAGACAAATATTCAGAAAAGTGGCCTTATTTTGATAGAAAAAATGATTTCCGAAAGAAGAGCCCAAAAAGTGGAATTTTGAGAATAAAGTCGAAATTTCTGAAAAGACGAAATTAAACTAATTTTAAGAGAAATTCAAAATTTTTAGCAAAGTTGAATATCGAATTTTGATATAAAAATATCGGGAAAAAGGTAAATTTTAAGAAACCTGTTAAAAGTTCTGAGAAATCAAATTCCAAATGATCAAAATTTTCAGAAAAACCCGATGTTAATAAAAATAAAGGAATTAAAAAAAAACGAAATCCCTGAAAAGCAGTCGACATTTCTAGAAAAACTACCAAATGAAGCATCAAAGATCGAAATTTTCCATAAAAAATTCAAACTTAAAGAAAAAGTGCAACTTTGAGAATAGCCGTCCGTTTGTGGAAAAAACGAGTCTTGAAAAAAAAGTCAAAATTTTAAGAAAGATACGAATTTCCAGGAAAAATATTCAGTTTTCCGGGAACATACAGGATGGGATTTCAGGATAATTTTAAATTTGCGAAAAAAGGTGGATTTTGAGAAAAATATCAAAGTTTCGATTTTTCTAAATTTGACTACGTCTATGTTAAAACTAATTCCACAAAGACGAGGGCCTCTTAAAGATCTACCCGCCCGGAGCCTCGCAATGGATAAGACCGCCCCTGCCTCTTCCCCTTCTTCCTCTTCTTCCTCTTCTCCTTTCCCTTCTTCCTCTTCTTCTTTTTTTCTTCTTCCTCTTCTTTTTCTTCTTTGGGCTTCGTCTTCTTTCTTCTTCTTCGTTTTCTCCTTATTGCGTCTAAAGAATTTTCTCTCCAACAATCTGGCATAATTAAATCATTCCGGTCTTTATTCATCATCAGTTAGTGAGACCAATTAGCGAGATTGTTTAAAATAGTTTCATTTTATTCGCTCTAATTTGTAATATGGGCGTTGCATCTTATCTCGCCATCAGAATCAACATTTTTTTTCTAACGTTGAATGCACAAATATTCAATTCCTTTTGAATATGAATATTCTTACATGCTGATTTAGTGCAATAAATCATCTTAAACAGTTACCATTACGGGCGCAGATAATGTAAATTAATAAAAAGTTTAAAGATCCGTTATGCGTAAAGTCAATCAAATGCCTCACATTCTGAAGAAGTTTGTAACATTATTAATAAATCGAAAGGTCGAATATTTTTCATTGCTGATGAATGATGGATTTAAATTATGATTATGCGTATTCAGTGTGTCAGTGCTTGAGGAATTTCGAATATTTCTCCAAGGCACGTACTAATGACAAAAAAGAAAAACTTCCAGTTCAGTGCAAAGTGTTATTATTAATTTTCCCCGAAGGCTTTTGGGTTATTATTTATATTAATGTAAAGGGTAGTTGTGTTCAAGACTCAAATAAATAAAAGCCAAATAAATTCAAATACTTTATTAGGCTTTAATTCAAATTTGTAAATTTTAAATCATTTACTCAAACCCAATGACTGGTATCAAACGTTTTCTGGTACGAGGAAGCATAAAAATGAAAATTTGAGATCTCAATTAGAAATATCAAAAGAATATTAATGTTTGTCAAATTTGAGATAAACTTTTTTAACAGACATTTTGCCTCACGCCGTCTTGTTTTTATGCGACTTTGAGTTGATGTGACATCTGAGTTCCTATGCCTTAAGCTTACGCGACCTTGAGTTCACATGACCTTGGGCTCACGCCACGTTAAGCTTTCATAACCCAATGATTGGTATCAAACGTTTTCAGATAAGAAGATGCCCAAAAATGAAAATTTGAGATTAGAAATAACCAAAGAATATTCATTTTTGTCGAAATTTTGAGGTAAAACTTTTTTAAGAGAAAGATTGCCCCACGTTATCTTGTTTTAATAAGACTTTGAATTGATGTGACATCCGAGTTCATATGCCTTGAGCTCACGCGGCCTTGAGCTCATGCGACCTTAAGCTCACGCGACCTTGCACTCATGTGACATTAAGCTCACGCGACATTGAGCTCACGTGACCTTGTGCTTATACGACGTTAAGCTCACATAACCTGGAGCTCACGCGGCATAAACTCACATAACCTTGAGTTAATATAACCTTCAATTAAAGTGATTTTGAGTTTACACGACCTTGAACTTACATGAACTCGAGCTAATGTAACCTTGAACACACGCAATCTTAAGCTTGCGTGATCATGAACGCAGGTGACCTTGAGCTCACCTCTTTGCTAGTGCGACCTTGACTGTACATGACCTTGAGATAACGTGGCTTTAAATTTACGTGAGCTTTAACCCACGTCACTCTGATATCCTTGAGTTCACGTAATCTTCAGCGCGCGTGACCTTGAGCTCACGTTACCTTGAGATCAGGTTACGTTGAACTCGCGTGATTTTGATATCAGGTCGACGTTAAACTCGGTAACCTTAATCTAGTCTTGAACCCGAATGACCTTGAATTTACGCTACCTTGAACCCACGTGGCCTCCTCTCAACGTGACCTTGAACACACGCTAATCTAATCCTGAATTCAGTGATTTTGAGTTTACGCAACTTTGAATTCACATAGCGTCGAGCTAATGTAACCTTGAACACACGCAATCTTAAGCCTGCGTAATCATGAACGTAGATGACCTTGAGCTCACGTAACTCATTGCTAGCGCGACCTTGACTGCACATAACCTTGAGATAACGTGGCTTTAAATTTACGTGAGCTTTAACCCACGTTACTCTGATATCCTTGAGTTCATGTAATCTTCCAGCGCGCGTGACCTTGAGATCAGATTACGTTGAACTCGCGTGATTTTAAGATAGATCGACGTTGAACTTAGTAACCTTAATCTAGTCTTAAACCCAGATGACCTTGAGTTTACGCTACCTTGAACCCACATGACCTTGAGATAACGTGGCTTTAGACTTACGTGAGCTTTAACCCACGTCACTCTGATATCCTTGAGTTCATCTAATCTTCAGCGCGCATGACCTTGAGCTCGCGTTACCTCGAGATCAGGTAACATTAAACTCGCATGATTTTGATATCAGATTGACGTTGGACTCAGTAAGCTTAATCTAGTCTTGAACTCAAATGACCTCGAGTTTACGCTACCTTGAAACCACGTGGTCTCCACTTAACATACGCTAATCTAATCCTGAATTTAGTGATTTTTGAGTTTACTCGACCTTGAATTCACATGATCTTGAGCTAATATAACCTTGAACACACGCAATCTTAAGCTTGCGTGATCATGAACGTAGGTGACCTTGAGCTCACCTCTTTGCTAGTGCGACCTTGACTGCACGTGACCTTAGAGGTAACGTGGCTTTAAATTTACGTGACCTTTAACTAACGTCACTCTGCTATCCTTGAGTTCATGTAATCTTCAGCGCGCGTGACCTTGAGATCAGATTACGTTGAACTCGCGTGATTTTAAGATAGATCGACGTTGAACTTAGTAACCTTAATCTAGTCTTAAACCCAGGTGACCCTGAGTTTACGCTACCTTGAACCCACATGACCTTGAGATAACGCGGTTACGTTGAACTCGCGTGATTTTGAAATAGATCGACGTTGAACTCAGTAACCTTAATCTGGTCTTGAACCCAAACGACCTTGATTTTACGTTAGCTTGAACCCATGTGGCCTCGACTGCACACTGACCTTGAGATAACGTGTTTTTAGATTTACATGAGCTTTAACCCGCGTCACTCTGATATCCTTCACTTTAGGTAATCTTCAGTGCGCGTGACCTTGAGATCAGGTTACGTTGACCTCGCGTGATTTTGTGATCAGATTGACGTTGAAGTCAGTAACCATTATCTAATCTTGAACCCAAAGGACCTTGCTTTTACGCTACCTTAAACCCATGTGGTCTCTACTTAACGTGACCTTGAACACAACTAATCTAATCCTGAATTCAGGTGATCTTCAGCACATGTGACTGGCGCAATGCGACCTTGACTGCACGCGGCCTTGAACTAACGTGACCTTAAGCTAGTCTTATGATCTTGAGGTTTCGCTGCCTTAAACCCACATGCCCTCGAGCTAACGTAGCCTTGAACACGCACTAATCTAATCTTGAATGCAGGTGACCTTGAGCTCACACGACTCTGGCCTAATGCAACCTTGACTGCACGTGGCCTTCAGTTAACGTGACTTTGAACTCAGTGGCCATAAGCAAGTCTTGTACTCAAATGACCTTGAGTTTACGCTATCTTGAACCCACGTTGCCTCGACTGCACATGACCTTGAGATAGTGGCTTTAGATTTACGTGAGCTTTAATCCGCGTCACTCTGATATCCTTCAGTTCAGGTAATCTTCAGCGCGCGTGACCTTGAGATCAGGTTACGTTGACCTCGCGTGATTTTGAGATCAGATTGACGTTGAACTCAGTAACCATTATCTAGTCTTGAACCCAAATGACCTTGCGTTTACGCTATCTTGAACCCACGTGGCCTTTACTTAACGTGACCTTGAACACAACTAATCTAATCCTGAATTCCGGTGATCTTCAGCTCATGTGACTGGCCCAATGCGACCTTGACCGCACGCGGCCTTGAACTAACGTGACCTTGAATCGGTGACCTTAAGCTAGTCTTGAACCCATATGATCTTGAGGTTACGCTACCTTAAACCCACATGCCCTCGAGCTAACGTAGCCTTGAACACGCACTAATCTAATCCTGAATGCAGGTGACCTTGAGCTCACACGACTCTGGCCTAATGCAACCTTGACCGCACGTGGCCTTCAGTTAACGTGATCTTGAACTCAGTGGCCATAAGCAAGTTTTGAACTCAAATGACCTTGAGTTTACGCTACCTTAAACCCACGTTGCCTCGAGCTAATGAGACCTTGATCACACGCTAATCTAATCCAGAATTCAGGTAACCTTGAGCTCACGACTCTGGCCTAATGCGATTTTGACCGCACGTGGCCTTGAACTCAGTAACCATAAACTAGCCCTAAACCTAAATGACTTTGAGTTTAGGCTACCTTTAAACCATGTGGCCTCGAAGTAACCTGACCTTGAACACGAGCTAATCAAATCCTGAATGCAGGTGACCTTGAGCTCACGGCTTTGGTTTAATGCAATCTTGACCGCAATCTTGAACTCAGTGACTATAAGTTAGCCTTGAACTTAAATGACCTTAAGTTTACGCAACCTTGAACCCATGTTGCTTCAAGCTAATGTGACCTTGATCACACGCTAATCTAATCCTGAATTTAGGTAACCTTAAGCTCAAGCGACTGGCCTACTGCGACCTTGACTGCATGTGGCCTTAAACTCAGTGATCATAAGCTAGCCTTGAACCCAAATGACATTTAGCTTACCCTACCTTGAAACCACGTGGCCTCGAACTAACCTGACCTTAAACACACTCTTAACACAATCCTCCATTCAGGTGACCTTGAGCTCACGTGGGAAGTCCAATGCGACCTTGACCGCACATGGCCTTCAACTGACGTATCTTTGAGCTCAGTGATTTTAGGCACCTTGAACCCAAATGACATTGAGTTACACTATCTTAAACCCGTGGTCTCGAGTTAACCTGACCTTGAAAATAATCTAATCCTGAATTCAGGTGACCTTGAACTCACGTGACCCAGGTCCAATGGGATCTTGACCTTAAACTAACGTGACCTTGAGCTTACGCGACATCAAACCCACATGACCTTTAGTTGACATGACTTTCAATTCAAGTGACTTTGAGTTTACGCGACTTAAACTCACATGGATTCAAGCTAATGTAACCTTGAACACACTCAATCTCGAGCTAACGCAATCCTCAACTTAGGTGATCTTGAACTCACGTGACTGGCCTAGCACGACCTTGACCACACGTGACCCTGACTGCACGTGACCTTGCCCGGTGTAAACTTGACCGCATGTGACCTACACCGTATGCGACGTTGACCGTGCGTAACCTGGACCGCGCGTGACCTTGACCGCACGTGACCTTGACCGCACGTGACCTTGACCGCACGTGACCTTGAACTAACGTGATCTTAAACTCGTGTGACCTTAGAGCCGCGTGGCCTTGGACCTACGTGATCGTGAATCCACGTGACTCTGATATCATATGATCTTGAATTCACATGGTTTTACCCTCTGGTGATTCTAACCTCATGTGATCTTGGACTGATGTGACCTTCTTATATGACAGATGACATTCCGCCTTTCTCTCAGTATTGACTTCTTCAAAATTTCGATTTTTTCTCGAAATTGCGTTTTTTATTTCGTAAATTTCTACCTTTTTTGGCAACATTTTTCAAAATGTCCGTCTTTTTTTTTAAAATTACAAAAACCTTCGTTATTTTTAATTTTCGATATCACGTAGTCATAATTCAAAAAATGGTTCAAGATTATATCAACTCATTACTAAAAATTTAAATGTTTCAAAACTGAAACGCAAAAATGTTGAATACAATTAATATTAAAAATATTCGTTTCCTAATCTTTTTTCAAAATTTCGATTTTTTTTTAAAAAAAGGTTTCTGTTTCGAAAATGAGGACCGTTAAATTACGCTTCTTTTCAAAATTTCGGCTTTTTCTCGAAATTTTGAATGAAAATTTGTACATACCTTTCTCGTTTCCGTATTTTCTTCTTCTTTTCACGTATTTTAAAATTTTTTTGAAAATACCCGATTTTTCGATTTTGTTAGCAAAGTTTTACTTTTAAAAATTCGTCTTGTATTAAAATTCTATTTTTTTTAATCCGATTTTTTAAACTTTTGCCATTTTCTAGAGCAAAATTCGGTTTTGTTTTAATTTGAACTTTTTCGATGTAAAATGCGGAATTTTTTTGAAAATTTTGACTTTCGAAAATTCGAACCAGAAAAATGACTTTCAAATATGCTTTTTTTTTCGATTTTTTTGGTTGATTACCTAAAATTTAGATATTTTTCAAAATTTTAACCTTTTTAAAAATTTTAACCGTTTTCAAAATTTCGAAAATGTTTGTTTTCAAAATGCCGATTTCAAAATCTAGACTTTCTTGAAAATGTTGACCTTTCTGATAAATTCGACTATTTTTAAAATGTTCCTGCTCGAAAATTTCAGAATTCTTTTAAAAGTCGACAATGAAAAGTTTCGATAGCAACTAATTTTTTAAATGGTTTGGTTTTTTCAAAATGTCGAATTTATTTTCAAATTGAGACTTGCTTTCAAAATTTCGACTTATCAAAAATTGGACGTTTGAAACTTTCGACTTTTCCCTAAAATTGAAAATTTTTACATCTCTTGGAAATTTTTTCAGTTTCCACTTTTCTAAAAATTTTTGTTGTTCTCAAAATGTCAGGTTTTTTTTTAACTTTTCAACTTTTTTGATAATTTTAGCATTTCTTCATTATTTATTCGTTTCAAAAGTTCTACTTTTGTTAAAAATTTTGACTATTTTTCAAAGTTTGAAATTTCGAATTGCTTTTTAAAAATTTTGATTTTTTACCTTTTGAAGAGTTTTAATTTTTTTTAAATCTCGATATTTTTCAAATTCACCATTTTTCAATATTTCAATTTTTTTGAGATTTCAATTATTTTAGAGATATCGTTATTTTTTTCAAATATTTTTAAAATGTCGACTCTCAAAATTTTGATTTTTCTTGAAAATCCCAAGTTCATTTTGGAAATGAAAATTTCGTGTAATTCAAAGTAACGATTTTTTTTTAATTCTGACTTGCAACATTTTCGACTGTTTTTTAAAATAACATTTTTTTTGGTGGAACGGACTGGTCCTTGGTTATTTTCAAAAATTGAAATACAGAACTTGTCCCCTGAAACCAAGAAAGATTAAAAAACACAACAGAGGTTACTGGCTAACGCGTTTCCACAGCCAAGCTGTCATCTTCGGAGATATACTCACACAGTATCTCTCTGAAGATGACAGCTTGGCTTTCGAAACGCGTTAGCCAGTAACCTCTGTTGTGTTTTTTAATCTTTTTTGGTTTCAGGAGACAAGTTCTGTATTTCAAAATAACATTGTTTGAAAATTTGTAATTTAGTCCATTTTCAAATTCTCTGGAAATTTTTAGCAAGCAATGTTGGTAGTCGCGCTAAAACTTAGTAGTAGTAGTTTTTTATCGTTATTTATTGCCCTAATTTGAACAAGAACGTTCTATTTTGGGCTGAGCGACAAGGTCTGCATGTAACAGCACAAATATTTGAAGAAAGCCTACGTTCCTCCCACGCAAATGTTATTTATTTTGCTTGGTAGTCCTACATAATGCTACATGTAAAGTAGGATTCTAGGAAACATATTAAAAGACGAAAAGAAAAGCTTTTAGTCGCCTTGGGGAACTTTTATCACATTTTGTGAGACATTTTTAAAATTTTGTCAGACAATAAATTACATAATGTAATTATACCAGATTACAATGCATCGTAATGAATTTTAAGTGATAACATTTTAAACATAATCACGTTACGAATGACTCAGAGCATGTGATGTTTATAAATATTTAAAGTTCCAAGACCCTGCAATTAATCCGCTAATTGTTCTTGTCGTAACACTGATGAAGTAATAGCTGCTACCTCTGAGGACTGCCAAGTGAAACTTTCTTTACTAAGAATTATTAAAATCTTGTATTTTACACTATTAAGACTTGAAATACAAATCATGTTTTTTACTTCAAAAATTCTACAGATTTCAACTTAAATATTTTTTAATAAATTTCGGTTTTCTATTTCAACATTTTTTTTCTAAAAATTCCAAGATTAAACTCGAAATTTGTAGGGACCGAAACTAGTTTCTTTGGCAGACACTTCGATCATATCCTAGATACAATAACACAATCTGAACATCATTTACATTAAAGTTGAACGAATTATGGTTTACATTTCCCAAAATTTGGTGTTTGTTCCATATTTGATGCGCTACGATATTAAAGTAAATTTACAGAGACATGCAAGTCGAATAATTCGGTCTAAATATCAACGTATGTTATGCTTGTTTATCGTCGGTTTATCTAGCTTTTGCTGCGTAACGTCTACTAACCGAGTCATTCGCATTTAGACATGGCCTTATAATTTGAATAATTTCATCTTAATGGCATTATTATTTATCTGGTAATGAAACTTGCACACGAAGTGCTCAATTTCAGTAACGGTAGGTAGCACTCGTACGCAGTCTTATTAAAATATCGGTAAATCCGATGCGAGATCGTTAGAGACCTCCACGCACAGAAAATAGATCGCTATTTTAA
The DNA here is from genome assembly GCA_028583605.1 of Dastarcus helophoroides. Classification (NCBI taxonomy): domain Eukaryota; kingdom Metazoa; phylum Arthropoda; class Insecta; order Coleoptera; family Bothrideridae; genus Dastarcus; species Dastarcus helophoroides. The sequence goes on from CM053325.1 coordinate 61,150,398, forward strand.
TACGACTTATGAAGTACGCGTAGCATTTAAAAGAAAAATAAGAAAAGCTTCGTTATTTATGATTTATTTCGTTATTTATGATTTATTTCGTTATTTATGATTTATTTCGTTATTTATGATTTATTTCGTTATTTATGATTTATTAAGTTTTGCATATAATAGCGAGTTCAAACTGTCTCATATATGATGTGACGTAATCAACTTAATCAATTATGCACAGCTTTAAAGAGTTCGTGCGGACTGCAGAATGATGTTGTGTTCAAATTCGTTGTTTACGTTCATGTCAGGCTGGATAGAGATATGTGCTGCACAAGCTATAGCTTAGGGTTCCCCACTGTTTTGGGGACCCCCTATTTGGCACTGACTTATAATATCTAGATTTATCAAGTCTAAATCCCGCCCAGGTTCATGTGTATATATTTAACTGCCCTCGAGTCTCCAACTACGTATACAATATTTCATAAAAATTGAAATACAGAACTTGTCCTCTGAAACCAGGAAAGATTAAAAAGTATTTCTCTGAAGATGACAGTTTGGCTGTCGAAACACGTTATGTTTTTTAATCTTTCTTGGTTTCAAGAGACAAGTTCTGTATTTCAATTTTTGAAGATAACCAAGGACGAGTCCGTTCCACCTAAAAAAGAAAAATTTCATAAGACTAGACTCGACTTCTCATGGATTAATTAGAAGCAACTGCTACATTTCCATTTTTTTTCTTCCAGGGTGACTACATAAAGTATCCTGTGCTATATGACCTCTCCCACAAATATGGCCTACCGACGGATAACCTGACGGATTCCGATCTACCTTCTCGCTTGGAAGACCTCAAAGATATCGTCCGTCGAGAGCTGCGCAAAGAACTGAAAATTAAGCAAGGGGCGGAAAAATTGCGAGAGGTGTCGACCGATCGGAAAAGCCAAAATCACATCGCGTCTATCGTCAAGGATTCGGTCGGGAAACTGAACGAATTGAAGAACGAACTGAACGAGTTGGACGCCCAAATTATCATCGTGTCGCAGGGACGGACTACGCCGTCTACGAACGGAGGTGAGCATCGGAAAAATGAAGTAGTTTTCTAGATTTTTTTTTGGATACGTTGTTGACGAAACTTGTTGACACTCGACTTTTCTCCAAAATGATACACACATTGGAACTCAGCAGAAACACGCATCGAGTTGTCTATATTAATGAATGAACGAATGAACGAATGAATGAATGAATGAATGGATGAATGGATGAATGGATGAATGGATGAATGGATGAATGGATGAATGGATGAATGGATGAATGGATGAATGGATGAATGGATGAATGGATGAATGTATGAATGGATGAATGGATGAATGGATGAATGGATGAATGTATGAATGGATGAATGGATGAATGGATGAATGGATGAATGGATGAATGGATGACTGACTGACTGACTGACTGACTGACTGACTGACTGACTGACTGACTGACTGACTGACTGACTGACTGACTGACTGACTGACTGACTGACTGACTGACTGACTGACTGACTGACTGACTGACTGACTGACTGACTGACTGACTGACTGACTCACTGACTCACTGACTCACTGACTCACTGACTGACTGACTGACTGACTGACTGACTGACTCACTGACTGACTGACTCACTGACTGACTGAAATCAGACTCGACTAAAATTAGACTCGACTAAAATTAGACTCGACTCAAATCTGACTGACTGACTGACTGACTGACTGACTGACTGACTGACTGACTCACTGACTGACTGACTCACTGACTGACTGACTCACTGACTGACTGACTCACTGACTGACTGACTCACTGACTGACTGACTCACTGACTGACTGACTCACTGACTGACTGAAATCAGACTCGACTAAAATTAGACTCGACTCAAATCAGACTCGACTGAAATCAGACTCGACTGAAATCAGACTCGACTCAAATCAGACTCGACTGAAATCAGACTCGACTGAAATCCGACTCGACTGAAATCCGACTCGACTGAAATCCGACTCGACTAAAACCGACTCGACTAAACGCGACTCGACTAAACGCGACTCGACTAAAACCGACTCGACTAAAACCGATTCGACTAAAACCGACTCTACTAAGACCGACTCGACTAAAACCGACTCGACTAAAACCGACTCGACTAAAACCGACTCGACTAAAATTGGACTCGACTAAAACCGACTCGACTAAAACCGACTCGACTAAAACCGACTCGACTAAAATCGACCTGACTAAAACCGACTCGACTAAAATCGACCTGACTAAAACTAACTTAACTTGACTAAAACTGAAATACTGATGAACAACCAAATGTCCAACATTTTGGCTCAAAATTATTTTGATCAGGATGCACTATGAGAACACTTACGAATTTTAGAGAACTGAACCACCAAATACCTAACTTTTTTGACATCATGTGGTCTTACCTGCGATTCTTCAAGAAGAGAATGTTTCGTGGCAAAACAATTGAAATACTGACGAACTATTAAATGTCCAACGTTTTGGCCCAAAATTACTTTGATAAGGAAACGCCATGAGAATATTTGCGAATTTTAGAGTAGATTTTATGGGAAAACAACTGCAATAGTGATGAACCACCAAATAAGCAAATTTTTAACACCATTTTGTTTTGCCTATAGACCACCAAAAGCACATTTGTGAATTTTGGAGAATTTTTCGTTTGCAATTGAAATGTCGATAAAGTACTAAGCGCCCAAAATTTGGCTCAAAATATTTGGGAATTTTAGGTTTTTTTTTGGGGAGAACAAGTGCCAAATGCACCATCAAATACCCAAATTTTTGACACAATATTATTTTGCCTATGATCCTTTAAGAAAAGAATGTTTCGTGGCAAAACAACTGAAATACTGATGAACTACCAAATATTTAACATTTTGGCTCAAAATTATTTTCATCAGGATGCATCATGAGAACACTTATGAATTTTAGAGTAGATTTCATGGGAAAACAATCGTAATACTGATGACCTATCAAAAAAGAAGCTTTTCATCCTAACACTAAGTTATCTATCGACCTCCAAGACTACATTTCTGAATTTTAGAGAAGTTTTCGTTAACAATCGAAATACCGGTGAACCACTAAATGCCCAACGTTTAGCTCATTGTAGAGATGTCATGGAAAATCAACTGTTAACTGAACCACCAAATACCCAACTTTTTGACATCATATGGTCTTACTTGTGATTCTTCAAGAAGAGAATGTTTCGTGGCAAAACGATTGAAATACTGATGAAGTATCAAATGTCCAACGTTTTGGCCCAAAATTACTTTGATAAGGAAACACCATGAGAACATTTGCAAATTTTAGAGAAGATTTCATGGGAAAACAACTGCAATAGTAATGAACCACCAAATAAGCAAATTTTTAACACCATTTTGTTTTGCCTAGAGACCACCAAAAGCACATTTGTGAATTTTGGAGAATTTTTCGTTTGCAATTGAAATGCTGATAAAGTACCAAGCGCTCTTGGCTCAAAATATTTGCAAATTTTAGGTTTTTTTATTTTGAGAGAACAAGTGCCAAAGGCACCATCAAATACCTAAAGTTTTGACACAGTATTATTTTGCCTATGATCCTCCAAGAAGAGAATGTTTCATGGCAAAACAACTGAAATACTGATGAACTATCAAATATTCAACATTTTGGCTCAAAATTATTTTGATCAGGATGCACCATGAGAAACATTTACGAATTTTAGAGTAGATTTCATGGGAAATCAATCGTAATACTGATGAACTATCGAAAAAGAAGCTTTTTATCCTAACACTAAGTTATCTATGGACCTCCAAGGCTACATTTCTGAATTTTAGAGAAGTTTTCGTTAACAATTGAAATACCGGTGAACCACTAAATGCCCAACGTTTAACTCATTTTAGAGATGTCATGGAAAACAACTGTTAACTAAACCACCAAATACCTAACTTTTTGACATCATGTGGTTTTACCTGCGATTCTTCAAGAAGAGAATGTTTCGTGGCAAAACAATTGAAATACTGATGAACTATCAAATGTCCAACGTTTTAGCCCAAAATTACTTCGATAAGGGAACACCATGAGAACATTTGCGAATTTTAGAGAAGATTTCATGGCAAAACATTTGCAATAGTGATGAACCACCAAATAAACAAATTTTCAACACCATTTTGTTTTGCCTAGAGACCACCAAAAGCACATTTGTGAATTTTGGAGAATTTTTCGTTTGGAATTGAAATGCTGATAAAGTACCAAACGCTCTTGGCTCAAAATATTTGTAAATTTTAGGTTTTTTTATTTTGAGAGAACAAGTGCCAAATGCACCATCAAATACCTAAAGTTTTGACACAATATTATTTTGCCTATGGTCCTCCAAGAAGAGAATGTTTCGTGGCAAAACAACTTAAATACTGATGAACTACCAAATATTCAACATTTTGGCTCAAAATTATTTTGATCAGGATGCACCATGAGAACATTTACGAATTTTAGAGTAGATTTCATGGGAAAACAATCGCAATACTGATGAACAATAAAAAAAGAAGCTTTTCAACCTAGCACTAGGTTATCTGTGGACCTCCAAGACTACATTTCTGAATTTTAGAGAAGTTTTCGTTAACAATTGAAATACCGGTGAACCACTAAATGCCCAACGTTTAGCTCATTTTAGAGATGTCATGGAAAACAACTGTTACCTGGACCACCAAATACCTAACTTTTTTGATATCATGTGGTTTTACCTCCGATTCTTCAAGAAGAGAATGTTTCGTGGCAAAACAATTGAAATACTGATGAACTATCAAATGTCCAACGTTTTGGCCCAAAATTACTTCGATAAGGAAACACCTTGAGAACATTTGCGAATTTTAGAGAAGATTTCATGGGAAAACAACTGCAATAGTGATGAACCACCAAATAAGCAAATTTTTAACACCATTTTGTTTTGCCTAGAGACCACCAAAAGCACATTTGTGAATTTTGGAGAATTTTTCGTTTGCAATTGAAATGCTGATAAAGTACCAAGCCCTCTTGGCTCAAAATATTTGCGAATTTTAGATTTTTTTATTTTGAAAGAACAAGTGCCAAATGCACCATCAAATACCTAAAGTTTTGACACAATATTATTTTGCCTGTGGTCCTCCAAGAAGAGAATGTTTCGTGGCAAAACAACTGAAATACTGATGAACTAACAAATGTTCAACATTTTGGCCCAAAATTATTTTGATTAGAATGCACCATGAGAACATTTACGAATTTTAGAGTAGATTTCATGGGAAAACAATCCCAATACTGATGAACAATTAAAAAAGAAGCTTTTCAACCTAACACTAGGTTATCTATGGACCTCCAAGACTACATTTCTGAATTTTAGAGAAGTTTTCGTTAACAATTAAAATGCCAATGAACCACTAAATGCCCAACGTGTGGCTTATTTTAGAGATATCATGGAAAACAACTGTTAACTGAACCATCAAATACCTAACTTTTTGACATCATGTGGTTTTACCTGTGATTCTTCAAGAAGAGAATGTTTCGTGGCAAAACGATTGAAATACTGATGAACTATCAAATGTCCAACGTTTTGGCCCAAAATTACTTTGATAAGGAAACACTATGAGAACATTTGCGAATTTTAGAGAAGATTTCATGGGAAAACAACTGCAATAGTGATGAACCACCAAATAAGCAAATTTTTAACACCATTTTGTTTTGCCTATAGACCACCAAAAGCACAATTGTGAATTTTGGAAAATTTTTTATCCAAATGTCCAACATTTTGGCCCAAAATTATTTTGATCAGGATACACTATGAGAACATTTGCGAACTTTAGAGAGGATTTCATGACTGACTGACTAATTGACTGGTCGACTGACTGACCAAGACTGACCAAGACTGACCAAAACTGACCAAGACTCACCAAGACTCACAAGACTGACCAATACTCACCAAAACTGACCAAGATTCGCCAAGACTTACCAAGACTCACCAAGACTGACCAAGACTCACCAAGACTCACAAGACTGACCAATACTCACCAAGACTGACCAAGATTCGCCAAGACTTACCAAGACTCACCAAGACTGACCAAGACTCACCAAGGCTGACCAAGATTGACCAATACTCACCAGGACTCAGCAAAACTGACCAAGACTGACCAAAACTCACCAAGACTGATCAAGATTAACCACATTTTGAATGAATTGAAAAATGTGCGAATTTTAAAGTGACAATCTAAAAACAAGTTCCATCGTATCCATCCCTGAATTGTTCAGAACTGGGTCCGAAGCGTGTATTTCAGTAGAGATCCTCTTCGGCTATTAAATCTCGTAAGTAACGATAATATTGTAATAAAATAGAGCTATCAGGTAGTAAATTCCGCCGCAGATGTGATGCAATAGCAATAGGTGCCGCGTTTACTCTGATTTATTCGACGATCGGTTTCACTATCTGCAAATGCACATGGTACTCCTGCCTGCAATCAGCGTATTATTCGATTCCGCAAATGATGCCGAGAATAAAGGGTTATATTTCTTCGTGGATCGGTGGTCAATTTATGGAAGATTTGCATATAGAAGATTTATTGTAACAGCTACGTAAGCGATTAGGTTTAACAAGTTCAATGCTCTTTACTTCACGGAATTTTTGCCTTGAGCGATGGTTGCGGTTAAAAATATGCATACCACGTTAAAAATGCCCACCAGTATTATAGTTTCAGTTTAGATCTCTTAAATATACATAACAACTGGTCTTAATGCATCTAAGAGATCATCGAGAATTGTACTGCTGACACCTGCATAATTTATTGGCCTCTCGTGCGCTATTGTAAAATTTTAAGGTTATTGTCACCTTGCATCAGACCAATAAACATCGAGAGTCGTCGAGCGAGTATGCAAATAATCCATCAAGCTGAAGCTAACTAGTCGAGATCACGGGCTATCCGGTGGCGAGGTGATACCGCCGAAAGTAACGACTTGGTGTAATCAACTTACGACCACCACAAACCACAAACACGGAACCCCCAATCTACAGAGAAAACTCCATTCGAAGTTTGGCACCAAAGATTCGTTTCGACCTATTTGGTTTTGATCTCGTCCGTTTGGTGATAGACTCAAATTGAATCCAAAAAAAATAAAACGAAATTGAGACAATTTAAAATTTTCGAAAAGACATCTTTCGGATAGAGGAATATTTGGGCAAATGGTGGAATTTCGAAAAAAGGCGATTTTTGAAAGGAAAAACAGACTCTAAAAAATGTCAACTGAAAAGTCGAAATTTTATGTTTCAATTAAGTGATTAAGTCAAAATTGGATTTTTTTGAAAGAAATACGTGGATCCCTTTAGAACGTGACTGCGATAATTCACCTCAGAGTTATTAGGTATCGAATCCGTTCCATCTCATAAATTGGAGAAAAATTGTATTTATTTCCTGAAAATTAATTCTGAATAATTGCACCGAGACGCGGTCATAATTAATAACTCATTTCTAACTGTAAACGAAAATTAAATCATTGAATTGTGAGTTAATATTTTCCTTTCAATTTATCTTCTGTAATGAACTGTGGAAAAAACACCACAGAAGCGAATCAGAAAGAAGATACGACTTGCTCGAGTCGAATAATTAATTATTAAAAGATAGAAATCCTTCGTTAATTGTGCGATTTACATGAAAAGCTTCCTCTATTTAATGTTTACGATTTTGAAATAAGGAGATAAAAGTAATAACTGAAATTAGACGTGATTAGCATGCAAATTGCGACACGATAAAGCCCTTGTTAACAAACTGTCATATAAATGAGATGACTCGATGAAAATACTTAGAAAATAGAAAACTAAGTAGGTACATGAATGCGAAAGTTGCTTTCGATTTGTTTGACTTTTCACGGCCCAATTTCTGAAGTAATTTCGACGAAAATTGGTATAGACATTCCTTACGATGCAGAATAGTTACTAGACCAGACTTGCATCCAATAAGCTTTAAGGCGGGGGTCTGGTAAATCGCTAAGTACGATTTGGCTCTCGGATTTAAAAGCCCCGTTGAGGGGGTTAGGAAAACAGTGACGGAAGGGGTTTCGAAGGGGAATTGAGTAAGAAGTTCGGTTTACGTCGTTCGAGTTCGCAATCTTTCCATACCGTCACTTTACCGATATATGATACCGTGTAACTCAGAGACTAAATAGACTGAACGTTTCAATGTTGTCTCATGCGTACAGTTGTGGCTAAAATCCGGGGAAGTGGGGAGGTGCATTCCACTACTCTTTGATATGGTCGGATTAAGTAAAATTTATAAATACGAGAAACTTGCCGCGTAACGGTTCTAACGATTTAGATGAAACTTTAGAATTAGGGGCTTTTGGACCAATAGGATAATTTTTATAAGTGCTTTTTGGTAAAAGTTCAGGAGAACTATTTTCAAAAACATCTTGGTTTAATAGTAAAATAATTTTCTTTCAGTACGCGACGCCTGTGTACAATATTGTTAAGCCGGTGCTGTAAACACGTCATGATTGCAGTGAAATGGCGGCGCGCGCACGCCGATAATTGAATATTTATGTATTTTATTTTTACCTACCCAAAGAAGGAAACTCTTGATTTTCCTTCACTAATGTGTTCACTGAGGTTTCAACAATGATCCACAATACACTTCCCCATATTTCCGGCCCATTTTCTTTAAAAAAAACCGATGTTATCTTCGCAAAGGTCTGTCAAATAATAAGAGGGCATTGCGAGCTAGATGGAGCTAGGCTTTCACCAGGCTTTCAACTGGCTTCATTGCTTACCGTGTTATGTTCAGTCTATTTAGTCTCTGGTTCGGACAGTTGATAAGCCTCTGGCGCATTTTACGATCGAAATCGTCTTTTGCCTCGTCAATAACCATGACAATTACAAATGAAAATTTATTTCACTGTAAACATCGAGTTAAACAAGCAAGGACTTTTTCAGCAATTAATTGGTGGCTTAGAAAACAATTCGTTAAAGAGCAGTTCATATGGTGGCTTCCGACTGTCGTCTAGTGCCCCCTGAATCCACCAATAACTGAAATAAGTTGCGGTTGCCCATGAAAAGGCCACAGTTAGCCGCATTACCGTATTGTAAACAGGTTCGTCTAGCGAGCAATTATTTTTCTCACCTCAAGGCTACTATCGAACTTCTTCATCATCTACCGTCTACCGCGTGCAATTAATTTGCTAATTTTCTCCTTTCAGCACAAAATCTGCTACCATTTTAAATTCCCGAAGCGCACACTTTTGTTTATAAAATTTAGTTTAAAAATTAAAATCTAATTATAAATTAAAATTTAATTATAAATTAAAATTTAATTATAAATTAAATTTCTCTTGGATCATTCAATTTAGTTGTTAGCGCGCGCCTGCTGTGCTACGACTTTACGAGTAGAATTTTTCTTGACCCAGTTGCAATTTCTTTAATTAAGATCTTGTGACATTGCTAAATAAATTAAAGTCGCCGTGAAATCTTGATTGAAACGTTGATTTAGCGTGCACGACAGGTGTTAGGCCTTCGGTAAATTACTGAACCAGTTGAAATTAGGGTCAGTATTCCTTTAAAACCAGATTAAAAGGGTAAATAAATTCGATATAATTTTGAACAACCAAATAAGCAACTTTTTAACACATTAGGACCTCCAAGAGCACATTTTTGAATTTTGTGGAATATTTAGTTAAAAAACACCTGATGGACTACCAAATACTCAACGTTTGGATCGAAACATTTGCGAATTTTAGGGTTTTTATGGAAAACTATACTAGATGAACCACTGAATACCCAACTTTTATCACAATATTATTTTGGGATTCTTCAAGAAGAGAACATTTCTTGGCAAAACAACTGAAATACTGATGACCTAACAGATGCCCAACATTTTGGCCCAAAATTATTTTGATCAGGATGCACCATGAGGATGCATCATTCGTAGATGTTCTCAATGCGAATTTTAGAGAAGATTTCATGGGAAAATAACAGCGATAGTGATGAATCACCAAATAAACAACTTTTCAACACCATTTTGTTTTATCTATGGACCACCAAGAGCACATTTGTAAATTTTAGGAAATTATTCTTTGACAATTGAAATACTGATGAACTACCAAATGCTTACAATTTGGCTCAAAATATTTCCGAATTTTAGGGATTTCTTGGGGAAACAAGTGCCAAATAAACCAAATACCCAAATTTTTGACATACTATTATTTTGTCTATGGTTTATCAAGAAGAGAATATTTTGTGGCAAAACAACTGAAATACTGATGAACTAACAGATGCCCAACTTTTTAGCTCAAAATTACTTCGATCAGGATGCACCATGAGAACATTTATTAATATTATTTTGTCTATGGATCTCCAAAAGCAAATAACTAAATTTGACAGAATTTTTCATGGCAAAACAACTGAAATATTGATGAACTACAAATTTCCAACATTTTGGCCCAAAATTATTTTGATCAGGATGCACCATGAGGATGCATCATTCGTAGATGTTCTCAATGCGAATTTTAGAGAAGATTTCATGGGAAAACAACATGCGATAGTGATGAACCACCAAATAAGCAACTTTTCAACTCCATTTTGTTTTACCTATGGACCACCAAGAGCACATTTGTAAATTTTAGGGAATTTTTCTTTGGTAATTGAAATACTGATGAACTACCAAATGCTTCAAGTTTGGCTCAAAATATTTGCGAATTTTAGGAATTTCTTAGGGAAACAAGTGCCAAATAAACCAAATACCCAAATTTTTGACATACTATTATTTTGTCTATGGTTCTTCAAGAAGAGAATATTTCGTGGCAAAACAACTGAAATACTGATGAACTAACAGATGCCTAACATTTTAGCTCAAAATTACTTCGATCAGGATGCACCATGAGAACATTTATTAATATTATTTTGTCTATGGATCTCCAAAAGCAAATAACTAAATTTGACAGGAATTTTTCATGGCAAAACAACTGAAATATTGATGAACTACAAAATTTCCAACATTTTGGCCCAAAATTATTTTGATCAGGATGCACCATGAGGATGCATCATTCGTAGATGTTCTCAATGCGAATTTTAGAGAAGATTTCATGGGAAAACAACAGCGATAGTGATGAACCACCAAATAAGCAACTTTTTAACATCATTTTGTTTTACCTATGGACCACCAAGAGCACATTTGTAAATTTTAGAGAATTTTTCGCAGGCAATTGAAATACTGATCAATTACCAAATGCTTAAAGTTTGGCTCAAAATATTTGCGAATTTTTGGGATTTTTTGGGGGAACAAATGCCAAATAAACCAAATACCCTAATTTTTGACATACTATTATTTTACCTATGATTCTCCAAGAAGAGAATATTTCGTGGCAAAACAACTGAAATACTGATGAACTAACAGATACCCAACTTTTTGGCTCAAAATTACTTCAATCAGGATGCACCATGAGAACATTTATTAATATTATTTTGTCTATGGATCTCCAAAAGCAAATAACTAAATTGTACCAAAATTTTCACGGCAAAACAACTTAAATACTGATGAACTACCAAATTTCCAACATTTTGGCCCAAAATTATTTTGATCAGGATGCACCATGAGGATGCATCATTCATAGATGTTCTCAATGCGAATTTTAGAGAAGATTTCATGGAAAACAACATGCGATAGTGATGAACCACCAAATAAGCAACTTTTCAACTCCATTTTGTTTTACCTATGGACCACCAAGAGCACATTTGTAAATTTTAGGGAATTATTCTTTGGCAATTGAAATACTGATGAACTACCAAATGCTTACAATTTGGCTCAAAATATTTCCAAATTTTAGGAATTTCTTGGGGAAACAAATGCCAAATAAACCAAATACCCAAATTTTTGACATACTATTATTTTGTCTATGGTTCTTCAAGAAGAGAATATTTCGTGGCAAAACAACTGAAATACTGATGAACTAACAGATGCCCAACATTTTGGCTCAAAATTACTTCGATCAGGATGCACCATGAGAACATTTATTAATATTATTTTGTCTATGGATCTCCAAAAGCAAATAACTAAATTTTACAGAATTTTTTACGCCAAAACAATTGAAATACTGATGATCTACCAAATTTCCAACATTTTAGGCCAAAATTATTTTGATCAGGATGCACCATGAGGATGCACCATTCGTAGATGTTCTCAATGCGAATTTTAGAGAAAATTTGATGGGAAAACGACTGCAGTAGTGATGAACCAGCCAAATAAGCAAATTTTTAACACCATTTTGTTTTGCCTATAGACCACCAAGAGCACATTTGTCAGTTTTAGAGAATTTTTCGTTGGCAATTGAAATATTAATGAACTACCAAGCGCCCAAAATTTGGCCCAACATATTTGCGAATTTTATGGTTTTTTTTAGGAGAACAAGTGCCAAATACACCATCAAGTACCTAAATTTTGGACATAATATTATTTTGCCTATGATTCGCCAGGAAGAGAATGTTTCGTGGCAAAACAACTGAAATACCGATGAACAACCAAATGTCCAATATTTTGGCCCAAAATTATTTTGATCAGGATGCACCATGAACACATTTACGAACTTTAGAGTAAATTTCATGTGAAAACAATCGCAATACTGATGAACCACCAAATATCTAACCTTTTAGCATAAAATTATTTTGCCTTTGATGGTCCAAGAGGCATTTATGAATTTTAGGGAAAATGTCTTAACAATGTTTACTTTTTTCTGCAATCTTCGACCTAAATTCCAAATTTTGAACGTTGCAAAAAATGTTTTTCTTTCGGAAGTTTTAATTTCTTCTTCATCATAAATTTCATCTGGAAAATTTGCTAAAAATTCCACAATTCCAACATTTTCACCAAAATTCGACGAAATTCGTCCCTTGGGAAACTTTCTCCGCTGAATTCCGAACTACCGCTATTAATTTTCCTTTTTTTATAACTAGATTTTTAATTTAAAGTCAAAATTCAAATTTACTCTCGAGATCAAATTTCGATTTTAAAATTGCACCCTTTTTTCAAAATTAAAACTTTGGATTTTTCTCGTCATTGGTTCTTTTGCTGAAAATTCCGGAGCTCTTCGGTTATCGTCAAATCCGAATTTTAACTTTTTTTTGTATACTTCACTTCAAACTCGAAGATTCGAGGAAATGATGTAATAAAATTTCCAGTTTTTTAAGAAAAGATCGCATTTTATGTTACTACTTTTCATTCCACCTTACCATACTGATGAGACCAAAGAAGGTCGAAACTAGACTATGGTTGCGGTTGTACACATTTTCAATTTTAAGCACGTTTAACTGTTTAATTACAGAACATTTGACTTTTGATGAAACGGACTGGTCCTTGGTTATCTTCAAAAATTGAAATACAGAACTTGTCATCTTCAGAGAGCTCGACTGTCGAAACGCGTTAGAGCAACCTTTGTTGTGTTTTTTTAATCTTTCTTGGTTTCAGAGGACAAGTTCTGTATTTCAATATTTGACTGATTATTTGTCGAACTACTTTTCATTAAAAAAATAGTCGATCGAAACGGATCCACGTTTGAAATTATTTCGCAACAGCCCGACACTCGATCTGTATTATGTGCTTATGAATTCCACGTGTGTGTTGTAAGCGGAAGACATGTCGGTTACAATTGTGAAATTTCGCGAATTTCCTTTCTAGTCGGTGAACGTTACAATTCATTCGAAGTATCCCACAATAAGAAAGAAAAAAAAGCATTGTGCACTTTTGCATATGAGAACGATTGTAACGAGAGATATTGGTCGTTCGAATCTGATTACATAAGATATTTTATCTAATTAACAATAATGCTGTGAAAAGTCGCTACTTTTGTAAACATCGTGGGAAGTGTGTTAGCACCGGACAAAGTGCGATAAGTCTTCCAGTATTTTTATCTTACAAATAAGGAAGAGATCGTGCTCTGTTAAGGCGTTTATTTCACGCGCTAATAGAGCTATCCTAACAAATAACCGACGTTATTTGTGCGACAAATTTATCACAGTCACACCTTCGGACACTTCTTTCGACACTTCATTGAGAAATATTTTAACTACTACTTACTACAAATGTCGCAAGTTTAAATGACGAACCATTTATGCTGACACAACATTTTTCCTGAATAAAAACGACCGAGACGAGATGTTATTTTTTTTTACACAAAAAAACATCTAACCTACATGAATTCGCACGCCTCTGGAATCGAACGTTTAAAAGATGGTGAAAACTGACGGAATTTCGATAAACAAGTCAAAGTTTCAGATTTTATCAGACTTTGTAAGAAAGAAAAAGTTCAATTTCGGTCGAGTTTTACTGGAATAAAAGTACCCTAAAAGGTAGCCCTACAAATACTTGACATATTAGTAAAAATTTGATTAAATTCGGTTTGGCATTTTCCGAGATTAGCCCGGACGAAAGATCAGTCGGTCAGTGAGTAAGTCTTTGTCGGTCAGTCTGCCTAACTGATGACTGTCTTAGTCGATCAATTCTTAGTTGGTCTCACTGACTGACTGACCAAGACTGACCAAGATTGATCAAGGCTGACCAAGACTGTACCACCAAGAGCACATTTGTGAATTTTAAAGAATTTTTCGTTGGCAATTGAAATACTGATGAACTACCAAGCGTCCACAATTTGGCTCAAAATATTTGCCAATTTTAGAGATTTCTTGGGAGAATAAGTGCCAAATGCACCATCAAATACCTAAATTTTTGACATAATATTATTTTGCCTAGGATCCTCCAAGAAGAGAATGTTTCGTGGCAAAACAACTGAAATACTGATGAACTATCAAATGTCCAACATTTTGGCCCAAAATTATTTTGATCAGGATGCACCATGAGAACATTTACGAGTTTTAGAGTAGATTTCATGGGAAAACAATCGCAATACTGATGAACAGTCAAAAAAGAAGCTTTTCAACCCAACACTAGGTTATCTATGGACCTCCAAGACTACATTTCTGAATTTTATAGAAGTTTTCGTTAACAATTGAAATACCGGTGAACCACTAAATGCTCAACGTTTAGCTCATTTTAGAGATGTCATGGAAAAACAACTGTTAACTGAACCATCAAATACCTTACTTTTTGACATCATATGGTCTTACCTGTGGCTCCTAGTATCTTCTCGTTTTCTCCCCTATCTCCTCTTTTACTGTCTTTTTCTCTAGTCTCTTTTCTGGTCTCCAATATCTTCTTTTTTCCTTCTCTCTCTCCTCCTCTCCCTTCTCTCTCTTCTCCTTTGCTCTTTTTTACTCTCTTTTCGTCTGGTTTCTTTTCTCAGGTTTCATAGTAACTTCTCGTTTTCTCTTCTTTCTTCTCTTTTACTTTGTTTTTCTCTAGTTTCTTTTCTTTGGTCTTCCAATATGCTCTTTTTTTCTTTCCGTTTCTCCTCCTATCTCTTTTCCTTTGTTCTCCTTTACTCTCTTTTACTCTGGTTTCTTCTTTCTGGTCTCCTAGTAATTTCTTGTTTTCTCTTTTTTCTTCTCTTTTACATTCATTTTTTCTAGTCTCTCTCTGGTCTTCCAATCTCTTCTCTTTTCCTTCTGTCCCTCCTCCTCTTTCTTCTTCTTTGCTCTTTTTTACTCTCTTTTTGTCTAGTTTCTTCTCTCTAGTTTCTTAGTAACTTCTCGTTTTCTCTTCTTTCTCCTCTTTTACTTTCTTTTCTCTAGTCTCTTTTTATTATTTCAATATCTTCTCTTTTCTTTCTCTCTCTCCTCCTCTCTCCTCTCCTCTCTCTTCTCCTTTGCTCTTTTTTACTCTCTTTTCGTCTGGTTTCTTCTCTGGTTTCATAGAAACTTCTTGTTTTCTGTTCTTTCTTCTCTTTTACTTTGTTTTCCTCTAGTTTCTTCTCTTTGGTCTTCCAATATGCTCTTTTTTCTTTCCCTCTCTCCTCCTCCTTTCTCTTTTCCTTTGCTCTCCTTTACTCTCTTTTCCTCTGGTTTCTTCTTGTTTGCTAGTAATCTCTCGTTTTCTCTTCTTTCTCCTCTTTTACATTCCTTTTCTCTAGTCTCTCTCTGGTCTTCCAATTTCTTCTCTTTTTCTTCTGTCCCTCCTCCTCTTTCTTCTTCTTTGCTCTTTTTTACTCTCTTTTTGTCTAGTTTCTTCTCTCTAGTTTTCTAGTAACTTCTCGTTTTCTCTTCTTTCTCCTCTTTTACTTTCTTTTTCTCTAGTCTCTTTCTGGTCTTCCAATATCTTCTTTTTTCTTTCTCTCTCTCCTCCTTTCTGTTCTCCTCTGTCTTCTCCTTTGTTTTTTTTTACTCTTTTTTTGTCTGGTTTCTTCTCTCTGGTTTCATAGTAACTTCTCGTTTTCTGTTCTTTCTTTTCTTTTACTTTGTTTTCCTCTAGTTTCTTCTCTTTGGTCTTCCAATATGCTCTTTTTTCTTTCCTTCTCTCCTCCTCCTTTCTCTTTTCCTTTGCTTTCCTTTACTCTCTTTTCCTCTGGTTTCTTCTTGTTTGCTAGTAATCTCTCGTTTTCTCTTCTTTCTCCTCTTTTACATTCCTTTTCTCTAGTCTCTCTCTGGTCTTCCAATCTCTTCTCTTTTTCTTCTGTCCCTTCTCCTCTTTCTTCTTCTTTGCTCTTTTTTACTCTCTTTTTGTCTAGTTTCTTCTCTCTAGTTTTCTAGTAACTTCTCGTTTTCTCTTCTTTCTCCTCTTTTACTTTCTTTTTCTCTAGTCTCTTTCTGGTCTTCCAATATCTTCTCTTTTCTTTCTCTCTCTTCTCCTTTCTGTTCTCTGTCTTTTCCTTTGTTTTTTTTACTCTCTTTTAGTCTGGTTTCTTCTTTCTGGTTTCATAGTAACTTCTCGTTTTCTGTTCTTTCTTCTCTTTTACTTTGTTTTTCACTAGTTTCTTTTCTTTGGTCTTCCAATATGCTCTTTTTTCTTTCCGTTTCTCCTTTTCCTTTGCTCTCCTTTACTCTCTTTTACTCTGGTTTCTTCTTTCTGGTCTCCTAGTAATTTCTTGTTTTCTCTTTTTTCTTCTCTTTTACATTCCTTTTTTCTAGTCTCTCTCTGGTCTTCCAATCTCTTCTCTTTTCCTTCTGTCCCTCCCTCCTATTTCTTCTTCTTTGCTCTTTTTTACTCTCTTTTTGTCTAGTTTTTTCTCTCTAGTTTCCTAGTAACTTCTCGTTTTCTCTTCTTTCTCCTCTTTTACTTTCTTTTTCTCTAGTCTCTTTCTGGTCTTCCAATATCTTCTCTTTTCTTTCTCTCTCTCCTCCTCTCTCCTCTCCTCTCTCTTCTTCTTTGCTCTTTTTTACTCTCTTTTCGTCTGGTTTCTTCTCTCTGGTTTCATAGTAACTTCTCGTTTTCTGTTCTTTCTTCTCTTTTACTTTGTTTTCTTCTAGTTTCTTCTTTTTGGTCTTCCAATATGCTCTTTTTTCTTTTCCCCTCTCCTACTCCTTTCTCTTTTTCTTTGCTGTCCTTTACTGTCTTTTCCTCTGGTTTCTTCTTGTTTCTTAGTAATCTCTCGTTTTCTCTTCTTTTTCCTCTTTTACGTTCCTTTTCTCTAGTCTCTCTCTGGTCTACCAATCTCTTCTCTTTTCCTTCTGTCCCTCCTCCTCTTTCTTCTTCTTTGCTCTTTTTTACTTTCCTTTTGTCTAGTTTCTTCTCTCTAGTTTCCTAGTCTTTTTCTGGTGTTCCAGTATCTTCTTTTTTCCTTCTCTCTCTCCTCCTCCTATCTCTTCTCCTTTGCTTTTTTTCTACTCTCTTTTCGTCTGGTTTCTGTTCTCTGGTTTCCTAGTAACTTCTCGTTTTTTCTTCTTTCTCCTCTTTTACTTTCTTTTTCTCTAGTCTCTTTCTGGTCTTCCAATATCTACTCTTTTCCTTCTCACTCTCTCTCGCTCTCTCTCCTTCTCCTCTCTCTTCTTTTTTTAGGGATTTCTTGGGAGAATAAGTACCAAATGCACCATCAAATACCCAAATTTTTGACATAATATTATTTTGCCTATGATTCTCCAAGAAGAGAATGTTTCGTGGCAAAACAACTGAAATACTGATGAACTACCAAATGTTCAACATTTTGGCCAACATTATTTTAAACAGGATGCACCATGAGAACATTTACGAATTTTAGAGTAGATTTCATCGAAAAACAATCGCAATATTGATGAACAATCAAAAAGGAAGCTTTTCAATCTAACACTAGGTTATCTATGGACCTCCAAGACTACATTTCTGAATTTTAGAAAAGTTTTCGTTAACAATTGAAACACCGGTGAACCTCTAAATACCCAACGTTTAGCTCATTTTAGAGATGTCATGGAAAACAACTGTTAACTGAACCACCAAATATCTAATTTTTTGACATCATGTGGTTTTACCTTTGATTCTTCAAGAAGAGAATGTTTCGTGGTAAAACAATTGAAATACTGATGAACTATCAAACGTCCAACGTTTTGGTCCAAAATTACTTTGATAAGTAACCACCATGAGAACATTTGCGAATTTTAGGAAAGATTTGATGGGAAAACAATTGGAATACTGATGAACAATGAAATAAGCAACTTTTTAACACCATTTTGTTTTGCCCATGAACTTCCAAGAGCACATTTATGAATTTTAGAGAATTTTTTGTCCAAATGTCCAACATTTTGGCCCAAAATTATTTTGACTGACTGATTAACTGACCAAGACTGACCAAAGTCTGACTAAAGACCGACCAAGACTGACTGACCAAGACTGACCAAAGGCTGACCAAAGAATGACCAAAGAGTGACCAAATAATGAACAAAGGATGACCAAAGACTGACAAAGGTTGTCAAAGACTGACTGACTGACTGACCAAGACTGACCAAAGAGTGACCAAAGAATGACCAAAGAATGACCAAAGACTGACCAAGACTGACTGACTGACCAAGACTGACGAAAAACTGACCAAAGAATGATCAAAGACTGTTCAAAGACTGATCAAAGACTGACAAAGGCTGCCAAAAAATGACCAAAGACTGACTGACCAAAACTGACTCAAGATTGACCAAAGACTGACCAAAGAATGACCAAAGAATGACCAAAGACTGACCAAAGAATGACCAAAGAATGACCAAAGAATGACCAAAGAATGACCAAAGACTGACCAAAGACTGACTGACTAACCAAGACTGATCAAAGACTGACAAAGATTGACAAAGGCTGTCAAAGAATGACCAAAGACTGACTGACTGACTGACCAAAGACTGACCAAAGACTGACCAAAGAGTGACCAAAGAATGACCAAAGACTGACCAAAGACTAACCAAAGACTGATCAAGACTGACTAACTGACCAAGACTGACCAAAGACTGACCAAAGACTGACCAAAGAATTACCAAAGAATTACCAAAGAATGACCAAAGACTGACCAAAAACTGACCAAAGACTGACCAAAGTCTTACTAATTGACCAAGACTGATCAAAGACTGACCAAAGACTGACAAAGGCTGCCAAAAAGTGACCAAAGACTGATCAAAGAATGACCAAAGACTGACCAAATAATGACCAAAGAAAGACCAAAGACTGACTGACTGACTGACCAAGACTGACCAAAGCCTGACCAAAGACGGACCAAAGACTGACCAAAGACTGACAGAGACTGCCAAAGAATGACCAAGACTGACAAAGACTGACAAAGAACGACCAAAGAGTGACCAAAGATTAACCAAAGAATGACCAAAGATTAACCAAAGATTGACCAATACTGACTGACTGATTGATCAGGACTGACCAAAGACTGACCAAAGACTGACCAAAGACTGACCAAAGTCTGACCAAAGAGTGACCAAAGAATTACCAAAGAATTACCAAAAAATGACCAACGACTGACCAAAAACTGACCAAAAACTGACCAAAGAATGACCAAAGACAGACCAAAGACTTACTAACTGACCAAGACTGATCAAAGACTGACAAAGGCTGCCAAAAAATGACCTAAGATTGACTGGCCAAAACTGACCAAAGATTGACCAAACACTGATCAAAGAATGACCAAAGAATGACCAAAGAGTGACCAAATAATGACCAAAGAAAGACCAAAGACTGACTGACTGACTGACCAAGACTGACCAAAGACTGACCAAAGACTGACCAAATAGTGACCAAAGACTGACCAAAGACTGAACAAAGACTGACAAAGACTGCCAAAGAATGACCAAGACTGACAAAGAAAGACCAAAGACTAACCAAAGACTGACCAAGACTGACTAAAGACTGACCAAAGTCTGACCAAAGAATGACCAAAGAATTATTAAAGAATTACCAAAGAATGACCAAAGAATGACCAAAGACTGACCAAAAACTGACCAAAGAACGACCAAAGTCTGAACAAAGACTGACAAAGACTGCCAAAGACTGCCAAAGAATGACCAAGACTGACAAAGACTGACAAAGAATAACCAAAGAATGACCAAAGACTGATCAAAGACTAAACAAAGACTGACCAAGACTGACTGACTGACTGACCAAGACTGACCAAAGACTGACCAAAGTCTGACCAAAGAATGACCAAAGAATTATTAAAGAATTACCAAAGAATGACCAAAGAATGACCAAAGACTGACCAAAAACTGACCAAAGAACGACCAAAGTCTGACCAAAGACTTACTAACTGACCAAGACTGATCAAAGACTGTTCAAAGACTGACAAAGGCTGCCAAAAAATGACCTAAGACTGACTGACCAAAACTGACCAAAGATTGACCAAAGACTGGCCAAAGAATGACCAAAGAATGACCAAAGACTGACCAAATAATGACCAAAGACTGACTGACTGACTGACCAAGACTGACCAAAGACTGGCCAAATACTGACCAAAGACTGAACAAAGACTGACAAAGACTGCCAAAGAATGACCAAGACTGACCAAGACTGACAAAAACTGACCAAGACTGACAAAGACTGACAAAGAATGACCAAGACTGACCAAGACTGACCAAAACTGACCAAGACTGATCAAGATTAAATGCTCAGTGACGCTAGTCTTTGTCTCTTCGAAATTTTTCTTTTTCGTTATCCTTCTCGCTATTCTCGTTTCATTCGGTCATTTGACCTCCTTACTTTACCTATTTCAGATGCTTTGCTGCAATCGCCCCTAGAGGCCCACAACAACGACAAAATGAACGCGAATTTATACAGCCGCATAGAGAGCCTCGAGAAGCAACTCAACATTGAACAAAAAGTGAAGCAGGGCGCGGAAAACATGATCAACAGCATCACCGATCGAAAGTTACTCCAGGAGGCGGAACAAATGAAGCAGGATTCGAAGAAGAAAATAGAATACCTCAAAATGAAGATAACGAAAGTAAGAAAACTTAAAATTTTATCGGATGCCTTCTCAACATTTTTTTTTCCACGTTTTTTTCAATTTATTTAACATTTCTTCGGCCCAGTTTGGAAATATTTAAATTTTTATGGTTTGTTGACAATTTTCTAAACAGTTTTTGAAATGCGACTACGTGATATTTAAATTTATTGAAAACGTCACTTCATGACAGTTCACTAATTAAGAGGTTTATTTATTTTACATAGAATAGGAATAATGAAAACTAGAAGACCAAAAATTAGAAATGGAAAAAATAAAAATTTGTTTTTTTGATAAATTAGGAAAATATAAAAAAATACATAAAAGAGATTGTAACACTGGACATCGATGTTTCGCTCTCATTTGAGCTCGTCAGAAGTGCATAACATGGGAAGGGAACAATGAGGAAGAAATACTTAAAAATAAAAAAAAAAATTAAAATATAAAAAAGAAAAATCAAGAAATTTTAACATGAATAGACGTTTCATCATAATTAACTGTGTTAAAAATTTAAATATTTGAAGCCCGATCCACAAGAAACAACTACTCCGAGGGCTAATACCCCTTCCGGCATTGAACTACACTTGTGGGTCGAACTTACATGCTCTTGGTGACTACTGTTCCTAACCGCCGAAATCTATTCAACTTGGTAGTTAGAAGCACTCACCATTTGCGGAGTCCGTTCGTTCCGTTAGAGGAATAGGTTTATTCTTCATGGGCCGAAGAAATGTTAAATAAATTGAAAAAAAACATAATATTTCCGGTCAATAAGGGTCTACCATGAAGAATTCTTTTTCCAGCTGAAGCATGACATAAATTCGAAAAATCGGGGAGGATCCATGCACGATCTCACAGCGAATGGAGATAGCACGCCGACGGATTTGGAACCGTTTTTAGAGTGTAGAATAGAAGATTTGAAACATAGGTTAAGAGTCGAGGCGGCGGTAGTGGAAGGTGCCAAAAATGTGATCAGATTGTTGAATGGGAACAAAGAGAAAACCGACAAGAAAGCCTTATCGGAGGTAAGTTACCCTAATACGTCGTTTTATAACAATTTCAGAAAGCCAGGAAGCGAGCCTGTTAATAACTGTTAATAAATCAAATTCCTGGTTAATTTGGGTTTTTGACTCATTTTTGAGAAACTCAGTTCAGATACGAGGGTCAATCGATGTTAAAGATCACTTGAACGCGTGGAAGATCAATAAGCAAGGTGGATAGATAGAGTGTATATATGCTACGTAGTTAACTATTAAAGCATCTGGAATTTTGTCAACATTTCTTGGCAAAGGTGATAAAGGATTTAGCAGACATTATTCCGCCAGATAAAATTATAGAAGAATAAGATTTGTTTAACTCAAATGCGTCAAAACAGAATTGATCATGTGCTAGCTAAGATTTGCGTCAAACCACAACCGAAAGTGTACTTGCTTCTTGGGAACCAACGAAACGATGGCCATAAACTTCACTGATTAGGAAAAATAATTGATAATAACAAGTAAACTGATGGTTTGGCGTTACCATCACGCGTTACCCACATATTCCAACGTTAACAGCGTACTATACTGTTAGAGCATGTGTCTAATTAAGCTACATAAACATTGGTATTTTCTAATTTTAAGTTTTCACTTCTGTCGACAGTTTCCATGACTATTTTTTTTAATCAGGATTCGTTGGCCTCCGATTTAAATATAAATAAAAATCTAAACACGTTGCAACATAACGTAGGTAGACACACACACACGAATAACAATCAAACTGCGACCAGCCGAAATAGTTTGGACGTTGCATAAGGTTGCCAAGATTAGAGTCCAGAAGCATCGTGGTTCAGTTCGCACTTCGCCTATCGGAGTGCGACCTCGTGAGAGAGAATATCTCTGCGTGCGATACCCGATCAAAAAAACGACGTCCCGCTTATGCCGCGGTGCCAAGAATAAGTTTTGTTTACAATTGAATCGATCCCGTGCAAGTGCGCGAAAGAAAATCCTCAGTTAAGACACTTCAGAAGTAAATCGAGAAAATCTTCTCTTCATTTAAATGTAAAGACGTGTTCGACTCGTTCTTTTCCAGTTTCGTTCTCCATTTGGTGTTTGCGAAGTGCCAGTGCGTATTCCCGTCGCTAATTTTGGCGAAGAGAGTTCACAGGTGTGGTGGAATAATCGGTGTCATTTCCATTTCTCCTGCGACAAAATCCAAAAATAATCCTCGCTTTTTTACGTGACGTAATTTCGCGTTCTATTCCCGGTCAATCGCGCCTAATTAACGATAAAACCGAAGCAACTAGTTGTCGATTTATCTTGTACTTTTCCAGTTTCGTTTATCACGATTTCTATGGGGAAAGCACGCCGCCAAATTCAGAGAGCACGTGCTTATCAGTTTAAATATATATTTTGAAAAAATGCGGAACACGGAAATCTTAATTTGTACTATTTTTAGCGAACGTTGCGAAAGATCTGGAAAGATTATTTCTTGATTTAAGGAGTGCGGTATTCGTTTGGTCGCCTTAATTACACACAAGTCAATCTCACTCTAAAAATACACCTTTACGAAATTTTGTTTTATGTTGGTGTTTTATAAAGTAATGACTACTCGACTGAAAGAATAATTTATTGTTTGCTAAAGAATTTAAATTGAATAGTTTGACGACATTTTGAAGAATGGCAATGAATGAAATCGTGTCAGCGAACTTGTTTAGGGTGGATAACCACCCTAGTCATTAAACATCAATTTTTGTATTATTTTATTTTAGTCGTCAAAACTTTTTTTTACAAAAACTAAATATGTGGCGTTACCAAAACAAGGTTGGGAAACACTGCACTCAGTAATTAGCTATATAGCATTTTTTTACTAAAATAGTGTCCAATAATTTAATTATTCTCTAAAAATACTAACAACTCCAAGATCACAAACGAATCTTGTAATTTGAACTCCTTATTAGACCTCTCCCCGAAATTCAAAAAAAAAAAAAAACCACCGATTGTGCCACCCACACAAGTCCATTTTAAAGCCACTATTCGTTATATGAAGTGAAAAAATGTCAGCATGTTTGGCCGATCGGACCCGCAGCAGCATTGGTCCGTCCACGCCGAATTTACGATATCCCACCCGGGCGTCAACGATCCAGAAAATGCGCCGCAAACCAGCACGGAACGCGCCGACGATGCCGTACGGATGACCTACTCGTGGAATTCCCAAGGGTCCGAACGCCGCTCCTCGACCGTGGTCCACATCGCCGGCAAGCGACACCGCCAGCTACAAGTCGGCCGTTAGTGACGCTCGCGCTAAAACCTCCCCGACTGGGTTCCAGCGGGGCGATTTGTATTTTACGTCGACTCCGCCGAAGAGGGCGCCGAAAGATTCCGGTTATGGTAGCGATCTGTTGTCGCCGAATTCGCTCGGGAGTATACCGAGGAGGCAGTGCGGTCGTAAGTGCCGTAGTACTTGTAATATAGTTCTGAGTACGAATATAGAGGAGCCATGTCGGGTAGATGACGGGCACGGCTCTTGTGGGAGGACGCAGAGTTTGCGGTGTCAGACGCCAACGTTGCGATGCGAGCGGAAGGATAATTTTTACGGATGTGGGGATCCATGGTGTCATCATGTACGCTACGGGGATGAGTTTTCCTGTGGAAGATTTTCGCCCGTTATGGAATGCGATGAATATCCGAGTGGGAGTGTTCAAGCTTCGAGGGCGAATACCTTCACGAGTGGTCGATGCTGCGAACACAATCGAAGATCGGCGTCGAGGGAAAGCGAGAAGAAGGATGCCAGCGTCCAAACGACTGATATGGTGGATAAATGTACTTCACCTTTTCTTCACGTGGATAGTTTCAATTTGAAGAATAAGGCTAAGATAGATAAGGATAAAGGGAAGAAGAAGTATCCGTCTGGTTTGAGAAGACGTATGGAACCCGTTCAGCAGAGATCTTATTCGCCATCTTCGTTTACCCCGGACAGCTTAGATAGCCTACAGGTAGATGGTTTCCAAAATTTTTGACCCACATGGATGTGTTAAGTGTTGCATACGTTTTGTTTATTTTTGTTTGTGGTTTCGATCAGCGAAATTTTGAATGGTGTCAAGTTTTGAAAACAAAGAGATCTCGCAAGTCTTGTGAAAAATGCGTGCTCTCGCATTCGTTTTCTCTCCCTTTGATCTCTTCTGCTCTTTTTTTGGTCGTTTCTACCTCTCTCTCTTCTCTTCTCTTCTCTTCTCTTCTCTTCTCTTCTCTTCTCTTCTCTTCTCTTCTCTTCTCTTCTCTTCTCTTCTCTTCTCTCCTCTCCTCTCCTCTCCTCTCCTCTCCTCTCCTCTCCTCTCCTCTCCTCTCCTCTCCTCTCCTCTCCTCTCTCTTCATCTTCATCTTCATCTCATCTCATCATCTCATCTCCTCATCTCATCTCCTCATCTCATCTTCCTCCTCTTCTCTTCTCTTCTTCTTCTCTTCTCTTCTCTTCTCTTCTCTTCTCTTCTCTTCTCTTCTCTTCTCTTCTCTTCTCTTCTCTTCTCTTCTCTTCTCTTCTCTTCTCTTCTCTTCTCTTCTCTTCTCTTCTCTTCTCTTCTCTTCTCTTCTCTTCTCTTCTCTTCTCTTCTCTTCTCTTCTCTTCTCTTCTCTTCTCTTCTCTTCTCTTCTCTTCTCTTCTCTTCTCTTCTCTTCTCTTCTCTTCTCTTCTCTTCTCTTCTCTTCTCTTCTCTTCTCTTCTCTTCTCTTCTCTTCTCTTCTCTTCTCTTCTCTTCTCTTCTCTTCTCTTCTCTTCTCTTCTCTTCTCTTCTCTTCTCTTCTCTTCTCTTCTCTTCTCTTCTCTTCTCTTCTCTTCTCTTCTCTTCTCTTCTCTTCTCTTCTCTTCTCTTCTCTTCTCTTCTCTTCTCTTCTCTTCTCTTCTCTTCTCTTCTCTTCTCTTCTCTTCTCTTCTCTTCTCTTCTCTTCTCTTCTCTTCTCTTCTCTTCTCTTCTCTTCTCTTCTCTTCTCTTCTCTTCTCTTCTCTTCTCTTCTCTTCTCTTCTCTTCTCTTCTCTTCTCTTCTCTTCTCTTCTCTTCTCTTCTCTTCTCTTCTCTTCTCTTCTCTTCTCTTCTCTTCTCTTCTCTTCTCATCTCTTCCCTTCTCATCTCTTCTCATCTCTTCCCTTCTCATCTCTTCTCATCCCTTCTCATCCCTTCTCATCCCTTCTCATCTCTTCTCATCTCTTCTCATCTCTTCTCATCTTTTCTCATCTTTTCTCATCTCTTCTCTTCTCATCTCTTCTTATCTCTTCTCATCTCTTCTCATCTCTTCTCATCT
Organism: Dastarcus helophoroides; assembly: GCA_028583605.1. Classification (NCBI taxonomy): domain Eukaryota; kingdom Metazoa; phylum Arthropoda; class Insecta; order Coleoptera; family Bothrideridae; genus Dastarcus; species Dastarcus helophoroides. The sequence continues at coordinate 61,176,951 of CM053325.1, forward strand.
CTTCTCATCTCTTCTCATCTCTTCCCTTCTCATCTCTTCTCATCTCTTCTCATCTCTTCCCTTCTCATCCCTTCTCATCCCTTCTCATCTCTTCTCATCTCTTCTCTTCTCATCTCTTCTCTTCTCATCCCTTCTCATCCCTTCTCATCTCTTCTCTTCTCATCCCGTCTCATCCCTTCTCTTCTACTCTCTTTTTGTCTAGTTTCTTCTTTCTGGTCTCCTAGAATCTTCTTATTTTTTCCTCTTTTACTTTATTTTTCTGTAGTATCTTCTCTTTGGTCTTCTAATATGCTCTCTTTTCCTTCCTCCTCTCCTTTTCCTCTCCCTTCTCCTTTGCGCTCCTCTATTCTCTTTTCGTCTGGTTTCTTCTCTCTGGTTTCCTAATAACTTCTCGTTTTCCCTTCTTTTTCCTCTTTTGCTTTCTTTTTTTCTAATCTCTCTCTGGTCTTCCAATATATTCTCTTTTCCTTCTCTCTCTCCTCCTCCTCCCCTCTCTTTCCTTTGCTCTTTTTTACTCTCTTTTCGTCTGGTTTCTTCTCTATGGTTTCCTAGTAACTTCTCGTTTTTTCTTCTTTCTCCATTTTTACTTTCTTTTTCTCTAGTCTCTTTTTGGTCATCCAATATGTTCTCTTTTCATTCTCTCTCTCCTCCTCTCTCTTCTTCTTTGCTCTTTTTTACTCTCTTTTCGTCTGGTTTCTTCTCTCTGGTTTCCTAGTAGCTTCTCAATTTCTCGTCTTTCTCCTCTTTTACTTTCTTTTTCTCTAGTCTCTTTCTGGTCTTCCAATATATTCTCTTTTCCTTCTCTCTCTCCTCCTCCCCTCTCTTCTCCTTTGCTCTTTTTTTTGCTCCTCTCTCCTCTTTACTTTTTTTCTCCAATTTCTTCCCTCTGGTCTCCTAATATTTTCTCCTTTATTTCTCTGGAGTTCCTTCCTATGTAGACTCTTCTACTTTGGTCTTTCCTCTTCATTTTTGTCGTAGTTTCTTATCTCTTTTGCACTCTTTTCCTTCAGTTTCTTATCCCTGATTGAGTAGTATCTACTCTTTTCTTCCTTTCTTCTCTTCTCCTTTCTTTTCCTTTAGTTTTTTCTATTTGGTTTCCAATATCCTCTCTTTTCCTTCTCTGGTGTCTCTTCCTGTGTGGATTTTTATTTGCTCTCTTCTCTGTTTTTTTCTTCTGGGTTCTCCGCCCTATATCTTTCTTTTTTCCTCCTCTCTTCTTCAACTTCTCTTCTGCTTTCTCTTCTTTCTTTCTTTCTTTTCTTCTAGTCTCTTCTCTCTGGTTTCCTACTATCTTCTCTTTTTCTTTTATGGTGTCTCTTTCTGTGTGGATTCTCCTTCTTTGCTTTCTCCTCTACTCTTTTTGCACTTTCTTTCCTCTTCTTCTACTTTCTTTTTCTTTAGTTTCTGGTCTCTTAATATTATTGCTTTTTCTTCTCTGGCGTCTCTTCTTGTGTAGGTTCTTTTACTTTCTCCTCTTTTTCGTAATTTCTCGTGTCTTCTTCTTCTCTTTTTTCCTCTAGTTTCTTCTCTCTGGTTCCATAGTATTTTCTCTTTTTCTCTTCTATCTCATTTTCTACTTTCTTTTCTTCTAGTTTCTTCTCTCTGGTCCCCTGATATCTTCTCTTTTCCTTCTCTAGTGTCGTCCTGTGTGGACTCTTCTCATTTGCCCTTTTCTCTTCTTTTTTCTCGTAGTTTCTTCTCTCTGGTCCCCTGATATCTTCTCTTTTCCTTCTATAGCGTCGTGCTGTGTGGACTTTTCTCATTTGCTCTTTACTCTGCTTTTTTCTCGTAGTTTCTCTTCTTCTCTTTTATCCCCTAGATTCTTCTCTCTGGTCCCCTAGTTTATTCTCAGTTTCTCCTCTCTTCTACTCTCTTTTTCTTTAGATTCTTCTCTTTGGTCCCTTAGAATCTTCTCTTTTTCTCCTATCCCCTTTTCTGCTTTCTTTTCCTCTAGTAGTCGCTTTTCCTGGTCTCTCAATATCTTCTCTTTTCCTATCTAGTGTCTCTTTTCGTGTGGGCTCTTCTCTGCTTTTTTTGTAATTTCTTCTCTCTTTTCTTCTACTCTGTTCCTCTAGTTTCTTCTCTCTGGTCTTTTAATGTCTTCTCTTTTCCTTCTCCCTTTCTTCATATTTTTTTCTTCTAGTGTCTTCTTTCTGTTATCCCAATATCTTCTCTCTTCTTTTTCTGGTGTCTTTCTTTGTGTAGGCTCTTCTCCGTTGCTCTCTCTTCTGCTTTGATTTTTTCGTAATTTCTCCTCTTTTTTCCTCTAGTTTCTTCTCTCTGGTTCCCCAGTAACTTCCCTTTCTCCTCTCATTCCCTTTAAACTTTCTTTTCTTCTAGTCTCTTTCCTCTGGTCTCGTAATATCTTTTCTTTTTGTTTTCTGCTGTCACTTCCTAACAGCTCTTGTTTTTTTGCTCTTTTTCTCCTCTACTTTCTCTGTTTTTTTCTTCCTCTGCTCGTTTCTCTGGTACCTTCTTATTTACTTTATCCTCCTTTGGCTTTTTTCGCCTAGCCTCTTCTCTCTTCTTTGCTTTCTTTCGATGCTCTCTCTTCATCTACTCTGTTTTTCTGCGCTCTTTTCTGCTCTCTCTTCTTCTAGTTCTTTTTTTGGTAGTTTCGCCTCTCGGTTCTTTCTTGTTGTTCTGTTTCTTCATCTAGCTCTTCTATACTCTTTTCCCCTGCTCTCTTTTCCCTTCTACACCTTTTCCGTAGACCTTTCTTCTCGGCTCTTTTGTTTTCTAGTAGCTTCTCTTTTCCTTTCCTCTCTGGTCTTCTATTTTTTTATTCTCTTTTTCTGTCTGGTCTCCCAATATCTTCTCTTTTCCTTCCCTCTCTGGTCTTCTATTTTTTATTCTCTTTTTCTGTCTGGTCTCCCAATATCTTCTCTTTTCCTTCCCTCTCTTCTATTCTTTTCTTCTATTTTTTATTCTTGTTTTCTGCCTGGTCTCCCAATATCTTCTCTTTACCTTCCCTCTCTGGTCTTCTATTTTTTATTCTCTTTTTCTGTCTGGTCTCCCAATATCTTCTCTTTTCCTTCCCTCTCTGGTCTTCTATTTTTTATTCTCTTTTTCTGTCTGGTCTCCCAATATCTTCTCTTTTCCTTCCCTCTCTTCTATTCTTTTCTTCTATTTTTTATTCTTGTTTTCTGCCTGGTCTCCCAATATCTTCTCTTTACCTTCCCTCTCTGGTCTTCTATTTTTTATTCTTTTTTTCTGTCTGGTCTCCCAATATCTTCTCTTTTCCTTCCCTCTCTCGTCTTCTATTTTCTATTCTCTTTTTCTCACTGGTCTTCTAATATCGTCTCTTTTCCTTCTCTCTTCTCTTCTCTCCTATCATGTCTACTTTTTTATTCTTTTCTGTTCTGTTGTCGTTTTCTCCTATTTCATCTACTCTTTCTTCGTCTATTTTGTTCTTCGGCGCTCCCTTTTGCTCTCTACTCCTTTGCTTTTCTATTTTTGTTCGCAGTTTCTCTTCTCTTCTCATCTCTTTCTTGCTGTACGGTTAGTTCTTGATCTGAGTTGTCTTCCCAGATTCCCCTCTTTTAAATTCTTTTCCCCTACTTTCTTCTTCCCAGCTCTCTTCTTCTCTCTTGTCCCTTAATATCTTCCCTTTTCAACCTGTACTTTCTCTTCGTCTCATCTCTTTCTCTCTTTTTTTCTTTCCCTGCTCTTTTCCGCTATTCTGTTGTCCTCTTGCTCTCTTCGGTTTTCTTCTTCTTAGTCTCTCCTATCTCCTCCTGTGCGCTCTTTTTCCGTGCTCTTTCCTCCTCTTGTCTCTTCTTCTCCTCTGCTCTCTGCTCCTTCTGTCTCTTTTTCTCCTCGGTCTCCTATGCTCTCTTCTCCTCTTGTCTCTTCTTCTCCTCTGCTCTTTCCTCCTTTTGTCTCTTTTTCTCCTCGGTTTTCTCTGCTCTGTCCCCCTCTTGTCTCTTCTTCTCCTAGGTCCCTTCTGCTCTCTCCTTCTCTTGTCTCTTCTTCTCCGTCTTTTCTGCTCTCTCTCCTCCTCTTGTCTCTTCTTCTCCGCCTCCTCTGCTCTCTCCTCCTGTTGTTTCTTCTTCGCCATTTTCTCTGCCCTCTCCTCTTTCTCTTTTTTTCCTCTCTCCTCTTTACTATCCTCCTCTGTTCTCTAATCTGCTGCCCTCTAACCTTCAAAAAAAGTCAAAAAAGCTGAATGCCATATACCGATTAATCTTAACTAAATAATTAAAACGTATGCCGCATTTAAGGGGTAGGCCCTTATATCAAACTTCTAATGTCTCCGGATTTTTAAATTCTTTGAAGTCCAAAAATCACATGTTCAATTCGTTAAGTTTGATTGCACCAATCGGAGACATTAATAGGTTGAAAAGTCCCATCACATCAACGATTATATTTTAGCTGCCACGTCGCTTATCTCGATCTCCCAAACTTAAACGAATTCCCGCCGTCGACCTCGTCAAAGACATCGTGGGATCAGCCAGCGATTCAAAATCGAGCGATCAGTCAAAAAAACCTCGAACTGTCCACATCGACGTTTATTGTACAGGGACGGAAATGGAATCGGGGGCCAGCAGCTCGGAATCATCCAATGAAGCGACAGCGTCTACAGCAACCCCTCAAACCGTCTTCGAATCTCAACAATTGAAGGTGACCCATAGGAGGGCGGAAAAAGACGATTTGCCTTACAACATGAAAAATTCTTTGAATATTTCCGATTCGAACGAAGAGAAACCAAGCGGTTTGACATTGGAACAGCAGAAGTCGTTAGAGAAGATGGAATCCGATTACGACGACGGTTTAAGCTCTTCGTACCCATCAAAAATAAGTTCCTATTCCACAATTAGGGATTACACTTCTAGTATTTCGAGTGTTCCTCGATCTATGTATTCTATGTCTAGCGTAACAGTACCGGATGACTATGATTCGGTGGCTAATACTTCTTGGAAAGATACTTTTTCCGACATTGACAGTTTATTGCACAGTCGCTCAAGTTTGGCGAATACAGATAGCCTGGATTTCGTCCCAAGAAAATTCCTTAACAAAGCAGCGAGTGTAGACGAAACTCCAGAAATAAATCGACATTTGTTGGAGGCTCCCAGTGGGTCTAGTTTACACCCGAGTGACAGCTTCGAATATGCGGATTCCGAAGATAAAGTACGCATCAAAAAAATGGAAAATCTTTGGCACGGTCAACCGAATTCTAAATCGCCACAACTGGAGCGTAGGCACCTCTTACAACAGAAGAGGATGAAGGAGTACTTGGAGAAAAAATCTAGTTTGTCGAAAGATTTAGATTCGGACGATAGCGCCGGATCGGAAAAAGGTTGGTCCATACATCCTCCCCCGCTAGTGAAACAGATCGCTAACGAGGATAGGGGTAGTTTGAGTGATTCGACCCCATCGTCGGCCAGTAAGTCCCCGAGCGTGATCTCGTTAAAGCAGCGGCTTAGTTTGGATCCGACTCTTCGATCGCCTTTTTCGATTGTTCCGGGTTTGTATACGGAACAAAGGTCTATCGCTAGACGTTTCGGTACGATAGTTCCTGCATTTAGAAAGCCGGGTCACCACGTCGGTCCCACGAAGAATCCGGACTGCCTTTGCGATCATTGTCAGCAGTATTTTCAACAGTTTGGGTACCGGAATCGTACCAGATCTGTAGGTGATCCTCCGACTTATGAGGCGCCGAATTGGAGAAAATTCGTTCGACGGAATGACGTTTTGTGAGGGGTGGACCAGTTTTTTATTTTTATATTGTGTTGCGCTTTTTTTGTATATCGTCGCGTCGTGTGTGGTGTAGGTGTATGGTCCTAACGAACTAGGGCAATCATCGTGTGTCTTAAAGGTAAATATAAAGATAAGTAACTGATGGTTAGATGGTTTTGGTTCATGAGATGTTCCCATAACAGATTTTTACTTGAAATTATTTCCCTGGTCAATGTCAATGATCAGGTGGAAGTTACTGGTTCTTAGTTATCTTCAAAAATTGAAATACAAATCTTGTCTACTGAAAACAAGAAAGATTTGTATTTCATTTTTTGGTCAATGATCAGGATGGTCGGATGAATGGCTTCAGATGTAAATTAAGAATTTTGCTAAGGACCATTAAAACGAACCTCTTCCTTTTGGTGTTCTATTTTATTTGTGTTCACAGACATTATAATATTGATTGACAATCTTCTTGGTTTCTGGATTGGACCAGGGTCAAGTAAGGTTGGTTTGACGACGTCTCGCCACTCAATGGGGAAGACATCTGACTCTGAAAATGCCCTTAGTACTGGGTGAAGCAATGTCGGAAATTTAACCTAACTTGTCTCTGGTTAATTTAGAAACTAAATCTTCTTAGTTACCTTCCTCCATAGGTTACCTCACATGCAGAAACAAAACTAGAAAATCGTTTATCTCAGTTTCAATAGATCTGATCTAGTCATAGACCCTTCGATGAGAGCTCCTAAATCAACGCAGATGATAAAAGCTGATTTTATTGTTAAAAGTAAATTATTATGCGGGCTTGAGTAGAACATTTATACTCTTGGTATCGTAAATAATTTTTTAAATACATGATATATTATATAGAAGATCGAATCCTGTTTTTATTATAGGCCTAAATTTAACCTATCAACAAAGAAATAAATCTGGCTGCGCCAAGTCTGCTAATAAATTTGCCTGCCAAGAAAAAAAATGGTATTTCTTTGTAACACGTGAAGCTATTTGTTATAGTTCAACTTAAAAGTATTAGAAATATCCACGTTATTTTGGTTTTTCACACCAGAGAGGTAAGTTAACTTACGTAGCATCTATCCAAATGCTATTGTAGTATTCCATCGCGGATCGCCCTCTTTAGAAGGTAAAAGAAACACTTGCCAATCAATCTTCAAATTGTAGACGTTTAAAAAATTTCGGAAGGAGTAACTGGCGAAATAAAAAATGAACTGAAAATAACCCTATTTCGCAAAGATGTAGAGAATATTTAAAAAATGTCCAACTGTTTTGAAAATTTTCGAAAAATAGGCTAGCTGGCATCGTCAATATCCCCGATAGAACTCCAAATCTGACACTTTCATTTTCTAGGCGCAGGAAAGTCTAAAAGCGAGCAGCATGAAGCTGGATCTGCTCAGAAAATCCCTAGAGCTGCGCATAAGCGAACTACCCTCCGAATCGTCGGTCGCCCATCAGCTCAAAGAAGAACTTGCCAACACCCAGACGTTCAGTCCTGTGGCCGTACACTACACCAGCTTACAACCCTTCAGGGAGCGCTCGGGCAGCTTAGCAAAAACTCACACATCGTCAATATCCTCCAGTTCTTTAACGAGATGCGCAGCGGTAACTGGAACTTTGGAAGTCCGCCTGATGGGATGTCAAGATCTACTTGAAGACGTACCTGGAAGATCCAGGAAGGAAGGAGAGACGTCGTCTAGTCCTATGGATTTGAAATTTTTCAGAAAAGGGGTCAGTGGAAGAGGATCGCACAAGAGTTATGCAGTCAAGGAGGAAGTCAGTGATGAGATTATGGCGGTACTCAAATTGGATAATACCACGGTGGCCACCACCAGTTGGAAACCGTGTTCACAGCAAGCTTGGGATCAAAGGTAGCCCACATTTTACTGATTACTGGTATCTAAGCTTTTGTTTTCCAGGTTCACAATCGAGCTGAACAAATCGAGGGAATTGGAAATTGGCATCTACTGGAGAGATTGGAGATCGCTCTGCGCTGTTAAATTTTTGAAATTGGAAGAATTCATCGATGACGAAAGACACGGAATGGCGCTACATTTGGAGCCACAAGGCCTATTATTTGCCGAAGTACGTATTTTTGTTTGTTTTTTTTTTGGTATTGGACAAATATCAAAAATAATCATTGCACCAACAATCGCAAAAGATCTTTTAAAAAAGCTCTATATGCAAACGCTCTAATGCTTTTGGTGGAACGGACTACTCCTTGGTTATCTTCAAAATTGAAATACAAATTTGTCCCTTGAAACAAGAAACCAAGATTTGGATTTCAATTTTCTAATTCTTTTACCAAAAACTATGGATACGTCGAGGCAAAATAAAAAAAAGTTACCTCTTCAGGAATAGTCATGAAAAGAGTCGAAATTTTAAAAAAAGGTCGAAATCAAACTAACATTTTCAAAAGGGCGAATTTACAAAATCTCAAATCGTTGAAAGAGTCAAAATTTTGAAAAAAAAAATCGAAGTTTCTAATAAAAGAAAATATTTTCAAAAAAAGTTGAAATTATCCAAAAAAAAATAATATTTTCAAAAAATAAAATTTTCAAAAGAGAAATTCTTCTAAAGAAAAAACAACATTGTTACAAAAAGGTAAAACTTCAAAAAAGTTTGAAATTTTCAAATAAAACAAATTTTTTTAAAAATCGAATTTTTCCAAAAAAAAAATCGAATTTTTGAAAAAAAATCGAATTTCTTCAAAAAAATCGAATTTCTTCAAAAGAATCCAATTTTTGAAAAAAATCGAATTTCTTCAAAAAAATCCAATTTTTGAAAAAAAATCGAATTAAATTCTACAAAAAACCGATATGTAGAAAACATGTTGAAATTTTGGGAAAAGGTCACACTTTGGGAAGTTTTGAAAAACGTCGAAATTGTCAAAAATTAGTAAAAACTTCGAGAAGGTCGAAACTTTCAAAAATGTGGAAATTTTGGAAAAAGTTTTGCACGATTGGTCAAAATGTCACAAAAAATCGTCAATTTCAAAAAATTCAAAGATTTTGATAAAATGACAAAATTTTCCAAAAAATTCTAGATTTTTAAAAAAGTTGAAATTTTTGAAAAATAATCGGAGATTTTTCAAAAATGGTCAACATTTTGCAGAAATGTCAAGGTTTAAAAAATTTGAAGCATTTCGGTTTGCCAAAATGTGAAGAAAAAAATTAAAATGGGCACATTTTTTAGAGTCAACATTTTTGAATGAATATTGTCAAAAAAATTTCGACCTTTTTTTCAATTTTTGATTTTAATGACGTTTTGACATTTTGAAAATTGGACTTTTTTCGATAATTTCGCATTTTTTAAAAATTTCGACAATTTTGTCTTCCATAATGCACAGACCAATAGGTTTTGAACATTTATTAGATTCGAAGTTTGGAAACCAAATACCGGTTTCGATCTTGTTAGATCTCGTCAGTTTGGTATATCCCACTCGAATGCTGATAAATGTTCCGACAAGTAAGTACTAAAACATTCACAGGCGTCGAGCGAGTGACTTTTTAGTACTACCACCTATTGGTCCATAGAGAAACTATGGCCATCGCCAACAATGTCGTATGCAAGAAGAATGCAACCTAGACTACAAATTCATGCAGCCCTCCAGGCGTGTATAGTGAATCATAGGTAGCTGAACTACCAACAGTTGAAACACTGCCACCTAGCGAAGCGGTTGCTCTCTAGGAGAGTTCCCAGAAGACAAGGATTCTATAATGCACAGACCAATAGGTCGAAACCGGTATTTGGTTTCCAAACTTCGAATCTAATAAATGTTCAAAACCTATTGGTCTGTGCATTATAGAATCCTTGTCTTCTGGGAACTCTCCTAGAGAGCAACCGCTTCGCTAGGTGGCAGTGTTTCAACTGTTGGTAGTTCAGCTACCTATGATTCACTATACACGCCTGGAGGGCCGCATGAATTTGTAGTCTAGGTTGCATTCTTCTTGCATAATTTTGTCTTCACTTTTTCAAAATCAAAAAAAAAGTAATATTTTCAAAAAATAAAATTTTCAAAAGAGACAAATTCTTCTAAAGAAAAAACAACATTGTTACAAAAAGGTAAAACTTCAAAAAAGTTTGAAATTTTCAAATAAAACAAATTTTTTAAAAAATCGAATTTTTTCAAAAAAATCGAATTTTTTCAAAAAAATCGAATTTAATCAAAAAAATCCAATTTTTCAAAAAAAAAATAAATTCTACAAAAAACCGATACATTGAAAAGATTTTGAAATTTTGGGAAAAGGTTACACTTTGGGAAGTTTTGAAAAACGTCGAAATTGTCAAAAAATGGTAAAAACTTCGAGAAGGTCGAAGGTTTCAAAAATGTGGAAATTTTGGAAAAAGGTAGAAATTTTCAGAAAAGGTGAAGACAGAAAATGGTCGAAATTTTCAAAAAATGCGCTTTTTTGCGAAATCGAATTTTTGAAAAAAAAATCGAATTTTTCAAAAAAATCCTATTTTTGAAAAAAAAAACCGAGTTTTCCAATAAAATAAATTCTACAAAAAACCGATACGTTGAAAAAATTTTGAAATTTTGGGAAAAGGTTACACTTTGGGAAGTTTTGAAAAACGTCGAAATTGTCAAAAAATGGTAAAAACTTCGAGAAGGTCGAAGGTTTCAAAAATGTGGAAATTTTGGAAAAAGGTAGAAATTTTCAGAAAAGGTGAAGACAGAAAATGGTCGAAATTTTCAAAAAATGCGCTTTTTTGCGAAATCGAATTTTTGAAAAAAAAAATCGAATTTTTCAAAAAAATCCTATTTTTGAAAAAAAAACCGAGTTTTCCAATAAAATAAATTCTACAAAAAACCGATACGTTGAAAAAATTTTGAAATTTTGGGAAAAGGTCACACTTTGAGAAATTTTGAAAAACGTCGAAATTGTCAAAAAAAGGTAAAAACTTTGAGAATGTCGAAACTTTCAAAAATGTGGAAATTTTGGAAAAAGGTAGAAATTTTCAGAAAAAATGAAGACAGAAAATGGTCGAAACTTTCAAAAAATCCGAAATTATCGAAAAAAGTCCAAATTTCAAAATGTCAAAACGACAATAAAATCAAAAAGGTCGAAATTTTTTTGACAATATTTAATCAAAAATGTTGACTCATTAATAAAATGTGTCCATTTTAATTTTTTTCTTAACATTTTGGCAAGCCGAAATGTCCAAATTGTTTAAACCTCGACATTTCTTTAAAATTTTGACCATTTTTGATAAATCTGTTATTTTTCAAAAATTTTAACTTTTTTAAAAATCTAGAATTTTTTGGAAAATTTCGTCATTTTATCAAAATCTTTGAATTTTTTGAAATTGTCGACTTTTTTGTGATATTTTGAACCATCGTGCAAAACTTTTTTGAAAATTTTGGTGCTTTTTCGATTTTTTTTTTGGAAATTTCAACATTTTTTTTGAAAATTTTGATTCTTTTGAAACTATTGACGTTTTGTAAACATTCAACCTTTTTGAAAATATTCGTCAGAAATTCCGACTCGAATGCTGATTATTCTTGAAATTTCAGATTATTTTTAAAAACTTTCAACTTCTTTAAATATCTCTGATTTTTTAGAAAATTTCGTCGTTTTATCAAAATCCTTGAATTTTTTGAAAATGTCGATTTTTTGTGACATTTTGAACTAACTTGCAAAACTTTTATTTGAAAATTTCGCTGCTTTTTCTGTTTTTTTTTTAATTGGACCTTTTTTTCAAAGTGTCGACTTTAGTAGCTGTTTATGAAAATCTTGAAAATTTCGACATATTTTTTGAAAATTTTAGCTTTTTTAACAATATTCAATCAAAAATTTTGACTCATTAAAAAAATGTGTCTATTTTAATTTTTTTCTTAACATTTTGGCAAACCAAAATGCTTCAAATTTTTTAAACCTCGACATTTCTTCAAAATTTTGACCATTTTTGAAATCTCTGTTTATTTTTCAAATCTAATTATTTTTCAAAAATTTCAACTTTTTTAAAAATCTAGAATTTTTTCGAAAATTTCGTCATTTTATTAAAATCTTTGAATTTTTTGAAATCGTCGACTCTTTTGTGACATTTTGAACCATCTTGCAAAGTTTTTGAAAATTTCATTGCTTTTTCGATTTTTTTTCCGGAAATTTCTTCTTTTTTCCAAAGTGTCGACTCATTAAAAAAAGTGTGACTATTTAAACTTTTTTTTTAAACTTAACCAATCAAAATATTTCAAATTATTTTTCAAAAATTTTAACCCTTTTAAAATTCTCGATTTTTTCGAAAATTTCCCCATTTTGTTCAAATTCTTGAATTTTTTGAAAATGTCGCCCTTTCTGTGTCATTTCAAAAATTTTAACATTTTTAAAAATCTCGAATTTTTCGAAAATCTCTCCATTTTGTTAAAATTCTTGAATTTTTTGAAAATGTCGGCTTTTTTGTGACATTTTGAACAATCTTGCAAAAGTTTTTTGAAAATTTCGCTGCTTTTTTGATTTTTTTTTTTGGAAATTTGGGCTTTTTTTTGAAAATGTCGTTTTGTAAAAATTTCAACCTTTTTGAAAATATTCGTCAGAAATTTCGACTCATTCAAAAATTTATCTATTTTGACTTTTTTCCTAAAATTTTAACAAACGAAAATCCTTCAATTTTATTAAAATCTCGGCATTTCAAAATTTTGACTATTTTTGAAATCCAGATTATTTTTCAAAACTTTCAACTTTTTAAAAAATCTCGTTTTTTTTTCAAAAATTTCGTCATTTCATCAAAATACTTGAATTTTTTGCAAATGTCGACTTTTTTGTGGCATTTTGAACTATCTTGCAAAAGTTTGTTGAAAATTTCGCTGCCTTTTCGATTTTTATTTGGAAATTTCAACTTTTTTTTGAAAATGTTGATTTTTTTTGAAAATCTTGTTTTTTTGAAAATGTCGACGTTTTGTAAAAATTTCAACCTTTTTGAAAATATTCGTCAGTAATTTCGACTCGTTCAAAAAATTATCCATTTTGACTTTTTTCCTAAAATTTTAACAAACGAAAATCCTTCAATTTTTTTAAAATCTCAACATTTCAAAATTTTGACTATTTTTAAAATTCAGATTATTTTTCAAAACTTTCAACTTTTTAAAAAATCTCGTTTTTTTCCAAAAATTTCGTCATTTCATCAAAATACTTGAATTTTTTGCAATGTCGACTTTTTTGTGACATTTTGAATTATCTTGCAAAAGTTTGTTGAAAATTTCGCTGCTTTTTCGATTTTTTTGTGAAAATTTCAACTTTTTTTTGAAAATATTCGTTAGAAATTTCAACTCGTTTTAAAAATTTCTATTTTGACCGTTTTCCTAAAATTTTAACAAACGAAAATCCTTCAATTTTTTTAAAATCTCGACATTTCAAAATTTTGACTATTTTTAAAATTCAGATTATTTTTCAAAACTTTCAACTTTTTTAAAAATGTCGACGTTTTGTAAACATTTCCAGCTTTTTGAAAATATTCGTCAGAAATTTCGATTCGTTCAAAAAATTTCTATTTTGACTGTTTTCCTAAAATTTTAACAAACGAAAATCCTTCATTTTTTTTTAAATCTGGGCATTTCAAAGTTTTGACTATTTTTGAAATTCAGATTATTTTTCAAAACTTTCAACTTTTTTAAAAATCTCATTTTTTTTGAAAATTTTGTCATTTCATCAAAATCCTTGAATTTTTTGAAAATGTCGACTTTTTCGTGACATTTTGAACTATTTGGCAAAAGTTTTTTGAAAATTTCGCTGCCTTTTCGATTTTTTTTTTTGGAAATTTCAATTTTTTTTTTGGAAATTTCAATTTTTTTTTAAAAATGTTCGATTTTTTGAAAATCTTGATTTTTTATGAAAATGTCGACGTTTTGTAAAAATTTCCTGCTTTTTGAAAATATTCGTCAGAAATTTCGATTCGTTCAAAAAATTATCTATTTTGACTTTTTTCCTAAAATTGTAACAAACGAAAATCCTCTAATTTTTTTGTAAATCTCGACATTTCAAAATTTTGACTATTTTTAAAATTCAGATTATTTTTCGAAAATTTCAATTTTGTTAAAAACTTGAATTTTTTTGAAAATCTCGTCCTGTTATCAAAATCCTTGATTTTTTTTTTAAATGTAGACTTTTTACAAAATTTTAACATTGATTTTTCAACATGTTGAAGTTATTTTCCAAAGGTTTGCTTGTTTTTCTGAAAATCATAACTGAAAATTTAGAGATTTTTTAAAATTTCATTTTATAAAATTTTGACTTTTGAAATTATTTCTTTTTTCTTTAAAATTGTGGCTTTATAATAAAAATATCGATTTTTTTAAATCAAGTCTTTTTATTAAAATGTCGACGCCTGCAAATTTTGGATTATTTTGCAAAATTTAATATTTTGTTGAAAATTTTTGATTTTTTTTTCAAATTTCAACCTTTTTTCAAAATGTCAACTTTCTTCAATATTTCGGGTTTTTTAGAAATCTTCGCCTATTTGAATTTTCAATTAAAAATTCTGACTTTAAAAATTACTTTTTTAATTGTTTTTTTCAAAATTATAATAAACCAAAATTTTGAGTCCTTCTAAAATTTTAGTTTCTCTAAATTCCAAAATTTGAAGTCTCTGATGATAAACTATCTTTAATATTTGGGCTTTTCAAAAATTTGGGTTTTAGAAAATTTTGCAATTTTCCTGAATTTTGACATTTCTTCAAAATGTGAACATTTTTGAAATTTCAGACTATTTTTCAAAATTTCGACTGATTAAAAAGATTCGAATCATTTTTGAAAATTTCGCCTCATTCTCGAATTATTTTGAAAATGTCGACTCTAAAAATTACGATACTTTTTTTAAAGTTAATTTTTTTAAAATTTGATTCCTTTGAATTTGATTTTTTTTTGAAATGTTTAACTTTTTTGAAAAATTTCAACTTTGTTCGAAATTTTGGCTTTATATACTGAGAATATCGAAATTGCGACTTTTTTGAAAAATTGCTACTTTTTTGAAAAGTTGATTCATTTGATTTTTGTCCCGTTTTTGAAAATTTCGACTTTTTGAATACTTCAACCGTTTCAAAATATCGACTTTTTGAATACTTCAGCCGCTTCAAAATTTTGACTTTTTTAATACTTCAATCGTTTCAAAATATCGACTTTTTGAATACTTCAATCGTTTCAAAATATCGACTTTTTGAATACTTCAGCTGCTTCAAAATTTCGACTTTTTGAATACATCAATCGTTTCAAAATTGCGACTTTTTGAATACTTCAATCGTTTCAAAATATCGACTTTTTGAATACTTCAGCTGCTTCAAAATTTCGACTTTTTGAATACATCAATCGTTTCAAAATTTCGACTTTTTTAATACTTCAATCGTTTCAAATTTTCGACTTTTTGAATACTTTAACTGTTTCAAAATTTTGAAATTCGAATCGACCAAGATGAAATTGAAAAAAAAGCAGAATTTTTGAGATAGAGTCAAAATTTACAAGAAAATCCAGAATTTAAAACAAAATTTGGAATATTTTTGTAAATCTTGACTCAAAAAATTACGCTTTTGAGAAACTTTCGACTATTTTTCAATTTCATTTTTTTTTTTTGAAAATTGTAACATTTCATATTTTAGTTTTTTTTGGCGATTTGTAGAAGAAAGTTAAAATTTCTAGCGAAAACAAATGTCATTTCTGGGAAATACTAACAATTTACACTCAAAACATTTTCATAAGACGTAAAATTTTATAAAAAGACGACAGAATTTCGAAAAGAATAGTTAAATTGTGTAGAATCAGATTTCAAGGAAAAATTTTAATTTCTTATAAAAAAATCTTAAAAAGAAAGTCAATGGTTTTTGAAAAAAATTTCGAAATTTTGAAGAAAATCGGAAAATTGCAATAAAAAAACTTTTAAAGAAGTAGTTTCGAGAAAAAGTTGTCTACTAAACAAAATTCTTTAATTTCAGATAAAATTCTTGAACCCAATGATCTCAAAAAGGCCAAAACTCCAACGACAGAAGAGGATCTTCAAAGAAGGTCTACCGAGAGCGAAGCAAATGAACATCAATATAGTCACCTGGGGAAGATGGGTCAAAAAGCAACACAACACTACACCCCAAAGACAAAGCCCAGTTCGAAGAGGTAATTTTTCACTCGCTTTTGAATTCATTTAACTTTTTGATACATTTTTAGCCACTGGAGGCGCTTCCCGTTGAAGACAAACCTGAAACTCCAGGGGAGACACCCGACCCTCAAGCAGCCGGTTTAGGCGGCCAACGCCCACTTGGTTTAGGTGTGGCGCCTCTACCGGAAAGCCCGCCACCTTTGCCTACAGCCCCACCGCCGGTGGCCAAGAAGAGAGTTCCGGTTACGCCACCGCCGGTGCCGCCTCGGCTCGATGCTGAGGTAAACGATACTTCGCTTGATGACGATTGTATATTTTGTATAAAAAACCGAATACTGTTTGTCTGTGGTGTTTGTTTTTACTGTCGATTCCCCAATTTGTCGTACTATGTGGTGTTGAAATTGTCCAGAGCTTTCGATAAATGTAGTAAACTATTGAAATGACAAATTACTGCGTATCTCTAATGTTGTTGTTGTTTCGAATTGTTTTTTTCACTTTTTAAAGTGAATTTTTCCCTTTTGTCAGGTTCGCTTTATTGATAAATCATTAACAAATTCAAAACTAACACCACCGATCAATCAGGAAAATTTTCATAACACGAGTAGTTTTTAAATATCACAAAAGCTGATTCGTATGTACTTCTGCGAACCAACACGACAGACAAACATCGTAGAATGATACATCTGCCGTGGTGTAGCAGCACAGTAACAATTAAAGGCAGATGTAGGGTTGGCGTGGGTGAAATTTCAGTGAGCACTGTTGCAGAGCGCGGCTGCACTGAAGGAGTTTGACTTTCTCGAGGAGCAGGAAGTTACTAGACCGGGACCACTTTTCATACCTTCCGCACCTACTACACCCGTACTTCCCTCTGAACAGTCGGTTCCCCCTAGTCCTCAACCTGTTGTAGAGTTTCCAGATGATGAGGTACTTGGTGTTTTACTTTTAACAATCGTTTCTGGGGGTGTACAGATTGCATGCCGCATGCTCGGGTTTTGGGTCACTAATCAGGCACGACACACATCTCGCAAACTAAACCTACTGAAATCATTTGATTTAAAAATTGAAATACGAATCTTGTTCCCTGAAACCAAGAAAGATTATCTTTCTTTGGTTTCAGGGGACAAGATTTTTATTTCAATTTTTGAAGATAACCAAGCACCAACATTTGATTTAAAATCGATCATTAGAGCTCTGAACTTAATAAATTATAGTTTTATGTTATAAGTCTCGACACTGCAGTATATTTTTTTATATCTATACATGTTACAATTTTTTAGGAAATTCTGAATCTAAACCAAGTTTTAAATTCGAAATTTTGACTTTAAATTGGCACTTCCGATGTTTAACTTGAAATGTTAAAGAATGGGGCATTTCGAAGTTTCCTCTCAAAATTTCAATATTATTTCCAAATGTTGCCTTCGAATTCAAAATTTCGAGAAACAGTTTTGTAAAATTTTAAAATTAAAGACAAAAGTTTGCTGTGTGCTCTTTTTTTTTAAATTCCTGTCAATTAAACTGGAAAATTTTTATAAATTTTGACTTTTGCAACTTTCGAGTCTAAAACTTGATAATGCTCATTTTAAACATTTCTTTTAAAATCGAAATTTGGCCAAGTTTCGAATTCGTTTCATACAGTTTGTTCCAGATTTTAAAAATTCGAAATTTAGAAAGTAAGTAGAAATTTAGAGAAGCTAAAATTTTGCAACGACCCGAAATTTTGATTTGTATAAAATTTTAAGAAAGAGTCGAAATTTAATTGAAAATTTAAAAAAAGTAGAAACTGTTAAAAAAGGCGAAAAATATTGAAAAAGTCAACATTTTCGAAATGAATCAAAAATTTTAAAAAGTAACGAAATTTTCAACAAAATTTTAAATTTTGCAAAATAATTCAAAATTTCAAAGAGTCGACATTTTAAAGAAGTGTCTCGATTTAAAAAAAGAATCAATATTTTCAAAATAAAGCCAAAATTTGAAAAACTGTTGAAATTCTCAAAAATGTCAAAATTTTGTTTTTTACAAAATTTTGACTTGAAAATTAAAAAATTAAAATTTTGAAAAAATGTTGATGATTTAAAAAAGCCGAGATGTTAAAAAAGGCGAAAAAATATTGAAAAATGTCAACATTTTTGAAATAATCCAAATAATCCAAAATTTCAAAGAGTCGACATTTTCATAAAATGTCTGGATTTAAAAAATGACTCAATATTTTCAAAATAAAGCCAACAGTTGAAATTCTCAAAAATGTCAAAATTTTGTAAAAAACAAAATTTTGAAAATTAAAAAATTAAAATTTTGAAAAAATGATGATGTAAAAAAGTCGAGATGTTAAAAAAGGCGAAAAAATATTGAAAAAAGTCAACGTTTTTGAAATAAATCAAAACTTTTAAAAACTAACGAAATTTTCAACAAAATTTTAAATTTTGCAAAATAATCCAAAATTTCAAAGAGTCGACATTTTCATAAAATGTCTCGATTTAAAAAAAAGACCCAATATTTTCAAAATAAAGCCAAAATTTTAAAAACAGTTGAAATTCTCAAAAATGTCAAAATTTTGTTTTTTTTTCTCTCTTACAATTTGACTTCTCTTACAATTTGACTTCTCTTAAAATTTGACTTCTCTTAAAATTTGACTTCTCTTAAAATTTGACTTTTGCTGAAAAAGTGTTTTTTTTTAAGTTCGGTTCTATTTTGGAGATTTAAAGATTTTGTTTCTAAATTCGACTTTAAAATTGAGATGTTTTTGTCCAATTCTCGACGGTTTATTTTTGAATTTTTTTTCAAATTTTCAATTCATTTTTAAAATTTAAACTTTTCAGAATTCGTCTTTTCCCAAAGTTTCACCAATTTTTTTCTGGAAATCAAGTTGGAATTTTATAAAATAGAACAAAAATTTATCCCGATATTCTATTTTCAGAATTTCACTTTTTCTATTGTTGCAAATTTCGACTTTTTGCTGGAGATTCGTCTTTCATTTAAGTGTCAACATTTTTTCATCAATATTCGTCCTTTTTTAAAGTTCGTCATCTTTGGAAATAAGAGTTATTTTGTGCTGCGGTTTATTTATTTTTTAAATCGAGCTTTTTCTCGAAATTTCAATTCATTTTCAAAATTCATTTTTTTTTCAAAATTTCAACTTTATTTCCAAAATTCGACTTTTCCCGTAGTTCGACTTTTTTTCTCTTTATTTTTCTAGAATTCGCCTTTTTTTCTTTCACATTTCTGAGTTTCGCTTTCTTTGGAAATGTCAAACTTATATCTCAAATTTCATCGTTTTCTGTTTTTCAGAATTTCGATATTTTCCAATTTTTTTTTTTTCGAAATTAATTGTAAAACGAAATTTTATTAAAATGTACATTTTAGGAGGAAGTTTTCTTGGAAATTTCCAACTATTTTCTTGAAATTTCGAGAGTATGTCAGAAATGTCTTTTGATCTCATTGTTTTCAAAATCCGTTTATTTTCGAAAAATTAGGACAAAATTTCGATAAAAGCGGCTTTAATTAGAAAAAAAAATATTCTCTAGGTTTCGAAAGAAGTAAAATTTCTTGGAAATTTATTTGATGATTTTTGAATGAAAATATAGTTTTCTGTTTTTCAAAATTTCGATATTTTCCAATTTTTTGTTCAAACTTAATTGTAAAAGGAAATTAATTGTAAAACAAAATTAATTGTAAAACGAAATTAATTGTAAAACGAAATTTTATTAAAACGAAATTTTACTAAAAGGTATATTCTAGGAGGAAGATTTCTTGGGAATTTCCAAACTGTTTTCTTGAAATTTCCAGAGTATGTCAGAAATGTCTTTTGATCGCATTGTTTTCAAAATCCGTTTATTTTCGAAAAATTAGGACAAAATTTCGATAAAAGCAGCTTTAATTACAAAAAAAAATATTCTTTAAGTTTCGAGAGAAGTAATATTTCTTGGAAATTTCAACGTTTTCAAGAATTTGATCATTTTTGAATGAAAATATCGTTTTCTGTTTTTCAGAATTTCGATATTTTCCAATTTTTTGTTCAAAATTAATTGTAAAACGAAATTAATTGTAAAACGAAATTTTATTAAAACGAAATTTTACTAAAAGGTATATTTTAGGAGGAAGATTTCTTGGGAATTTCCAAACTATTTTCTTGAAATTTCCAGAGTATGTCAGAAATGTCTTTTGATCGCATTGTTTTCAAAATCCGTTTATTTTCGAAAAATTAGGACAAAATTTCGATAAAAGCAGCTTTAATTACAAAAAAAAATATTCTTTAAGTTTCGAGAGAAGTAATATTTCTTGGAAATTTCAACGTTTTCAAGAATTTGATGATTTTTGAATGAAAATATCGTTTTCTGTTTTTCAGAATTTCGATATTTTCCAATTTTTTGTTCAAAATTAATTGTAAAACGAAATTAATTGTAAAACGAAATTTTATTAAAACGAAATTTTACTAAAAGGTATATTTTAGGAGAAAGATTTCTTGGGAATTTCCAAACTGTTTTCTTGAAACTTCCAGAGTATGTCAGAAATGTCTTTTGATCTCATTGTTTTCAAAATCCGTTTATTTTCTAAAAATTAGGACAAAATTTCGATAAAAGCAGCTTTAATTACAAAAAAAATATTCTTTAAGTTTCGAGAGAAGTAATATTTCTTGGAAATTTCAACGTTTTCAAGAATTTGATCATTTTTGAATGAAAATATCGTTTTCTGTTTTTCAGAATTTCGATATGTTCCAATTTTTTGTTCAAAATTAATTGTAAAACGAAATTAATTGTAAAACGAAATTAATTGTAAAACGAAATTTTATTAAAACGAAATTTTACTAAAAGGTATATTTTAGGAGGAAGATTTCTTGGGAATTTCCAAACTGTTTTCTTGAAATTTCGAGACTATGTCAGAAATGTCCTTTGATCTCATTGTTTTCAAAATCTGTTTATTTTCTAAAAATTAGGACAAAATTTCGATAAAAGCAGCTTTAATTACAAAAAAAATATTCTTTATGTTTCGAGAGAAGTAATATTTCTTGGAAATTTCAACCTTTTCAAGAATTTGATGATATTTGAATGAAACTATTGATTTCTTTTTTTTTCAAAATTTCGATATTTTCCAATTTTTTGTTCAAAATTAATTGTAAAACGAAATTAATTGTAAAACGAAATTTTATTAAAACGAAATTTTACTAAAAGGTATATTTTAGGAGGAAGATTTCTTGGGAATTTCCAAACTATTTTCTTGAAATTTCGAGAGTATGTCAGAAATGTCTTTTGATCTCATTGTTTTCAAAATCCGAGAATTATTTACCTGAAAAAAATAACTATTTATTATTTTAAACAGAATTTTAACTTCCGATTTTGCAAGAGCGTCGCCATAAAATTTTATAAACACACACGCGTTCTATTCCAATCCTAAGAACGCAAAACGTTTGTTATTTCAATTTCAAATATTGTATCATTTATTTTTTATTTATATATAGTTTGAAAAAAATATTTTTATGGACATATATCTTATCAATGCTCACATCAAGTGTGAATCAAAGCAGTTTGTTTACGTCTAGTTTCTAACACAAAGAAACGGTTAGTGTTCGTTTTCTGTTTACTGTTTAATTTTTATAAATCAGAAAAAAATTGTGTCAGTGGGTCATTAAATGGTGCTCTCAGTATGGAAATTTCTACAGACAATTGTCATCGTATTCTAAAGGTATATGTTTACTCTAGATACAACCGATTTATTCAATCAGTCTCAACAGTTGTCTGTGATTCGTCATAAATCCTAAATTATATTTCAGATAAGTTTATAAAAATCAATTTTTATTTTAAACTGTGATAAGTAATCAATAGTATTTAACTCTTACGTGCATTCGTTTATAAAAGATATTTTTACGCTAATTTTTTTTGTAAATTCCCTAAACAATTGTGACCAAATCATTACTTTAACTAATTCTGCATTAGATTGACAGTCTAAGGTAAATTCTCCAAAAATTTCGTCAAAGAATTTGAAAAAAGTTTCATGTTTAATCATTTGCTGACTTCGCAACAAACAACAAACCTAAGCATTACCATCGAATCCATTATTATTGTTTGCCATCAAAAACTCAGCTTTTTTATTTACTAACAATGAGCGTGACCAGGGCCGGATTTAGACTTGATCAGGCGCCCCAAACTATTTGAGATTTGCGGCAATGTTGCCCCAAAATATTAAAAATTTAAAACGTTGTCTGGAGCTTTTTAGCGGGCCCCCAACTCTATTTAGGAACCCTCAACTCTATTAGGGGCCGTCGACACTATTTGAGGGCCCTCGACTCTATTTGGGGCTCTATTTGAACGCCTCCTAAGATGATGAGGGTCCTAAACTATAGCCTACAAGTAAATCCAGCGCTGAGCATGACCTATGCGTACATTTTCATGCTAAATCATGACTAGAAATACTAATACTTCGCAAAGAAAATCATTTTCAGTTGTCAGATGTATCCAGTGCTAATTTGAACCATTTTTGCAGCCTGTGGTTATTAACAACGTGAGGAACCCCTCCCGGCGGCGCGCCCTCGACGTATCCAACAGAGACAGCGCCTACGAGTCGCGAAGGCAGTCGATGCCGCAGTTCAACGGCAGTTTGAATTTGGACAACTTCAGATTGATCAGCGTATTAGGTCGTGGGCATTTTGGAAAAGTCATATTGTCGCAGTATCGCAACACCGGCGAATATTTCGCAATCAAGGCGTTGAAAAAGGGCGACATCATCGCCAGAGATGAGGTCGAATCGTTGTTGAGCGAGAAGAGGATCTTCGAAGTGGCCAATTCCATGCGCCATCCTTTCCTGGTCAATTTGTTCGCTTGTTTCCAAACGGAGAACCATGTTTGCTTCGTGATGGAGTACGCGGCAGGTAGATCGACTTTTTTTTGACCACGAGATACAGACGTCTCTAAAAATCCAAAATTCAGTCGAAAGCAAAACTTTGAAATTAAAACTTTCGACTTTTGAACATAATTATTGTTGAATTATGATTTTTTTTTTGGAAATGCGACGTTTCTGAAAATTTCAACTTAAAAAATAAACAAATGTTTTGATAACTTCGACTTTTTCCTTCAATATCTGGATATTTTTTAAATTCCGATTTATTTGAAAATATTGGCTTCGTTTTGACTTTTTTTTGGAAGACGTCTTTTTGAAAATTTCGATTTTTTTGAAAATTGTTATTTTGTTTTATACATTTTCGACTCATTTATAAATATTTTTTCTGTAAAATTTAGACTCTTTGTTGCTTTCAACTCGTTCAACTTTTTTAAAATTTTCGATATTTTTAATTTTTGCTTTTTTTAATCGACTTTATTTTGAAAATTTGGACATTTTAAAATATCCATTTAGTTCAAACTTTCCATTTTTTCAATATTTTGATTTATTTTCTAAATTTTGACTTAATCTGAAAATTTCAACTATTTCAAATTTCCTTTTTTTTCAAAATTTCGCCATTTATCAATCTTTCAATTCTTTCCAAAATTTCGACTTTTGTAATTAATTTCGACTTTTATTGAAGGATTCCGCTTTTTTAAAAATTTCGACTTTTTTTGAACATTTTTAATTTATTTTCGAAATTTTTGATTATATAATAAATATTTTTTTGTTGCGAATTTAGACTCTTTGTTGCTTTCAACTCGTTCAACTTTTTTTAAAATTTCGACTTTTTTGAAAATTGTTAATTTATTTTGGCAATTTTCGATTTTTTTTGGATGAATTTTCGATATTTTTAATTTCTGCTTCTTTTAATCGACCTTATTTTGAAAATTTGAACATTTTAAAATCTCCATTTAGTTCAAACTTTCCATTTTTTCAATATTTTGACTTCTTTTTTAAATTTTGACTTATTTTGAAAATTTCAACCATTTCAAAATTCTTTTTTTTCAAAATTTCGCCATTTATCAATCTTTCAATTCTTTCCAAAATTTCGACTTTTTCTGGAAGTTTTTATTTTGTAATTAATTTCGACTTTTATTGAAGGATTCAGCTTTTTTGAAAATTTCGACTTTTTTGAACATTTTTAATTTATTTTTGAAATTTTCGACTATTTAATAAATGTTATTTTCTTGCGAATGTAGACTCTTTGTTTAGACTCTTTGTTGCTTTCAACTTTTTTAAAATTTCGACTTTTTTGAAAATTGGTAATTTATTTTGGCAATTTTCGATTTTTGTTTTGGATGAATTTTCGATATTTTTAAATTCTGCTTCTTTTAATCGACCTTATTTTGAAAATTTGGACATTTTTAAAATCTCCATTTAGTTCAAACTTTCCATTTTTTCAATATTTTGACTTCTTTTTTAAATTTTGACTTATTTTGAAAATTTCAACCATTTCAAAATTCCTTTTTTTTCAAAATTTCGCCATTTATCAATCTTTCAATTCTTTCCAAAATTTCGACTTTTTCTGGAAGTTTTTATTTTGTAATTAATTTCGACTTTTATTGAAGGATTCCGCTTTTTTGAAAATTTCGACTTTTTTTGAACATTTTTAATTTACTTTTGAAATTTTCGGTTATTTAAAAAATATTTTTTTTTCTTGCGAATTTAGATTCTTTGTTGCTTTCAACTCTTTCAACTTTATGAAAATTTCGACTTTTTTGAAAATTGGTAATTTATTTTGGCAATTTTCGATTTTTTTTGGATGAATTTTCGATATTTTTAATTTCTGCTTCTTTTAATCGACCTTATTTTGAAAATTTGAACATTTTAAAATCTCCATTTAGTTCAAACTTTCCATTTTTTCAATATTTTGACTCCGTTAAATTTTCATTTAATCTGAAAAGTTTAACTATTTCAAAATGCCTTTTTTTTTCAATATTTTGCTATTTAGTAACTTTCGAGTTTTTTCAAAATTTCGGCTCATTCTGGGGATTTTTATTTTGATTTTTTGAAATTTTCCGTTTTTTTTTATTTCGACTTTTATGAAAATTGTTCATCAATTTATGAAATTTTTTTAAGAATCTAGACTGATGGTTTTAACTCTTTTTCAAAATTTCGATTTTTTTTGAAGAATTCGATCTTTTTTTTGGAAATTCTTGATATTTCTGATTTCTACTTTTTTCAAATTTCCACTTTCGAGAATTTTTATAAAATTTCGATTTTGTCTTGAAGTTTTTATTTTTTTTTTGAAAATTTTCGCTTTTTTGAAAATTTCGACTTTTTGAAAATTTCGCTGTTCTTTCAAATTTTTGACCTATTGAGTCCTTTTTTTTTTGAAAAATTATATATTTTTTTGAAAATTTTCATTTTTTGAAAATTTTAACTTTTTTTCGAAATTTTTTTGTTTTAAAATTGGAATTTTACAGAGTTCACTTTTTTTAATCGACCTTTCTTTTAATTTCTGCCTTGTTGGTAGGTTTTGAATTTTTTTTTATTTTGAAAAAATTAATATTTTGAAAATTGGAACTTCTTGAAAATTTCGATTATCTTAAAAATATTAATTATTTTCGAAGTCTCGACTTTTTTGAAAGGTGTTGATTTTTAAAAATATTTTCAATTTTTTTTTGAAAAATTTCACCTCTTGAAAATTTCTAGTTTCATATTTTCGACCCTTTTCAAAATATCGACTTTTTTCAAGAGACTTTCCGAATTTTTTGAAAATTTCTAGGTAAGTAAAATTTCCTTGAAAACCGTCGACATTCGAAGCTGAACTGACAAAAAGGTCGACATTTTGGATTAAATATCGAAATTTTGAGTTTAACAGTTTTTAAATTAATTATCGAATCGAGTTTAAAATGGCAAAAGGCAAAATCTTTTCCACTCTAAATTTAAAGAAAAATTTAACATTTCCGACGAAACGTCAACATTTCCCGCCAAAGTCGACATTTCGCTTAAATTTTGAGTTGAAAAGTGGATATTTGGGGAAAAAATCCAAATTTTTAATGAAAAATCGAATTTTTGTGTCCAAATTTCGAATTTATAAGAATAACAATTAACATTTGAATGTTGAGTTCTAAATTTGAAAAAAAAGGTAAACATTTTGGGGGAAAACGTAAAAATTTCGAGAAAAAATATAAATTTTGGGCGAATAGACATCTTAAAGAATCGAAAACTCGAATTCAAACTCTAAAGTTGAAATTTCCTTGAAAATCGTCCAAATTTTGGGTCGAAACTGAGCATTTTGAGAAAAAGGTCAACATTTTAGATTAAATATCGAAATTTTGAGTTTAACAGATTTTTTAAATTAATCATCGAATCGAGTTTGAAATGGTAAAAAAGCAAAATCTTTTACACTCTAAATTTAAAGAAAAATTTAACATTCCGACGAAAACGTCAACATTTCTCACCAAAGTCAACATTTCGTTTAAATTTTAAGTTGAAAAGTGGATATTTCGAGAAAACACCAAATTTTTAATAAAAAATCGAATTTTTGTGACCAAATTTCGAATTTATAAGAATAACAATTGACATTTGAAGCTTAAGTTCTAAGTTTGAAGATAAGGTAAACATTTTGGAGAAAAACGTAAAAATTTCGAGAAAAAATATAATTTTTGGGCGAGTAGACATCTTAAAGAATCGAAAATTCGAATTCAAACTCTAAAGTTGAAATTTCCTTGAAAACCGTCCAAATTTTCGGTCGAAACTGAGCATTTTGAGAAAAAGGTCAGCATTTTGGATTAAATATCGAAATTTTGAGTTTAACAGATTTTTTAAATTAATTATCGAATCGAGTTTGAAATGGCAAAAAGCAAAATCTTTTACACTCTAAATTTAAAGAAAAATTTAACATTTCCGACGAAAACGTCAACATTTCCCGCCAAAGTCAACAATTCGTCTAAATTTTGAGTTGAAAAGTGGATATTTGGGGACAAAATCCACATTTCAAATAAAAAATCGAATTTTTGTGTCCAAATTTCGAATTTATAAGAATAACTCGACATTTGAAGCTTGAATTTTAAATTTAAAGAAAAGATAAACATTTTGGGGAAAAACGTAAAAATTTCTAGAAAAAATATAAATTTTGGGCGAGTAAACATCTTAAAGAATCGAAAATTCGAATTCAAACTCTAAAGTTGAAATTTCCTTGAAAATCGTCGAAATTTTGGGTCAGAACTGAGCATTTTGAGAAAAAGATGATTTTTTTTTAAATTTTCGCCTTTTTAGAATTTTGAATCTCAAATTTTCGATTTTTTTTCGTTATTTTCTTGAAATTCTAAACTTTTTTCAAAATCTTGTTTATTTTCTCGAAGTTTTGATTTTTTCTTATAAGGTAAGGAACTCTCTCAGATTTTTAATTTTTTTTAAGGTTGACTTTTTTATAATTTTCACTTTTCTTTGGAAATTCCAATCAATTTTGGTTATTTTGAGTTTTTCTTGGATTTTTGTCTTTTTATGAAAGTTAAGCCTTGTTTTTGAAATTCCGGTTTTTTCCTAAATTTCGACTTTTTCCTAAATTTCGACTTTTTTGAAATAAGGATTTTTTTTAAGTTTTGGTTTTTTTTAAAACTTGAACCTCTTTTAAAATTCCGTGTTTTAAAAAAATCGACTTTTTTTAAGTTCGACTATTTTTGAAAATTTTGACTGTATTTCAAAAATTTGATGTATTCGAGGTTTTCGAATTTTTAGGATTTTGTCTTGTTGGACTGAAATCCTTTTTGAAAACTTAATTTTTGTGTTATTAAAAAAATGTTAAATATTTTCAATACTATATATACAGGGTGTTACAAAAGTCCGGGCCGCTACTTCAGGAGCATATTCTACACATTAAAATATGAAAAATGTTGAAATACATTTTTTTTCTTTAAATTGCCTCCTAACGGAGATATGACCATTTAAAGATGGCGCCCCTAAAGTGGTTTTTTTACTACAAAAAGTTAACGGTTAGTAGCAAAGTCATGAAATTGGGCAAGCAGTTAAAGAATTGAATTAGGCATATTCTCATGTAACATATTTTTTAAATTAGCAGTAGCGTGGTGTGTAGGGGGTTGCCCGCGATTATTTTTTGCCGTAACTTTTTTGTATTGCAATATTTCGACACAAAAGTGCCATAATCGTAAAAAGCAACATTTTTTATACAAAAAAGGTACTCTTTCTCAAAGTCGCTAAAAGTAACCGTTTCCGAGAAAAAGGCGTTTAAATAATCCTATCCCGTCTTCGAAATTCTAACTAATTTGTATAAGAAAAAATAAGTTGGTCATGCAAACTGATCGTAAAGAAAACAATTGTACTTGACAATATCTGCCAGAGATTGACGTTGTGTCACTGATAAAATTTGGTCATAAGCTGTAAACTTTAGCAGTTTTTGTTGTCAATAGTAAGCGTAGTAGTTTTTTAACTTTTCATTATTTTGATAAAATGGACTATTCAAATCAAGAAATGGCCGATATGCATTTAATGTACGGGCTTGCAAATTGTAATCGTGCTGAAGCAAAACGGCTTTATGCTGAACGTTTTCCTAATAGACACCTACCAGGAGAAAAATCGTTCCAGAAAATTCATGCTCGTTTATGTGAAACAGGAAATTTTGTTTTCAAAGGCGAACGTGTTGGAAGGCCAAACGCAGAAGTTGCTAATTTAGAGGAGCGTGTGCTTCAGCGAGTTGAAGAAGATCCATGTGTCAGCACTAGACAACTTGCTTTAGCCGAAGGAGTAAATCACGTAACTATCTGGCGAATTTTGAAATTTTACCAATTTTACCCCTATCATTTTCAAAGAGTGCAAGGGTTACTTGCTGCTGATTATCCTCCAAGAATAGAATTTTGCAACTGGCTATTGCATAAGATCGCTGAAAATGAGAACTTTCCATCGCTCATATTATTTACGGACGAAGCGGGTTTTACCAGAAACGGGATACTTAACTTTCACAACATGCATCAGTGGCAAGTTGAAAATCCCAATGCAGTTATTCAGTCGAGACATCAGCAACATTTTTCACTTAACATTTGGGGAGGAATAATAGGGGACTCTATAATTGGACCGTTTTTTTTACCTCATAGGTTAACAGGAGCATCATATAGACATTTTTTGCAAACAGAGTTACCCGTGTTACTTGAAAATGTTCCACTCATAACAAGACAGCGAATGTGGATAATGCACGATGGGGCACCTGCCCATTTTAGTGCAGTTGCTAGGGAATTTTTGAATAACAACTATCATCAACGATTGATAGGTCGAGGAGGTCCGATACCATGGCCAGCTAGGTCTCCTGACCTCAACCCACTCGATTTCTACTTATGGGGACATCTAAAGCAGATCGTCTACTCCACACCAGTTGACAATATCAATGATCTTCGTGAACGAATTGAAAATGGGTTCAACCAGATTCACAATACACCAGGCATTTGCGAAAGAGTAAGGAGTTCCCTTAGAAGACGAGCCGAGCAATGTATTGCTGCAGGGGGCAGTAATTTCGAACACTTGCTTTGATTTTTTTTTCTTAATTTTGTACTATTTTTATATCAATGCAGGTAGTAGTGGATAAATTAGAAATTTGCAAAACGAATTCTAATAAATGCAACAATTTTGTTTAAACGCTTTTTTCTCGGAAACGGTTACTTTTAGCGACTTTGAGAGAGTACCTTTTTTGTATAAAAAATGTTGCTTTTTACGATTATGGCGCTTTTGTGTCGAAATATTGCAATACAAAAAAGTTACGGCAAAAAATAATCGCGGGCAACCCCCTACACACCACGCTACTGCTTATTTAAAAAATATGTTACATGAGAATATGCCTAATCCAATTCTTTAACTGCTTGCCCAATTTCATGACTTTGCTACTAACCGTTAACTTTTTGTAGTAAAAAAACCACTTTAGGGGCGCCATCTTTAAATGGTCATATCTCCGTTAGGAGGCAATTTAAAGAAAAAAATGTATTTCAACATTTTTCATATTTTAATGTGTAGAATATGCTCCTGAAGTAGCGGCCCGGACTTTTGTAACACCCTGTATATAATCAATTCCCTTATACCGTAAGGTGTCGGGATTGGTATTCTCTATTTCATTCACAAAATTTTTTCCATTCCTTTTTGTTTAGCGCTAAAATGTTTGCTTCGTTTAGGTTTAATTGTCTCTTTCTGATTAATTTATCAATGATATCACCCCATCTTTCTTTAGGTCTGCCTCTACGTCTCCGGTCCGATGTTCTTGCTTCCCATATTTTCTTTACTTGCATGTTATCTTTCATCCTTTGTATATGTCCCCACCAACCTAATCGTCTCTTCGACAATTTCTAATACAGGCTTAGCATCCAGTTCTTCCCTCACTTTTTGATTTCTTATTCGATCTCTTCTACTTATTCTCTTTATCGTTCTTAAGAACTTCATCTCGACTGCTTGTATCCGGCTTTTCATTCTCTCCGTTAAAACCCAGGTTTCACTTCCAAATAGTAGTATCGGCTGGAAGATAGTCTTGTATACCAACATTTTCGTATTTTTGGATATTTCTTTCTTCTTGACTATGGTTGCACACACTGTAATATGCTTTAACTTTCTCTATGCGTTCATTGATGTCCCTATCCTGATTTCCTTTATTATCTATTATTACTCCTAAATATTTGAATTCCTGGACCTGCTGTATATCCTTATTTTCCAATCGTATATTTATTATTTTATTTTCATCTTCTGTTATCGCCATTACTTTTGTTTTATTGACATTTATTTTCATTTGTTTAGATTCTAGAGCATCTTTCCATATTTCTAAGTTAGTTTGTAGGTCTTCGGGTGAATTGGCCATTATTACTATATCATCTGCAAATGCACATTCTTTTATACAGACTTTTTGTAGATTGTAGTATCTTGTAAGCCTGTTGTTTTAGTACATGTTTGTTTGTGTATGTCATCTATCAGGATAATGAATAGTAATGGGCTAAGTACTCCTCCCTGTTTGTAAACCATCTCTTGTGTACAAAGTGGAAGACTGCATATTTCGCGTTCTGACGTAATTTGCATTTTCCTCATATATGCTTTTTATTCCAGCAATTAATTTTGGCTGACTCCTCGTTGTTCCAAACTTATCCATATTTCTTTTCTGGGTGCTCTGTCAAAAGCCTTTTCAAGATCAATGAACGCTAGATATGCCACTCTCCGTTGTCTTAATATTTTATCCGTAAGTTGTTTCATTGTGAATATATGGTCCTGTATACTGTGGCCTCTTTTAATCCACTTCGGGATACGCTTAATTGCGTTTCTATAACTAAACGGAGCCTTTTTGCTAACACCCTTTCATATATCTTTGCTACCGTGCTCAATAAAGTTATACCTCGATAATTTTGACATTGTTTTCTATCTCCCTTTTTATATATGGGCATAATAACACCTATTCCCTAATCTTTAGGTATTTTTCCTTTTATCCATACCTTATTACAAATGTTGTACAATAGTTTTACACCTTTCTTCCCCATGTGTTTAATCATATTTGGTGTTATTCCATCATGCCCGGGTGCTTTTCCACATTTTGTTGCCTTGATTGCTTCTTCAACTTCCTCTATCGTAAGTACTTCAATTTCTTCATCTGCTATTGTGTCATTTGTTGTTACTTCTTTGCCTTGTTGTGTCTCTGTTTCCAGTGGATTTAATAGTTCGTAAAAGTATTCTTTCCATCTGTTCATAATTAAATTCTCATCTTTTAGCAACGCGCCTTTTTTGCTTGTTATAGTCGTCAATTTCTTTTCTTTTCCTTTTCTTATTGTCTTCACTGCTTTATAAAATAGCTCGCGATCTCCTTTATTTGTCTCCTCCGTTTTTTTCCCAAAACATTCCCATGCCTTCTGTTTAGCTTCCAAAACCATTTTTTTTACTTTGGTTCTTCTCTCCTTATACAAAGTGTATTTTTGTGCGGTGTTATTATTTAAGTACTCTTTCCACGCTTGTTTCTTTAATTTAACTTCTTTTTGATTTCATCGTTCCACCAGGCAGTTAACTTTTTATTGGCCTTAGTTGTAAACGTGCCACATGCTTGTTTAGCTGCTTCTATTACTACCTCCTTAAATATTTGCCATATGTCTTCAATATCTTTTTGTTCAATCTCCTTTTCTGTATTACTTATTTTTTCCTCAAGAATTTGGTGATAACTGTTTGCTATATCTTTTTCTCTTAATCTGTATGTTTTAATATTTTCTTTTTTTACTGGTGCAGTTTCGTGTCGTTCGTTGTCACTCCTACACTTCTAACTGTTTCCTAATTTTTGCTACAACCAGTTAATGATCACTAAATATTTCCGCACTTCTTTTGACTCTTACATCCGTGATCGATTTCCTATTATTTCTTTGCACAAGTACGTAGTCAATTATGGATCTTTCTTTTCTGTTTTCCGCTATTCTTGTAAATTTATGTATATCCTGGTGTTCATAAAACGTATTTGTTATTATGAGATCGTTCAATATGCAATATTCTATCATTCTTAACCCATTGTTGTTTATTTTTGTTTCCCCACAGTTTCCAATCACATTTACATTTCTATTCTCTCTTTTACCCACCCTACTGTTAAAATCTCCCATTACGATAATTTTACCTTTACCTGTCTCTGTGGCCAATGTCAGTTCCTCCCAGAATTGATCTTTATTACTCGCTAAATCATCTTCATTTGGTCCATACACTATTATTATGCATATTCGTTCCCCATATATATCATCAAATTCTATTTTTAGTATTCTTTTAGAAATGCCTTCCCAATTTAGTATATTATCAACTAATCCTTTCTCTATTATGCACCCAACCCCTGCCGCAGCATGTTTATTTTGTTCTACTCCACTGTATATTAAAAGGTGTCCATTTTCTAGCACTAGTTCCCCTTGCCCCTTCTTCTTCGTTTCTGTTATTGTTAATATTTGTATCCCTGTCATTTCAAATTCTTCTATTAGTTCCTCCTCTTTTCTCCTTAGTACTCTAACATTCCATGTTCCCACTTTCCAAATTTCTTTTCCTGTTTTTTCCTTTTTATTTATTTTTTCTATTGTTGTGTTTTTATGTGTTTTCGAATCCATTTTCATTGCCTTGTTCGTCATCATACTATTTACCTCTTTAGATTTATTGCTCAGTTTTTTGAATTTGTATTTTCTAATTTTTCCTTGATTTTGTTCCATTTCCAAGTTTCTCCATCAACTATTATCTTGTTTAGTTGTCTCTGCTTCTCCCTTTCTTTATGCGTGAAGTCTTCATTTATGAAAATTTTTTCATTAATTTTTCTAAGCTTTGATTTGTTTTTCATAATCTGTTTCTTTTCATGTTCATTTTGCAGTTTCACAAGATATATATTTCTACCAATGTTGTAAGTTTCTTCAACTTTGGTTTGTATTTCTAATTTTTCTTTAAAGAAATTTTTCATTTCTGTAATTAAAATTGCATTGTCGTTTGTATTTACTGTTAGACCGTTGACAATTATGTTATTTTTCCTTTTATCTTTTTCGATCCACTCCAAATTATTGCTTATTATTTTTATATCCCTTTTCATTTTCTCGTTTTCTTTTATAATTCTCTCGTTTTCTTCTCTTAGCTTGGTGTTTTCGATTTGGATTTTTCTAATGTCGTTATTGTATTTTTTCTGTTCATTTTTTATTTCTTGCATTTCTTCTCTTATATCCTGCATCATACTTAGTATAAGATCAAGCTTATCCTCGCTATCAATTGTTTTTGTTTTTATTGGCGTTCTCGACATTTTTTTTGTTCTCGCTAAGGTTTCTTCTTGTACCCTTTTTCTCTTGCCTCCTTCGTCTGTGGAGGACTCCTCCATGTCGGCGTCTCTCATATAATTCTTGTCTTTGTTTATTTCTTTATTTCAGGGCTGATTCCTAATCTGATTACTATATGTTGTGATGCACGTCTTTTCCACGAAAGAAATCGTTCCCCGGACTATCTCCTCGAAGGTCACGGTTTCTTATCTCTTATCAGAGCTAATACAAATGCAGAGTCTTACCTTAAATTACTAATTATTGCACTAATCTGTTTGTCTCTAGTGTTGTTTTAATCACTACACTGTTCTTATTGTTTACACCTTTGGTTTACCACAATTTTCTGAAATAATCGCTATTAATTCCCGTAGAATTTGGGTTTATTAATGGAGCATATATTTAGCAGCTGCTTATGCACGCACCATCACCAAGTATTTTCAATACTTCGGATTTAAATTTTTAAAATCATTATATCTTAAAGTATCGAAAATTAGAGTTCAAACTCTTATGTTAAAATAAATGTCTTTGAAAACCGTCGAAATTTTAAGCCGAAACTGAACATTTTGATAAAAAAGTCAAGATTTTGGATTCAATATTGACATTTTGAGTTTATAAGTTAAAATTTAAGGAAAATAATACATTTCCAGCTGACACTTTAAATATGATAACAAAAAGTTAAAAATGTCCTTAGGAAATCTGGAAAACTGGAAAAAACGCCAAATTTTGACTTAGAAATAGCAATTTTGGAAAATTTTGAAAGAAAAGTTGGAATTACAACAAATTTTTTCTTTTAATTGTTTGGATCCTTATCGCCTCGTCTTGAACACATTTTTTTTAATATACTTTAAATTAATAAGTCCCATTTGTAAGATGTTTAAATTTACTATTTAAATAAACGAAATTGTTTGCTTTTGAAAGCATTTTTGACACACGATTATAAGATTTTATAAAATTTTTAAATTGTCACCTCATAATATCTAACAAAAATATTTTTAAAAAATAGAAATTTATAGAAAAATAGATAATCAAGCGTTGAAAATTTGAACCTTTTTCTCAACATTTCAGCTACAATTCGAAAAAAGTAAAACTTTTTTGAAAATTCCCAAATATTTGAATCACAAATCGGTATTTCAAGCAAAAAATTGAAATTTTGAATTGAAGATCTAAAGTTCCACTTCAAAATTAAAATTTTGAGAAAATGCAGCAGACAATTCGATTGTAAGAGAAAGTAGAAATGAAGAATTCAGCACTTTTCTCCCAATATTTCTTTTTAAATCCAAAATTTTTAGTAGGTGCAACTCTGTACTTCCACAACTCGACATATTTCTTCTCTTCTTCTTTTCTCCTCTTCAGAATTTTAAATTTAGATCCGGCGAAAAGGTAAAGTCTTGAAATAAACTTTAAAATTTGGATTGTTTTTTGAAAAGTTCGAATTGTTGG
The DNA here is from genome assembly GCA_028583605.1 of Dastarcus helophoroides. NCBI lineage: Eukaryota > Metazoa > Arthropoda > Insecta > Coleoptera > Bothrideridae > Dastarcus > Dastarcus helophoroides. The sequence goes on from CM053325.1 coordinate 61,211,756, forward strand.
AGGTAAAGTAAGAATTTCGAGAAAAAGCCTTTAATTAGGAGACAAAAACCTAAATTTGAAGTTAAAATTTTAAAAAGAAGTGAAATATTGACAAAAACCTAAGATTTTTTCCAAATTTTTCTCAAAATCCCAATCTAAGTCTAAACGACGAGATAAATTTGATTTTAAAAGCGGTTTTTGGAAGTCAGTTCTCATTCACTCGAAATTTCCAAAGTTCCAAAATTTTGAATAAAATTCCGCAGCTTTAAGTTGAGTCTTTTTTCACGAAATTTCAGCTTTGAATCCATTTGGTGTTTAAGCGCCATTTCCAGTTAAAAAAAGCGTCGTTTCCAGTTAAAAAAAGCGTCGTTCCCGTTTCGAGATTTGAATCGACTTCTCGTGTTTTCAGGGGGCGACCTAATGATGCACATCCACACCGACGTCTTCGAAGAGGCGAGGGTGGCGTTCTACGCCGCCTGTGTCGTGCTAGGACTTCAGTACCTCCACGAGAACAAGATCATCTATCGCGATTTGAAACTGGACAATTTGCTGCTCGATACCGAGGGTTACGTCAAGATAGCGGACTTTGGGTTGTGTAAAGAAGGTATAGGGTTTGGGGACAGAACCGGCACTTTCTGCGGCACACCAGAATTTTTGGCTCCGGAAGTTCTCACGGAAACTTCTTACACCAGAGCCGTCGATTGGTGGGGATTGGGCGTCTTAATATTCGAAATGCTTGTAGGAGAAGTAAGTATGCGGGAGCGGTGGTGTTGTTTAGGTTTAATTTGACGCGTTGTTGCAGTCGCCATTTCCGGGAGACGACGAAGAAGAAGTGTTCGATTCTATAGTAAACGATGAAGTTCGCTATCCGAGATTTCTATCGCTTGAATCCATCGCTATTATGAGAAGGGTGAGTGTGAGCGTGATTTTGTTTATTATTTTATTTAACGTAACGAAATGTATAAATGACGGTTTTTAGTTACTACGTAAAAGTCCTGATCGACGTTTGGGCTCCAGCGAGCGAGATGCCGAAGATGTAAAGAAACAGGCATTCTTCAAGTATATTCAATGGGAAGACTTGCTGCATAAGCGAGTGGCACCTCCATTTATACCAACTGTGGTAAGTGGAAACTTCCGGCGAAATTTTAAGTTTAGGAAAGCCATTTTGAGATTAACGTTGAAATCTCGAGGTATAGTCGAAAATTCGAATTCTCAAAAATCTTTACAAAGTTGCAATTCTAAGAGGGTCCTTTTTTCTTAGATCTGAATTGGAAATTTTTACTGAAACCTCGATTTTGAAAAAAAAGTTCTAATTTCACGCGGACGAAGTCGCAAGTAACAGCTAGTCTAAAAATAAATGTTTTTAGGTATCAATGGAAGACGTCAGCAACTTCGATGAAGAGTTCACGACCGAAGTTCCCCATTTAACGCCGCCAAAGGAGCCTCGCCCGCTCACCGATGAAGATCAAACGCTATTTAAAGACTTCACCTACATAGCCGACTGGTGCTGACAATAAATTACCGCCAGATGCGGGGATCACCTTCCCCTAATTATGTTATTTATTATCAATTAGATCAATGTGTGTATATATTAGAAGGAGCTGCGGACGATTTGCTCAACAATCAGAAATTGTATTTTATTGTGCCATCCTAGATTTCTGGGTGAGCGCTTTAAATTGTATATAGATGCGTTTTTATTATCGGTAACTCGCTCTAGTTTTGTGCCAACTGAGGATGTGGTAGATATAATTGATGGATGTGGTAGATATAACTGATGGATGTGGTAGATATAACTGATCGATGTGGTAAATATAACTGATCGATGTGGTAGATATACTGATCGATGTGGTAGATATAACTGATCGATGTGGTAGACATACTGATCGATGTGGTAAACATACTGATCGATGTGGTAGACATAATCGATGGATGCTTTTCGAAAAGTAACTGTGTGATAACTTGGAGACATTCAGTATCGTGGCAATAAAAGTTGATATTACTGCCATCGTAAATTACTCTTCTTTTAATGAATTTCATCTGTGATAACATGTTTTAACTTGGCATTTAATTCCGATTGTGAAATTGATTCGTTCGTTTCTAATTGGTTGTAATTGTACGATTGTAACAATTTGCAGTGATTTGACATCACGAATATTTTAAATTATTCTAAGCCCAACTATTTCACAATGATTTTTCTTAATCATCCTAATTAGTACGTTATTGATGTTAAAGGGACGATTGTTCAGATTGTCTTTGTTGTTAAAAATATCGAGCATGAGTGTGACATTCCGCCACGAGCATAGGAAATATGAAAAATACAAAATTAAGTATAAGCGGTCCCTGTATTTTAATAAATTAATAAAGCATCTCCAAGATCTCAGTATTTCAAGTGGAAAAAATTATGTAATTATTTATTGCGAAATACCTAATATATTAATAGAGATTTTTTATTGTTGATAGTAATTTATTTTTTGTTAGAATTGAGAGTGCAAATGTTAATGTAGTAGCAACTTTGAAATATTGTTGTTTTTCCTCTCGACATCAATAATTTTTTAAACAATTAACATAAAAAAAATTATTATTCCAGCGGGGGAGGGGGGCAGAATATACGTTACTTTATAAATAGTAAATAACCTTTTTTCTTCATGAAGGACAAATTTTTCCTCCATGAAGAATAAATTTTTCCACCATGAAAAATTAATTTTTATACTCGAAGCTGACAAAACAGATAGCCCAACTTTCTTCGCCTCAACTATCCCTGTGGTGCAGTAGAGAAAGTTCGTTAACAAATTTTTTCCAAATTTAGTTCATGGTAATCGCGTTCAAATACTGATCGGTTACAATTCAATACCGCGCATGGGTTAACTTAGTTGATGAAACCTTATCGAGTGTTGCTGACATTTGCACTCAATTTTTGGATGTCTATAATCTGTACTAAGCTATATAATAATCACTGGCAGTTATTTTAAAGGTTTTTGTATATAACTCTGTTTTTTTGGTAATATTACATCATATTTAATGTAAGAAATGTGTACTCTATCATAAATTCTCTTACATCTTGTTAAGAATTGAAATCACAAGCCAAGACTGTGGATGTTGAATGTGTAAAATTGATTAGATTAGATTATGGAAGTGCCTAATATTAAACGCTCATTGTACATAGTACTAATCTTACATTACTATTGTATTATTACATTTGTTGCTTTAATATATATATTGTGTAAGTTCAATACATGCATAAGGATCATAATATTTTATTTATATATTTACATCACCTTAATGTTAAAATAAATTATGTTTAACCAGTTAGTAGCATTGTTTTTTTTATTCTATAGAAAATCTTAAAATGTCCAAGACTCGATGCATACTAGGGCGATGTAAATGATATATGATACCCGACACGCACAAATAACTCTGCTTACAAAAATAAATGTCCTTACAATATTTCCCTGATTGCATTCCAACCGCTTTTTTGAGATTCGGTACCGTAACCGGTCTTTCAGCATTTATCACAGACCTTTTTACCTGATATTGCCCAAAATTACCCAAAATTGTAACGAAAAATGTATGCTTCAAAGTCTAAAATGTTCTCGAGGTTGTAAAGTCAACAAATTAAGAAAAAGTCAAAACGTCTACAAAGAAGTCTGAATTTCAAGTTAAAAAAAAAGGTTCAGTGTTAAGAAAAATAACACAATTTAGGAAGAAAAAGTGAACTTTCGGGAAAAACGCGTAAAATTTCAAGAAAAACTTTGAAATTGAAAAAGTATTCGAAATTTTAAGAAACAAATCGAATATTAACAAAAAAAGTCGGTACTAAATAAGACAAATTTTGAAAGAAATTAGTTGAAATTCCAAGAAAAAGGTGAATTTCAAAAAAAACTGCGAATTTCGAGGGGGAAAATGGAATTTTTGTAGAGAAGTCGAATTTTAAGAAAAAAAGTCAAATTTTGAGAATAGTCGATTATGAGAAAAAGAAATTTTAAACACAGTAAACATTTTATGAAAAAGACAGATTCGAGGAAAAGTTGAAATTTTCATTAAATCACAATTTCGAAAAAGACGAATATCGACAAAAACGTGGAAGTTTTAAGAAAAAGACGAATTTCGTAGAAGTCCCCATTTTGAGATAAGATTTTGGGGGTAAATTTCGAGAAAAAGCCATATTTTAGGAAAACAGTCACAATTTTTGAAGTCAGATTTTGGAAGGTAAAAATTATTGCAAAGAAACCGAACCAATGTTAAGAAAAATACAGTAATTCTCAAATAAAAGGCAAAATTTTGAGAAAACAGAAATTCAAAGAAATTTTTACAAAACTGAGAGAAATCGAAATGTTTCAGGAAAGGTTATATTTTAAAAAAAAAGTAGAATTTTGGAAGACGAAATTAATAAAATGTTAAAAAAAAGAGTCGAGTTTCCGAGAAAATGAATATTTCGAGGAAAAGACGAAATTTTGAGAAAAAATAGAAATTTTGAAAAATGTCTAAATTTTCAAATTCAAATTTGTCTCAATTTCCAAATAGATAGATAGACTTTTGAGGGAAAAGTTGAAATTTCCAATAATATTTTATCGATTTTTAGATGAGGCTAAATAAAAATTTTGGAAATAAAAGAATATCTTTTCTCGATTTTCGACGAAAATAAATCGAAATTTTCAAAAATGAAAACGAATTAAATTAGAAAATCGACGAGAGAAATTTCGAAACTTCAAGAATAGGATTCAATTTACGAGAAACAGTTCGAAATTTCGAATAAAAGGAAAAATTTTGGTAAAAATGCGAATTTTATTAAAAAGAGTCAAATTTTGTCGAAATTTCCCAAAACAGGCAAAAGAAGAAAAAGTCGAAATTTTCCGTCTAAATATTATAACGCAATGTAAATAGATGGAATAGAATTTATAATAGAATTGTAGAATTTAGTACATAAGAAAAGTTTCTAGAATGATCTGATAAGGGGAAAGCGACCGCGATAACGAAGCAAACAGCAGATAAGCGTTCCCGAAATTTGGGTAAACGATAAGCCTTATCTGCCGGATTGTTCTAGAACCTGGATGTCAAAACTATATAAGGCGGTCAGCTTTCCCTCGAGTCAGTCAATTTGAGTCAATGTAATTAGTGAGTTAGTAGAAGTGAATAAAAAGTGAGTTCATTGTTCAGTTGTGGTGATCCAAGTTAAGTTTGGTAATAAAGTGGTGTAATTTACACGTGGTAATCAATTCGAACCGATAAGCCCGTAACAATATTTATGTTCTTTTAACTGCTTAAGTCAGAGAGAGATATTTAAGTCTTAAGTCAGAGAGAGACAAGTGCCCCACTCTGTCAATATTTTGAAAAGAAAGTTGCAAGTTCCAGAAAGTTAGATAAAAAAAACTGTTAAAATTTCCAAAGAAAACTTTCTAGAAATGTTAGCTTTTGTTATAAAAATTCAAAATTTTCCAGTATTAGCAAGTATTATTTTTCAAAATTTTAACTTTTTAAATAAAACATAAAAAGACAAAGGCAAATTCTGATAAACATATCGAAATTTGATTGGATTTAAAAGCCATATTTCGAGAAGTGAATAGTTCCAAAAAAATTGGGACAAAAATTTTGAGAATGTCAGATTCCCATAAAGCAGTCGAATTTTAAGAATAAAGTATAATTTCAACAGAAAAGAAAAAATTGTATGATTAAAGACAAGTTTTGAGAAAAAAAGGTGGATATTTCGAGAAAATGGGGGGATCCAAGGTCAAGACTCTTGAGGCATACAAGGCAGTCGGAGACAGCACGTTTAATCGAAAGCGCACTGTTTTATAGTAAGAGGTCTCTAAGATGCTCAAATTCAATGTTTCGACTTTTTTGATCGTCTCTCCCTTCCATAGCATCCAAGTTTCGACCTAAGTTAAAGGTAAAGGTATTTAATTTGATCGATTCTGTGCTGTCAATTCCGCACTAGCTAACCAAAGAGAATTATGATTTATCGTGTTGGATTTAGAGGCGTCGAACTAATGAAATTCGATTTTTTACCTCCTCAAAACGTCTCTCCCTTCCGTAGCATCTAAATTTTAAATTTAATTAAAGACAAGTTTACTCAGTTTGGTTAATTTTTGGCGGCAAATTTCATAGTAACTCATCAAATTAATCTAAAGCGCACTGTTTTATAGTTAGAGGTCTCTAAGTTGCTCAAATTCAATGTTTCGACTTTTTTGATCGTCTCTCCCTTCCATAGCATCCAAGTTTCGACCTAAGTTAAAGATAAAGGTATTTAATTTGATCGATTCTGTGCTGTCAATTCCGCACTAGCTAACCAAAGAGAATTATGATTTATCGTTTTGGATTTAGAGGCGTCGAACTACTGAAATTCGATTTTTTACCTTCTCAAAACGTCTCTCCCTTCCGTAGCATCTAAATTTTAAATTTAATTAATGACAGGTTTACTCAGTTTGGTTAATTTTTGGCGGCAAATTTCATAGTAACTCATCAAATTAATCTAAAGCGCACTGTTTTATAGTTAGAGGTCTCTAAGTTGCTCAAATTCAATGTTTCGACTTTTTTGATCGTCTCTCCCTTCCATAGCATCCAAGTTTCGACCTAAGTTAAAGATAAAGGTATTTAATTTGATCGATTCTGTGCTGTCAATTCCGCAATAGCTAACCAAAGAGAATTATGATTTATCGTTTTGGATTTAGAGGCGTCGAACTACTGAATTTCGATTTTTTACCTTCTCAAAACGTCTCTCCCTTCTGTAGCTTCCAAATTTTAAATGTAATTAATAACAAGTGTACTCAGTTTGGTTAATTTTTAGCGGCAAATTTCACAGTAACTCACCAAATTAATCTAAAGTGCCCTGTTTTATAGTTAGAGGTCTCTAGGGTGCTCAAATTCAATGTTTCGACTTTTTTGATCGTCTCTCCCTTCCATAGCATGCAAGTTTCGACCTAAGTTAAAGATAAAGGTATTTAATTTGATCGATTATGTGCTGACAATTCCGCACAAGCTGACCAAAGAGAATTATGATTTATCGTTTTGGATTTAGAGGCGTCGAACTACTGAAATTCGATTTTTTACCTTCTCAAAACGTCTCTCCCTTCTGTAGCTTCCAAATTTTAAATGTAATTAATAACAAATGTACTCAGTTTGGTTAATTTTTAGCGGCAAATTTCACAGTAACTCACCAAATTAATCTAAAGTGCCCTGTTTAATAGTTAGAGGTCTCTAAGTTGCTCAAATTCAATGTTTCGACTTTTTTGATCGTCTCTCCCTTCCATAGCATGCAAGTTTCGACCTAATTTAAGGATAAAGGTATTTAATTTGATTGATTATGTGCTGTCAATTCCGCACAAGCTAACCAAAGAGAATTATGATTTATCGTTTTGGATTTAGAGGCGTCGAACTACTGAATTTCGATTTTTTACCTTCTCAAAACGTCTCTCCCTTCTGTAGCTTCCAAATTTAAAATTTAATTAATGACAAGTGTACTCAGTTTGGTTAATTTTTAGCGGCAAATTTCATAGTAACTCATCAAATTAATCTAAAGCGCCCTGTTTTATAGTTAGAAGTCTCTACGGTGCTCATATTCAATGTTTCGACTTTTTTGATCGTCTCTCCCTTCCATAGCATGCAAGTTTCGACCTAAGTTAAAGATAAAGGTATTTAATTTGATCGATTCTGTGCTGTCAATTCCGCACTAGCTAACCAAAGAGAATTATGATTTATCGTTTTGGATTTAGAGGCGTCGAACTACTGAATTTCGATTTTTTACCTTCTCAAAACGTCTCTCCCTTCTGTAGCTTCCAAATTTTAAATGTAATTAATAACAAGTGTACTCAGTTTGGTTAATTTTTAGCGGCAAATTTCACAGTAACTCACCAAATTAATCTAAAGCGCCCTGTTTTATAGTTAGAGGTCTCTAAGTTGCTCAAATTCAATGTTTCGACTTTTTTGATCGTCTCTCCCTTCCATAGCATGCAAGTTTCGACCTAAGTTAAAGATAAAGGTATTTAATTTGATCGATTATGTGCTGTCAATTCCGCACAAGCTGACCAAAGAGAATTATGATTTATCGTTTTGGATTTAGAGGCGTCGAACTACTGAATTTCGATTTTTTACCTTCTCAAAACGTCTCTCCCTTCTGTAGCTTCCAAATTTTAAATGTAATTAATAACAAGTGTACTCAGTTTGGTTAATTTTTAGCGGCAAATTTCACAGTAACTCACCAAATTAATCTAAAGTGCCCTGTTTTATAGTTAGAGGTCTCTAAGTTGCTCAAATTCAATGTTTCGACTTTTTTGATCGTCTCTCCCTTCCATAGCATGCAAGTTTCGACCTAAGTTAAAGATAAAGGTATTTAATTTGATCGATTATGTGCTGTCATCTCCGCACAAGCTGACCAAAGAGAATTATGATTTATCGTTTTGGATTTAGAGGCGTCGAACTACTGAAATTCGATTTTTTACCTCCTCAAAACGTCTCTCCCTTCCGTAGCATCTAAATTTGAAATTTGATTAAAGACAAGTTTACTGAGTTTTGTAAATTTTTAGCGGCAAATTTCACAGTAACTCATCAAATTAATCTAAAGCGCACTGTTTTATAGTTAGAGGTCTTTAAGTTGCTCAAATCCAATGTTTCGACTTTTTTGATCGTCTCTCCCTTCCATGGCATCCAAGTTTCGACCTACGCTAAAGATAAAGGTATTTAATTTGATCGATTCTGTGCTGTCAATTCCGCACTGGCTAACCAAAGAGAATTATGATTTATCGTTTTGGATTTAGAGGCGTCGAACTACTGAAATTCGATTTTTTACCTCCTCAAAACGTCTCTCCCTTCCGTAGCATATAAATTTTAAATTTAATTAACGACAGGTTTACCCAGTTTGGTTAATTTTTGGCGGCAAATTTCATAGTAACTCATCAAATTAATCTAAAGGGCACTGTTTTATAGTTAGAGGTCAATAAGCTGCTCAAATTCAATGTTTCGACTTTTTTGATCGTCTCTCCCTTCCATAGCATCCAAGTTTTGACCTAAGTTAAAGATAAAGGTATTTGATTTGATCAATTCTGTGCTGCCAATTCCGCACTAGCTGACCAAAGAAAATTATGATTTATCGTTTTGGATTTAGAGGCGTCGAACTACTGAAATTCGATTTTTTACCTTCTCAAAACGTCTCTCCCTTCCGTAGCATCTAAATTTTAAATTGAGTCGACTACAGAAGTCGATTGTTTTTCAGAGATATCGTTTTTTTTTAATTTCTTTATTTTTATTAACATCGGGTTTTTTTGAAGATTTTGATTATTTGGAATTTGATTTTTCAGAACCTTTAACAGGTTTCTTAAAATTTGCCTTTTTCCCGATATATTTATATTAAAATTCGATATTCAACTTTGCTAAAAATTTTGAATTTCTCTTAAAATTAGTTTAATTTCGTCTTTTCAAAAATTTCGACTTTATTCTCAAAATTCCACTTTTTGAGCTCTTCTTTCGGAAATCATTTTTTCTATCAAAATTAGGCCACTTTTCTAAATATTTATCTTTTCTTTTTAAATTTGACCAGAAATGTCATCTTCATATTTCGCCTTATTTACGAAATATTTTTATTTCAAAATGCCATGTTTTAGTTTCTGGCACTTTCTGGAATTTTTCCTCGAAATTGGCTTTTCCTTTAAATTTCAGTTTTCTCGAAATACGTCTGTTTTCTCTAAATTGGGTCGGCATATTATCAAAAATTAAAAATGTTGCGAAAAATATTTTTGAGTAATTTCGAGAAAAAGATTTCTTGAACATTCAACTTCTTTATTGAAATTTAAATATTATGTCCAAATTAGAATAAAAAAGTAAACATTTCGAGATAAGCGTTTTTGGAAATTGCAAATTTTTTCACAACATTTGGTCTTTGGAAATATTTTGGCATATTTAGAAATTTCGAGTTCTTCTGAAAGGTTGGCTTTTTATTCAATTTCGGTTTTCTAAAAAATCCTTTCCCAAAATAGGGTTTTTTCAAAAAAATTGATTACTTTGGAAATTAAGACTTTATTCTACATTTTTTCTCTCAAAATTGAACTTTCATTTTTTTAATATACGTTTTTTTTCTGATTTTTTTTCAAATTTAAGTTTCCGAAAACTTCATGTTTCTCAAAAGTTGTCTTATTCTGGAAATTTTGATTCGTACTAGAAATAGGGATGTTTTATGCTTCTGAAAATTTCCGTTAACAGTAAAAAATTGTTCTCAAAGTTCCAACTTTTTTTGAAAATTACATATTTTTTTCACAAAATTCCACCTTTAAAAATATAATTTTTTCGAATTTTCAACAATTTTTGAGATTTTTCGAAAGGTTAGAATTTTATTTTAAACACGAATTTCTAAACATTCCAACTTTTTCCCAAAATTCGTTTTTCCTCGTCTCTTTCAAAATTAAAATTTCTCTTGAAAATGTTCACTTTTCTTTAAGAGATTTCAACCTTTTTCTCGACATTTCGACGGTATTTTTTAAAATCGTTCGAAATCTTCGAAATTTGGATAATTTTTAAAGTTTTCCGAAAGGATCGGTTTTTATTTTAGATTCTATTTTCTGACTGCTTTCGCAAAGTTCGACTCTATTTCCGACTTTTAAATTAATCTGAAAATTCGATTACTCAGTTTATGTAGTTAAATGAAAATATACATATACTCGGAATGGTTTCCAGTTTTCTTTTTGTATCAATTTTTAAAAATGATTCTTGCCCCTCCCTGAACTAAATCCTGCCTACGCTTATGAATTTCAATGATGATACTTGACTAGAAATGCAAAGTCATAAATAAATATATTTGGACTTTTAAAATTATTTATTGGAAACTAAGAGAAATTAATAAACACAAAGATTTTTTTTTGGTGGGTATCTTCAAAAAAATCCTTCTTGGCTTCAGGGGGCAAGTTTTGTCCTTCAATTTTTAAACAGAAAGATAATAAACTATTAATCATGATAAATAAGGTGCATTAATGTCTTAAAAGGATCAGGGATTTAGAAATGATGACGACTGCTCTAATATAAAAGCATAATCCGACGACAGTTGACAGCTGAAATAAAACAGATTTTGTTTAGCCCTTGCAGTTGGCAGCACTTGTGGCACTGGCACGAAATTTCGTTAATGTGAAAGAGAAGGAAAGGAACATTCATTGGAGCGAATGAGAGAGATATCAGCGCGATAACTACCACGCAAAGGAGCAGCGAGTCCAGTTTTATAATGCGAGGCTTGAAATTCAAATGAACATTAGAATTCGTGCTATTGCGCGAGTGCGCGAGGCCCCGGGCGGTTGCCCTGTTTGCCACCCCAAAAGGCCGCCCCTGGTTAAAAGAAAAGAATTTGTAACAAAGGCAAAATATGCATTGATCACCTGCAAAAATTTGGATAAATTTGTGTGGATGTGTAGACAAATTGATTAACGATATTAGTTCTTAACGCATTTAGGCAACTTTAAATACAATCCGGTGTATTATTCATTACATAAGTCCCCATCGATTAATGTCCATTTTTACTATCTTAGAGGCTGAATTTTGAAAATTCTGCTCATAGTGCTTATCTACTTTTTACAGGGAACCTACGTGGTACAGGCAAAATCTAAAAAAACATAAAAATTCAGTCACTTTCCTTTATTCACATACCTCGTATAGAATAAGTTTTAAACCCCTATTCTTAAAATAGTAGCTCTCACTAAAGAACCCACAAATAAAAATCATATGTATTACTAATATAATAATTAAACAAGATACTTTTATTAAAATTTTTCATCTAGAAAGTAATAAGCTCTTTAGTGATTGAAGTGCAATTTTATTAGTAACAAAAAGGGTGTTTATTGATAAAATGTTTAATCCAATTTTTTTTACAAAGTAATTTAATGAAAATCTATCACAATATGTCGCAGGATAATATTTTTCCTTTACTACATATTTACATATTAACATAATACTAATTTAACATTTAATAATTGTGTGAATTTATTAATCTTGCAGCATAAGATAAAATTCTAATTAAGATAATATGTATATACACTTAAATTAGTAGTGTACATTCTACGGTTAATTTTGAGGTATTCGCCCAACACTCAAATTAATATTAAAAGGTATATCAATTAATTTAGCAGGAGCAATCGCAAGCACAACGTTTTACTCTCTTCTGATTTTTGGAGAAGACGGCGTCCACTGAGCGCACAGAACGTGGTTGTACAACTGCAACAGAAAGCTAAATTAGTCATCAATTTAAATGATTTTCGAAATTTCACTTGTATCCCGCTCAGCAATAAATTCTCTTAAAGAGCTCTTACAGTCAACATTTTTTAGGATCTGACATTGGGAAACATTGTCAGAAAGTTAACATTATGTTAACATGAAGATTTCTCATCCTAAACACATCTATCAAAATCATCTTATAGATATCTGTTAGATGTCAGTAATCTGACCACCGAAAAAATGTTATTCAAATGTTAACATTTCTGTTGCTCTTAAAGATATCTCTGAGATATCTTTCTGATTTAGGTGCTGTATGGGATTTAATCAACTTTCGACTTTAATTTTAAAATATATGAAAAAAAGTCTGGGAATATTGTTAAGGGTTTTAAGCTTTTTCGAATTTAAAATAAAAGTTCCAATTTCCATTCAAGGTTAATTGGCTTTTTCTTCGCCAGTTACTCCTTCCACAATTCTAGATTTTCAGTGACCTTCCGTTAATGTTTGGCAATCGCTTACAGATTCCCCAAGCAGCGATTGCATTGGATTTTTGTCTGTCAATCGTTGTTTGTGACTCAATACTGAAAAACACCTAAATAAATTCTTTGCAAGTGGATTAAACATAAAAAAAATATCTAGGAAAACTAGAGCTCCATTGGTTAGAGCTGCCTCTTTCACTTAACTCGTTTCAGAGGTCGCGAGTTTAAACCCTGGTGTCGACCACGCATTTTTAAAGTTTAAATTTTTTAGGCGCGTTGAGCGGGTTAACTGTAGTTTCACGTCATACTCACGCTAATTTGCATTACCAGCTACTTCTACTACAATAGAGCATGTTGGTAATGCCAATTTGCGTGAGAATGACACGAAATCAGTTTACTCTGTGTTAAAAATACTAAAAAGTGTAAGTTTCTAAAATGCGTGATCGACATCGAGGTTTAAACCCGCGACCTCTCAAACGAGTCAAGCGAAAGAGGCAGCCCTAACCAAACCACACATTTACCTTCCATCCAAAATTACTCAACGCGCCAGAGACTACAACGCGCCAAAGACTACAACGCGCCTAAAGAAGTAATCACTTCAAAAATTACCCAAAAATAACATAATTTCATCACAATAAACTTACAGTGTGCTCTTCGTTCTTCCGGAACTTGATCAACTTCAGTTTCCTGCTGCATCATTTGGACGGGCACCCTTAACGGTATTCCCCTGGCGTACGCCTGACGGCCGTTCATGTCGTGAGCGTTGTCCCTTTGCTGTTGGACGACCCCGACGCGCATCTCTGGCGCATCTTCCTCCGAATCGGCTTCAGAAACAGCAACGATTACATCTCGGTTGGGAAGTCTATTCAATTGGGTCAGCACCTCTTCAGGAAGCATAAGTTTTTGGGCGGCCATCTCATCGGGGAATACCATCGATTTGTCTTCGGCGATGGAATTGATGCGGGACGCCTGGCTTTCTTGCTCTTCGCGTTCCTTTTGAGCTTCCATGATTTTATCGGCGATTATTTGTTGGGCGATTTGGTGTAGTACTTGGTTCGGGGGGAATTGTGGTAGAGGTTGCATGTGAGGGTGCGCTGCGGTTTGGGGTTGTGGTTGGGGTGGCATAGGTGGCCTCATGGTTTCCATCGGATGTACTGATTGTTGTTGGGGGATTGGTTGACGGAAGGGTAGATGGCCAGTGCTTTGGACGTGGATTTGGATTTGGGGTTGTTGCGGTGGCATTGGTTGACGAATGTGCTGTGGCATCATTGGAGGCATTTGTTGAGACATATGAGTTTGGAACTGAGAACTGGGAATTGGTATCATTACTGGCTGGATCATTATAGTCTCTTCTTCCTGATCATCTTCTTCTTTAGGTTGAGCGTTTCTGTGTAAAATAAAATAACCTCACTTTTTACGGAATAAGATTGTATGAGAAATGCTAGGGAAACATCAGATGACTTAAATATCAAAGACCAACATTATAAAAGAAGAGACATATTTAGGTATTAAAAAAAACAACTCTCTTTTTTCCTAAATTATTACTTATATTTAGATTATTATGTTAACTGGAGCTTGTTTTATTGATTTTCTCTTCGCCAGTTACACCTTCCACAATTCTAGACTATCAGTAGCCTCTGTTAAGGATTGCAATCAATAAGAGATTGCTAATCCTCAACAGAAAATTACTGAAAGTCTAGAATTGTGGAAGTAGTAACTGGGCAAGAAAAAGCCGATGAAACATCAATTAAGATAAAAATGGTTTAATTACCTTTGCATGTTACCACTTTCACAGAAGATGGCCATACGTTCCCCACTGATTCTTTCGAAACGAGGATCAGTTGTCAGATTAAGCCCGAAAGGCAAGTTTATCGTTTTTGGTTGGTGGTCTACCATTTCCTCGGCACGTTTCTTTTCAACGATGCAGTTCATTCTCGATTTTTGATTTTTGTCAATTAGAGCACCTGCAAGGTCATCGAAGTCCAATTGTAGGGGTAACTTGAAATGGATCGGTGTTCCATCTTCTTCGGAATCGCTATCACCGTTGGATGAGTCAGAGCTGTCGGAATTGTCGATGTTGTTGTCAACATCTTTCAGTTCTTTCTTTTCGGAAGCTTCGGGTTTAACTTGTTCTGCTTGAGCTTTCTCCTGAAAAATCATAATTTTTTTAAATAAAATTTTACGTTTGAAATTTCGATTATGTGCAGAAATTTTGACTATAAAACTGTCGAAAATAGTCTAAAAGTAAAATGTTGTTCCAAATTTTCGATTTTAACGATCGAAAGCGCCAAATTGAACCCAAAATTTCGAGTTTAAAATTTAAATTTTTAGGAGTTAATATGATAGATAGAGTATGCACTGATCACTTGGAAAAATTTGGATAAATTCGTATGGAGACACATTGAAAAAACCATGTCAACTCCTAACGTTTATAGACAACTTTGAGTGCAGTCTTGTGTATTATTCATTACATAAAAATCGTCCCTAATGCCCTTCACTGTTTTAGAAGCTGAATTTTTAAAAATCTTACCTTAGTGCTCACCTACGCATTACGGGAAATACTTGTGTAAAATTTTTTGCTACTAGACCAGAAGTCGACAAACCGTGGCTCACGAGCCGCATGCGGCTCTTTAAATTCCCCTAACAATATAAATAAATAAAATCTAAAGTGGGCATACACGCAAACACTTACTAAGCAAGTGATCTCCAGAAGTAGAAATTTTCAAAAATATTTCTCTACGAATTTTTAGGTTTTTCTTAAATTTTGACAAAAAATTGTGATTTCAAGAAGTATTTTTACTAAATTTTTGATTGATTTGTATTAACATTTTGAAAAATCACATGAAATTTGAAATTTCTAGAAAAAGACCAACTTGGGGAGTCAAAATTTCTAAAA
Source organism: Dastarcus helophoroides (assembly GCA_028583605.1). NCBI lineage: Eukaryota > Metazoa > Arthropoda > Insecta > Coleoptera > Bothrideridae > Dastarcus > Dastarcus helophoroides. The sequence goes on from CM053325.1 coordinate 61,227,284, forward strand.
AATATTTTTCTAATGATTTTTGCTTTTTTATTTGTAAATTTTCCAAAACGTTCTCGTGAAAAAAAGGTGAATTACTTTTTATAAGAAAAAAAATCTTAATTTACAGAAACGGCAAATATCAAAGTTTGAAAAAAAAGTTGAAACTTCCAGGAAAAGCCGAATTTTGAGAAAGAGATTTCGAAAAAATTAAGAAAAAGAAACACTTTGAAAAAATTGAGAATAAGAAAGACTTCGAAAAAATTGAAAAAAAAGAAAGACTTGGAAAAAAATTAAGAAAAGGGAATTTATCAAAAGTTCTCAATAAAAGATAAAATTTTAGAAAAAAAAAACGTGAATTTCGACAATAGATTGACAGGACAAATTAAAAACCTGAAATTTTTAAACAATTTTGAATTTTTTGAAATATAGTAAAATTTCGAAAAGAGAAATTGTAAAAATTAACTGGAAGCGTATAAAAAATTGTCGATCTCTAAAAAAGTCGAAGTTTTTCAGTGAAGAAGAAAAAGATTTAATTTTGGGAAGAATTTAATAAAAAAAGTTTAGAACAACTTGAAATTCGATAAAAAATTGCAATTTTCCAGAGAAAGCTTAATTTTGAAAATAAATTTGCAATTTCGAGAACAAAACGAATTAAAAAAACTCCAAATTTTCAGATAAATTTGAATTTTGCGAAAATTGGTAAAATAATTTCGACATTAAATTCCCAGAAAATTTCGAGAAGTGTTAAACTTTAAACGGTCAACATTTTCCAGGAAAAGCCAAATTCTGAGAAAAAGATGAGACATTTCGAAAAAAAATTGGGAAAAAGGAAGAGATTAAAAAACGAATTTGTCTAATTCGGAAAAAGAGAGAAATTTCAAAAAAAAAAAAATTAATTGATCGAAAGTTCTCAAAAAAGGCAAAAATTTAGGTAAAAAAACCATCGAATTTTGACGATAGATTGAAGCCCAAAACAAAATTCGATAAAAATGCAATTTTCCAGAGAAAGCTTAATTTTGAAAATAAATTTGCAATTTCGAGAACAAGACAAATAAAAAAAATCCAGATTTTCAGATAAATTCGAATTTTGAGAAAATTGGTAAAATAATTTCGAAAGAAAATTCCAAGAAAATTTCGGGAAGTGTTAAACTTTAGAAAAAGGTCAACATTTTCCAGAAACAGCCAAATTCCGAGAAAAAGAAAGACATTTCAAAAAAAATTGGGAAAGCTGAAGAGATTAAAAAAATGAATTTGTCTAATTCGGAAAAAAAGGAAATTTCAATAAAAAAATGAATTGATCGAAAGCTCTCAAAAAAGGCAAAATTTTAGGAAAACGCATCGAGTTTTGTCAATCGATTGAAACCCAAAACAAATTTAAAAAGTCAACATTTTGAAAAAAGGTGGAAAATTTCAAAATCGATATTTCGAAACAAAAATCAAAATTTTCGGAATATTCGAAGAAAATAAAAAATTTCAAAGCAGGGAAATTCTCCCAAAAACTAAAAATGTTTAGGAAAAAACGAATTTCCCAACAAAAGCCAATATTTTTAAAGAAAGATAAAATCTTGAAAAAGGTCAAATTTTTAAAAGATTTAAGCACCTATAAAAGTCCAAGTTTTCCAAAAAAAGTCGAAATTTTCCAAATATGGTGAACATTTTTCAAAAAAAAATAAACATTATCCACAAATCATTGGAATTTTTTCAAAAAAATAATCAATTTTTTTAAAAGAAACTAAGAGAAATAAGTCAACATTTTGAAAAAAATGTGGACATTTTTAATCGACATTCCGAAACAAAAATTAAAATTTGTTCAAACAAAGTAAAAAATGTCAAAACAGGCGAAATTCTCCCAAAAACTAAAAGTTTTTAGGAAAATACGAAATTCTTAACAAAAGTCAAAATTTTCAAAAAAACAAAATCCTGAAAAAGGTCAGATTTTTGAAAGATTTTAACTTTTAAAAAAGTCTTTTAAAATTTTCCAAAAATAGTGAACTGTTTCAAAAAAAGTAGAAATTTTTCAAAAAACAGAATCTAAAAAAAAATCAATGTTTTTGAGACAAGTAAAAACTAAGAGGAAAAAGTGAACATTTTGGAAAAAAAGTGGGAAACTTTCAGTCAGCATTTCGAAACAATTAAAATTTTTCGAATGTCAGAAAAAAGTAATAAATGTCAAAACAAGCGAAATTCTCCCAAAAACTAAAAATTTTTAGGAAAATACGAAATTCTCAACAAAAGTCAAAATTTTCAAAGAAAAACAAAATCCTGAAAAAGGTTAGATTTTTAAAAGATTTTGACGTTTAAAAAAGTCCAAGTTTTTTAAAAAAAATTTAAAATTTTCCAAAAATAGTGAAAATTTTTCAAAAAAGTAGAAATTTTTCAAAAAACAGAATTTAAAAAAAAAAACAAGGTTTTTGAGGTAAGTAAAAACTAAGAGGAAAAAGTGAACATTTTGGAAAAGATTGGGAAATTTTCAGTCGACATTTCGAAACAATTAAAATTTTCAGAATGTCAGGAAAAAGTAAAAAATGTCAAAACAAGCGAAGTTCTCCCAAAAACTAAAAATTTTTAAGAACATACGAAATTCTCAACAAAAGTCAAAATTTTTAAAGAAAGACAAAATCCTGAAAAAGAATAAATATTTAAAAGATTCGAACTTTTAAAAAAGTCAAAGTTTTTCAAAAAATGTCGAAATTTTCAAAAAAATACCAAGTTCTGAACAAAAGTAAAAATTTTCAACGAAAAACAAAATCCTGAACAAGAACCAATATTTGAAAGATTCGAACATTTAAAACAGTCCAAAAGGAAGACATTTCGAAAAGAATTGGAAAAAATGAAGAGATTAAAAAAATGAATTTGTCTAATTTGGAAAAAGGGAGAAATTTCGAAAAAAAAAATGAATTGATCGAAAGTTCTCAAAAAAGGCAACATTTTAGAAAAAAAGCATCGAATTTTGAGGACAGATAGAAACCCAAAACAAATTTAAAAAACCTGACATTTTTAGACAATTTCGGATTTTTTGAAAAATTACAAAATTTCGGCAAGAGAAATGGTAAGAATAAATTGGAAGCTTAGAAAAAATTGTTGAGATTTAAAAAAAGTCATAGTTTTTCAGAGAAGAAGAAAAAAGTTAAATTTTAGAAAAAATTTCGAGCTTTTTTGTCGAAATTTCGAGCTTTTCTTAAAATTTTGACAGGAAAGTCAAAATTTTAAGAAAAGTTCGAAATTTCGACAAAAAAATTACAATTTTCCAGGGAAAGTTAAATTTTGAGGATAAATTTGAAATTTCGAGAGCAAGACGATTTAAAAAAATTCAAATTTTTAAATAAATTCGAATTTTGAGAACATTTCTAAAATAATTTCCAAAGAAATTTTGAAGATAATTTCAAGAAAAGTTTTTAACTTTAAAAAAAGGTCAACATCTCCTTAAAAAAGCCAAATTTTGAGAAAAACAAAGAGATTTCGAAAAACTTTGGGAAAAATGATTTAAAAAATAAGGAATTTGTCCAAAGTTCTCAAATAAGAAAAATCAGAAAAAAAACGTCGAATTTTGGCAATAGATTGAAACCCAAAACAAATTTAAAAAACTTGAAATTTCCAGATAAAAGAGAAATTGTAAAAATAAACTGAAAGCTTAAAAAAGTGTCGGACTTTAAAAAAGTCGAAGTTTTTCAGAGAAGTAGAAAAAAGTCAAATTTTAGGAAAAATTTCAAGGAAAAAGTCAACATTTTAAGAAAAGTTCCAAATTTCGATAAAAATTTGCAATTTTCCAGAGAAAATTAAATTTTGAGAATAAATTTGAAATTTCGAAAACAAGACGAATTAAAAAAACTCCAAATTTTCAGATAAATCGAATTTTGAGAAAATTGGTAAAATAATTTCGAAAGGAAAGGAAATGTTGATAAAACTTCCAATTTCGAGAAGTGTTAAACTTTAAAAAAAGGTCAAAATTTCCCAGAGAAACTCAAATTAAAAAAAATTAAATGTTTAGTTTGAAAATAGATGAATTTTGTTCGAAATAAAAGTTGATATTTCCGGAAAAATCTGAATTTTGAAAAAAAGAGATTTCGAAAAATATGAATTTGTCAAAAATTCTCAAAAAAGCAAAATTTTAGAAAAAAAAACGTCGAATTTTGACAATAGATTGAATCCCAGAAAAAAATTTAAATACTTAAAATTTTTAGGCAAATTTAAATCTTGTGAAAAATTGTAAAATTTCGAAAAGAGAAATTGTACACAATTAAAAGCTTAGGTAAAATTGTCAAACTTTAAAAAGTCGAAGTTTTTTTGAAAAGAAGAAAACAGTTTTCAATTTTCCAGAGAAAGTTAAATAAGAATAATATTGAAATTTTGAGAACAAAACGAATAAAAAAACTCCAAATCTTCAGAAAAATTCAAATTTTGAGAAAAATTGGTAAAATAATTGCTAAATCAAAAGAAATGTCGATAAAACTTCCAGTTTCTAGAAAAGTGTTGAACTTTAAAAAAAGGTCAAAATTTCCCAGAGAAGTCAAATTTTAAGAACAAAATCAAATTTTTGGAAAAAGACATTTTAAAAATGGGTGAATTTCGTTGATAAAATCGCAGCTTGCAGAAACAATGAAATGTCGAATTTTCAGTTAAAAGATGGAATTTCGAGAAAGACCTAATTTTCCGAAACAGGTCGAAATTCCAGAAAATAAATAAATTAATTAATTTGGGGGAAATTGTGAAATTTGGAAAAGGAATGTAATTTAAAAAGAATAAAAATTTCCAGAAAAAAGTCGCAATTTACAAGAAAGTCAAAAAAATGTAATTTTGGAAAAAAGTTAAATTTAAGAATGGATCTAAATTTCGAGAAAAGAAAATTTGAGAAAAAGATCGACAGCTTCAAAAACTATTTTATTTAACATTTCCAAATCATTACTTCAAATTTTTACATTTTTTATTAAGAAGTCGACAAAAGATGAATTTTTGAGAAGACGAATCTTCCAGTAAGTCAAATTAAAAAAAAAGTAAACATTTCCACAGATTGTCGAATTTTGAGAAGAGAGGAAAATTAAGGGAAAAAAGTCTAAATACATAGTTAAAAAAAAAGACGAATTTAGAGAAGAGTGAAAAAAGTCAAATTTGCCAGAGAAATGCAAATTTTGAAATAAAGCTCTAAAATTTGAGAAATAAAAGTTCTTTTGGGCTGAATATGTTTTCGTTTGACTACATCAGTCAGAGGGGCCTCTCCCTGTCCCATATTTTGTCTGATTTATCTGCTTTAATTTTGAAATAAAATGTGAAATCAGAAATAAACATTTGTGGCTCTTTAAAAATCACAAAACCAATTTTTTCATTGGGGATGGCTCGAATGCTAACAAATGTTCCGACAAGTACTAAAGAATCAACGAACGTCAAGCGTGTGACTCTCAGACTACCGCCATCTATTGGTCCATAGAGAAAACTATGGCCATCGCCATTCTACTTGCATAGTACAGAGAAATTTTGTTTTTTTATTACGAGAACGATAAAAGATGAATTTTTGAGAAATAAGTCGAATCTTCCAGTAAGTCGAATTAAAAAAAAGCATTTTCACAGATTGTCGAGTTTTGAGAAGAGAGGAAGATTTAGAGAAAAAGTCTAAATACATAGTTAAAAAAAGACGAATACAGAGAAGAGTTAAAAGTCGAATTTGCAAGAAAAAGGCAAATTTTGGAATAAAGCTCTAAATTTTGAGAAATAAAAGGTATTTTGGAATGAATATGTTTTCGTTTGACTACATAAGTTAGAGGGGACTCTTCCTGCCCCATATTTTGTCTGATTTATCTACTTTAATTTTGAAATAAAATGTGTAATCAAAAATAAAAATTTGTGGCTCTTTAAAAATCACGAAACCAATTTTTTCATGGCGGGTGGCTCTTTTAGCTTAAAAGTTTGTCGACCCCTGTACTAGACCCATTCGTTTAGGCCGTGCGTTGGCTGTCACTCTTTTTATTAAATAGATAATGAGTCATTCCACCGATAGATAACTGTGACCAATATTTTGACTAAAAACTTCCATTTTAACTGCCAACGTCTCCATGTATTCGCCTGATTTGGCAACGTGCGACTTTATCGAAAAAATGTCGATATAAAAAGCGTTTTGTGAGCCTAAAAGTCACCAAGAAAGCGTGTATCGACTCCTTAGGTATTCGGCCAGGACGACATTCAGGACATTTTTGAGAAATAAGTCGAATCTTCCAGTAAGTCAAATTAAAAAAAAAAATAAGCATTTTCACAGATTGTCGAGTTTTGAGAAGAGAGGAAGATTTAAGGAAAAAAGTCTAAATACATAGTTAAAAAAAAGACGAATACAGAAAAGAGTTAAAAAAGTCAAATTTGCGAGAAGGCAAATTTTGAAATAAAGCTCTAATTTTTAAGAAATAAAAGATCTTTTGGGCTGAATATGTTTTCGTTTGACTACATGAATCGGAGGGGTCTCTGTCTGTCCCATATTTTGCCTGATTTATCTGATTTCATTTTGAAATAAAATGTAAAATCAGAAATAAAAATTTGTGGCTCTTTGAAGAGGACAATTTTTTCATTGGGGATGGCTCTTTTAGCTTAAAAGTTTGCCGACTCCTGATCTAAACTCATGATAATTAGAAATAATTATTGATAACAAATGACAATTTTTTCGTGAAATTTATGATGAGAGTTTATTTAAATGGGGTAATTCGGAAATTAAATTGCGTTCCGTTTGTCTTTTAAAATTAATTCTTAAATAGTCGTGTGCGAAAAAAAAAGCAAAATTTTTACACGCTCACCTATTTCCAAGTATCAAGCAAACAGGAACTTGTCCTTACTTTGATTTGTCACAAGGAGAGCAACTCAAACTGCGACATGTCCGATTCTGCGACATGTCCGATTCAGATTCTTTTACAATTCTAGATTGGTTATTCAAAAATGTACATGACCATGTAGCAGGGGATTGTTTAAAAAGCTTTATTTAATAAATCTCTAACACTAAAGAGAACGCCAAAACAGGTGGTACTTGAAGAATGGAACTTTGGACATGAATATTAAGTATATCGTAGGTGAGCACTAAGAAAGGAAGTTTCAAAATGCAACTTCTGGGGGCGCCTAAAAATTGACTATATTTAAAGTTGTCCATACGTGTTAACTCATCGTCTCCTTGACTGCATGACATTGATTGACAGATATCGCACAGCGTCAACTGATGGTTCTAAAAGCATGAAATTTTATACAGATGTTCTCCATAATACGTAGGTGAGCATTAGGGAACGATTTTTCAAAACTCAGCCTCTAAGATAGTAAAAATGGGCATGGTAACGGACAGGTGATTTTTATGTAATGACTAATATACAAAAGTTTGCCGACCCCTGTACTAGACCCATCCGTTCAGGCCGTGCGTTGACTGTAACTCTTTTCATTAAATAGATAAAGAATCATCCCATCGACAGATACCTGTGACCAATATTTTGACTAAAAACTTTTGTTTTAACTGCCAACGTCTCCATTTGGCACCGTGCAACTTTAACGAAAAAATGACTATAAAAAAAAGCGTTTTGTGGGCGTAGAAGCCACCAAGAAAACGTGTATCGACTACTTGGATGTTCGACCAGGATGACATTCAGGAGATCGAACGACAAACGACCGTTTCTAGTCCTTTGGTAACATATTTGGTAACAATTCTAAAACGTTCCCACAAAATATTAATGTGGGGCCATCAACGTTATGCAGCAAGCGAGGTAATTCCGCGTTGTAAAAAAGCAGTACATTGACTGACGTGTAATCCTAAGCATTATCGCCACTAGGGCATTTGTGAAAGCGAGAGGTTTTACTCCTACTATGGCGTATCGGAAAACAGGTCACACATGTAAGCGATACGTAAGTCGGAGGATAACGAATAACTAACTAATCAACTCGACTTTCCATTCTTCATACAGCGCAGTCGATGTATTTAGCAACTTGAATGGAAGGAACAGTTTCGTTTGCTGGATTCCTTATGCAACGCAATCAATCGAGAAAGCTTGGGAGTGAAAAATGCAAAAATAATTTCATCAAAGCGTAATCACTAAATATCTTAATAATTAAAAACTTCTGCATTAATAGAGATAATGAAGTTTTATAACCCACAACATATCAAAAATTCCTTAATAGTTATGAATATTGAAGAATTCAACGAAGTAAGTGTTGGAAATGTCAATATTTTATAACCCAAAAAAAACTGCTTTTATTTTAAGCTGTAAGTTGTACGAAGAGGTATTTTTATAATTAATAAATGGTTGCCATTTTGACATATGTATGTAGGATTTTCCTTGTTGTTTGGGGATGATAACAGGTCACAGATTAACAAAAGAAAAGCACTTTATCAGGAAACAAGTCAAATCATGATTCGAGAATACTATAACTGTAGTTATAAAATTTGTATAATGATAGTGTAGTGTAAGGAACTCTCTAGAAACATTTGATAGTGGGAAGCGGCCGCCAGAATGAATCCTACGGCAGATAAGAGCTCCAGACGTTTCCGCAAGCGATAATCTTATCTGGAGATCCGTTCTAGAAAACTGGAATGGTATAAATACGCGGTCGTCTTTCTCTCTCTCTCTCAGTTAGTCAGTTAGTTAGTGTGATAGTCCGATAGTCAGATAGTCAAGATAGTCAGATAGTCTGCTAGTTAAGTGAATCATAACCAGAAACTAAATAGACTGAACCTAACACGGTAAGCAGTGAAGCCAGTTGAAAGCCTGGCGAAAGCCTAGCTCCATCTAGCTCGCAATGCCCTCTTATTATTTGACAGACCTTTGCGAAGATAACATCGGTTTTTTTTAAAGAAAATGGGCTGTAAATATGGGGAAGTGTATTGTGGATCATTGTTGAAACCTCAGTGAACACATTAGTGAAGGAAAATCAAGAGTTTCATTCTTTGGGTAGGTAAAAATAAAATATATAAATATTCAATTATCGGCGTGCGCGCGTCGCCATTTCACTGCAATCTTGACGTGTTTACAGCCCCGGCTTAACAATATTGTACACAGGCGTCGCGTATTGAAAGAAAATTATTTTACTATTAAACCAAGATGTCTTTGAAAATAGTTCTCCTGAACTTTTACCAAAAAGCACTTATAAAAATTATCCTATTGGTCCAAAAGCCCCTAATTCTAAAGTTTCATCTAAATCGTTAGAACCGTTACGCGGCAAGTTTCGTATTTATAAATTTTACTTAATCCGACCATATCAAAGAGTAGTGGAATGTACCTCCCCACTTCCCCGGATTTCAGCTTCAACTGTACGCATGAGACAACATTGAAACGTTCAGTCTATTTAGTCTCTGATCATAACCATAGTGTTCCGAAATAGGTTTGGAAGTAAAGTGTTACAATTCACGAAATTTTAATTTTCGAACCGATAACACGCAACAATACAAAGTTAGACTGGACATGATCACTCTGTTTTTTAAATAATCCAATGAAAACCCTCGCCCTGTCATACGTCTCTAATTACTATTTTCGTTAAACAATTTTTATTTTTTTTTTGTTGTAGTGAGTTAAAAATATGTGATCAGCGACTGGGAGTCGAACCCAAGACCCTCAAGTTACAGGCCAGGCTACTAACCACGGAACCATCGCCACTATTACTCTCGACTCTACTCATTCATTTCACATAACGTTCGATATATAGTGTCTGCTATATTGTGTATGACAGAGACTAGTGTATGATTACTACGTTATAATTTTGAAACCCTACATGTAAATCTAATTCTATTCCTTTTTAAGTTGTGTTTGTTAAAAACAGACTTATTCCATGTCACACCTTACAAAGGAGCACTAGAGACCTTACATGTGTTCTGTTTGACCTCTTTTTCTTAAAGTATTATACCTACTTACATATTGTGTAAAGACCACATGTCGCAGTAATATACATTGTGATTGCATTCACAACAAACAGTATATTGAGCAATTGTTAACTTTAATTACATTTGCAACAAAAATGTAGCATTTCAAGGTGAGTAACTTATTTTCCTGTAAGGATTTGCTGGTCAAGTAAATATTTTCATTGATTCTTTAACCTTGAAAGCGATATATTGTACGACTCACATGTTAAATTTTACCAAATTGTAAACACTCGCTATAAATAAATGAACCCTTTCTATAGAGAAAAGGTTCATTTATTTATAGCGAATGGTTTATCATAGGATAAACCATTTCAATTTATAAAAGTTTTCGTTTAGAAGAGTCTATACAAGGGCTACCTTTTTAAATTTGCATTAGGGATATCGATTTCTTTTTAGAATAATCGATTTTTGGATCGATTCGAATCGTGAGCAAAAGTATCGATTCCCGATAAACTTGGGTGCTGAAAGATCGATTTCCGATTAATCGCCTTGTTGGTGAATTTTTTAAACATTTCTAATAAAAAAATTGAATGATAATGATGAATTGGCGTAGTTTAATTTTGAAAGTTTTTTCTTGGATTTTAAACACTAACATTTATATTTTAATTATTTATTCCTTCAATTAGAAAAATCCGATATATATTTATTTTATGCTTTGTTTTTTATTTATACATTTTTGGTTTTTTACGAAGATGTAGAAAGGGCATTCATTTATAAAAATATATTTAGAAATATCAAGTTGAAACTGGAAATTACGAGATTAAAGTGGAAATTCCTAATTTATTTTCCAAATTTTGACTTTTTTTGAGGAAATTTCATAGATAAAGTCGAAATTTCGGCTTTAATCTCGAAATTTCAACTTTTTTTCACGAAATTTTAAGAGAAGTCGAAATTTCGTATTCTATGGTTAAATTAGGGAGATGACAGTTAAGCACCACCAACCCTTAGAATATAAGACTATATTCTAAGTACCAACTCTTATACAATTTAATGTTGACAGGTTGACACTTAGCAGTACGTTCAGTAAATTCAATTTTTTATTACCAAAAATTTCGACTGTTTTCTTGACATTTCAAAGTTAAAATAGAATTTTCAACAAAAAATTCGAAAGTCAACATTTTACAAAAGCGTAGAAAGCCATTGACTAAAAAAAATTATATTTTGAAATTTCGATATTTTACAAAGGCGTAAAAAAGACATTGATTTAAAAAAATATTTTGAGATTTCGACTTTTCTCTTGAAATTTCGATTTTTTTTGAAATTTCAACTTTTTTTCTCGAAATTTTCTCTTTAAATCCAAAATTTCGACTTTACACTCAAAATTTCGACTTTTTTTTCGAAAATTCGACGACTTTTTTCTTGAAATTTCTACTTTTTTCTAAAATTCCAACATTAATCTCGAAATTTCGACTTTAATAGCGAAATTTCGACTTTGATATCGAATTTTTTCTTGAACTTTCGAGAATAAGTCGCTCTATAATAAGCACACTCTATGGTTAAATTAGGCAGACGACAGTTACGTCCCACCACTCCTCCCAACAATCTCGACTTGACAGTTGGTAGTAGGGTGCGACCAATAATTGCTATTTTTAATTAGCAAATTTTGGTCGAAAATTCGAGTTTTAAATCGAAATTCCGTGATTAAGATCAAAACTTCGAGAAAAAAAGTCGGAATTTGAGAAAAAAATTCGAAATTTGTAGAAAAAAAGGTCGAAATTTAGTAGTTTAAAGTCGATATTTCGAGAAAAATGTTGAAATTTCGATATCAAAGTCAAAATTTCTAGAAAAAGTTGATATTGAGAAAAATATCGAATCAAGAAAAAATTGAGCTTTTCAGATTAAGGTCGAAATTTTGAGAAAAAAGGCAAAATTTGAGAAAAACGTCGAAATTTCGAGAAAAAGTCGACATTTGATAAAAAAGTAAAAATTTCGAGAAAAAGAGTCGAAATTTTGAGAAAAAAAAGTCTAAATTTCAAGAAAAAATCTAAATTTTGACTTTCGAATTTTCGATATTTTCGATATTAAGGTCAAAATTTCGAGAAAGAAGTCTAAATTTGAGAAAAAAGTCGAGATTTCGAGATAAAAGTCTAAATTTGAGAAAAAAGTCGAGATTTCGAGAAAAAAAGTCAAAATTTCAAGAAAAAAATCGAAATTTGAGAAAAAAGTCGAGATTTCGAAAAAAAAGTCAAAATTTCGAGAAAAAATCGAAATTTGTGAGAAAAGACGAAAATTCGAGAAAAGAAGTCGAAATTTCGAGAAAAATTTCGAAATTTCGCTAGTAAGGTCAAAATTTCGAGAAAAAAGTCGAAATTTGAAAAACAAAAAACGAAGTTTTTAGAAAAATTTTGATATTTAAAGAAAAAAGTTGAAATTTTGAGAAAAAAAGTCAAAATTTGAGAAAAAAATGCGAAATTTCGAGAAAAAAAATCGAAATTTCGAGCTCAAAATCGAAATTTAAAAAAAAAATCGAAATTTGTAGCAAAAAGGTCGAAATTTTGAGTTTAGAGTCGATATTTAGAAAAAAATGTCGAAATTTCGATATCAAGGTGCAAAATTTCGAGAAAAAAGTCGAAATTTCGAAATATTTCGAGATAAAAGTCGAAATTTGAAAAAAAGTCGAGATGTCCCAGAAAGAGTCGAAATTTCGAGAAAAAAATCGAAATTTGTGAGAAAAGACGAAAATTCGACAAAAAAAGGTCGAAATTTCGAGAAAAATTTCAAAATTTCGATAGTAAAGTCAAAATTTCGAAAAAAAGTGAGATATTTGAGAAACAAAAAACGAAGTTTTGAGAAAAATTTCGATATTTCGGAGAAAAAAAGTTGAAATTTTTGAGAAAAAAAGTCGAAATTTGAGAAAAAAGTCGAAATTTCGAGAAAAAAAACTCGAAATTTTGAGCTCAAAAACGAAATTTGAAAAAAAGAGAGTCGAATTTGTAGCAATAGAAGGTCGAATTTTAAGTTTAAAGTCGATATTTCGAGAAAGTAATCGAATATTCGATATCAAAGGTCAAATTTCGAGAAAAAAGTCGGATATGTTGAGAAAAAATATCGAATTGAGTAAAAAACAAACCAAATTCAAGAAAAAAATCGAGTTTTTTCCGGATTAAAAACGAAAAATTTTAAATTTTTTCAGAAAAAAAGTCGAAATTTTGAAAAAATTTCGAAAAAATAGTCAAATTTCGAGAAAAAAATCGAAATTTGCGAGAAAAAAAAACAAAAAAATTTCGAAAAAAAAGTCGAATTTGGGGGAAAAATTTCGTAATTTCGATATTAGGGTCAAAATTCGCCCAAAAAGTCAAAATTTGAGAAAAAAAAAACGAAGTTTTGAGAAAAATTTCGATATTTCAATAAAAAAAAACGAAATTTGAGAAAAAAGTCAAAATTTCGGAAAAAAGTAAAAATTTCAGTAAAAGTCAAAATTTTAAGAAAAAAAGTCAAAATTTCCAAAAATAACATTTTTTTAAATCGATTTCCTTTCTGGGGCCTTTGTAACATTTCGAAAAAGTTGAAATTTTTAGAAAAAAAGTCGAAATGTCCAAAAGAAAGTCAAAATTTTTAAGAACGAGTCGAAATTTGAGAAAAATCAAAACTTGAACGAAAAGTCGAAGTGTGAGAAGAAAGTCGAAATTTTTTAAAAATAACATTTTTTTTAATCGATGTCCTTTTTACTCCTTTGTAACATTTCGTTAAATTTCGATTTAAAAATTGAAATTCCTACTTTTTTCTAGAAATTTCGATTCTAAACTCCAAATTTCGACTTTTTTTCGAAATTTTGATATTAAAGTTGAAATTTTGACTTTAATGTTTTTTTCAATTTATTTAACATTTCTTCGGCCCAGTTTGGAAATAGTTAAATTTTTTAAATATTTCCAAACTGGCCGAAGAAATGTTAAATAAATTGAAAAAAAAAAACATAATATTTCGGGTCAATAAGGGTCTACCATGAAGAATTTGACTTTAATCTCGGGATTTAGACGAAAAAAAGTTAACATTCCGTGATAATTTTTGTTCAAATTAATGACCTTTCTACGCTCTTGTAATTATTACTTCAAAAAAAGTAAACAAACTTTTTTCAAGTTTTGAAGTGTATTTATTAATACGTGTGTAACGCTTTCAACCACTGAATAAAAGTTTTTAAGACCGGTAACAGGTAATAAAATAACTTGAGTAATTTTTGTGAATATATGGTAATTTTAGCTGCGCATGTACGGAATTTTACCTTCAAATATATGGCAACACTGCACCACAGTTATCTTTCCTGTTCAGTCAACGACATAATGAATGAAAAGAAATGTTAATGCTGCCATCTTTTGGTTTATTAACGCAGCTGTTACTAGCAGATGGAAGTGGATAATAACATAATGACATAAATGCACTTTCATAAAAAATTTAAAAAATTTGTTATTAAATTTAGTGACCTACATCTAAGGTAAATCGATCCGATTCTTAGAATTTTCGAATCGTTCATTAGATCGATCTTATATTTAGGATTGATCTAAAAAATCGATCTTGAGACTTGAAAAAAATCGTTTTTTCGATTAATCGATCTCAGATCGACATCCCTAATTTGCATATAGTCACATAGAGGGCGCAAGTAACAAAACGCATAGTTTCGAAATTAACTTCAACATTACATTAATACGTTTTGAAAATTTAGTCAAAATACACCAAGTGGTTTAGTCACTGTGAATTTTGAAAGTTAGTAAGCCGTTGCATATTTCCAATTTTTTCCTAAAATTTTATATTACACCAAATTTCCAAATTTTATTTTTATAAATATTAGGAATTGAAATACAGAACTTGTCCTCTGAAACCAAGAAAGATTAAAAAACACAACAAAGGTTACTGGCTAACGCGTTTCGACAGCCAAGCTATCATCTTCAGAGAGATACGCGAAACGCGTTAGAGCAACCTTTGTTGTGTTTTTTAATCTTTATTGGTTTCAGGGACAAGTTCTGTATTTCAATTTTTGAAGATAACCAAGGACTAGTCCGTCCCACCAAAAAAAAAAATATATATATATATATATTAGGTTTTTCTCGAAGGCTAAAATTTTTGAAATTCTCATCTTCAGAGAAATACAGAGAGTACCTCTCTGAAGATGATAGCTTGGCTATCGAAACGCGTTAGCCAGTAACCTTTGTTGTGTTTTTTAATCCTTCTCGGTGTCGGAGGACAAGATTTGTGTTTCAATTTTTGAAGATAACCAAGAACCAGTCCGTTCCACCAAAATCAGCTAGCAAAAAAGTAATCCCAAAAATAATCCCAGTGTTATTAATCTCGATATTAAGCGGAACGAAATAATCGAGTGCAAAATCAATCTGTTTGTTGATTATTCGCAGTTTGAATGCAATATTCTATTATTATAATGGGTTAGTCACCTCGGAAGTAAAAATGTTGCCGCAAGGAAAGTGTTATGTAATATAATTTATTTCATTGTGTGATTTCGTTCATACCTTTTTTAAACATATTTATACTGTCGCGGTTTGACTTACAAATTTTCATTAGAGAATTTAATGAACAGTTATGCCAGAATTCGAAAGTGTCCAAGTGTAAACATTTTTGCAGCCAATTGTTATGACGTTACAAAAAGGTTAAGAAAACCACAAGCATATTTTAAGCGTTTCGAGTTTTTAATTTTTTGTTGTATGCTTTTGGGAAGTTATAATTAAATATTCTGTTCAGTTGTGCGTTAAAAATTATTTGAAATTAGTATCGGTGTTCAATTAGCATTTAATTAAGTCTTTGCTCGATCGCACCTTTTGAAGTTTATTGGGTGGAAAATAATAACTAATTATTTGTTATACTATCGAGGGCTAATACGATAGACAGCTATTTAATCAGTTTCTAGGTGGTAGATCACTGAAAAGATAACCTAATACATATTTAATAAAAGTTGTGATTTTGGTGGAACGGACTAGTCCTTGGTTATCTTCAAAAATTGAAATACAAATCTTTTTTGGTTTCAGGGGACAAGATTTGTATTTCAAATTTTAAAAGTTGTGATAACAAGGTTTAAATAAGACATATGGGCTAGAGTTACATGAAGAAGGTTTCTTTGTAAAAAATACTTTCACTCATTTTTCTTTTTACTCTTAATAGCTCTTCAAACCCAGAATTGGTCACTAGACGTCTACACGCTGCCGCAGTCAACCTACTAGGTACTTCAGACAATAGATAATCCAAATCAACGCAAACAAGATCCAAGTAATCTTCTTTACGAGGAGAAGACTCCAAATGTGTGGAACTATATGTCCGAAGGCTACAACAATTAATCGACGTGTCCGAGCATATTCCCGAAAAAAGAACTGTCCTTTTGATTTACTGATTTTATTTCAAGTTACAGACTAGTACTGTATCTTACCTGAATCAAAGCTTCGGGTTGAAGAGGACCTTGGAAACGATCTGCGGCCTCACTCAAAAGGGCCAACTCTTGTTCTAATTGTTTGCATGATGCGTTGGCTGTAACGTAAGCCGAAGCTAAAATAAATCCACCTAGTACGACTGACACTAACACGACAGTGACAGCGATGATCTTAGCTACTTGAACTGAGGCGCTCACTGGTCGATGATATGCCTGAAATAAAACAATTTTGTTAATAATTTGATAATAAATAAGCTCAAAATATCAGTATTCTCTACATCAGTTTTATGAAAATAAAAAAAGTATCACTAAAACCAGAACTAGAACAAAATGCCTGTTTATCATTGTTGTAAAAAGCCTGGCGGGGAATATTTACAAAAACGAGATAAAATGGGCGATGAATTCCTTCGAGCCCTATAAATCACCAGGAGAAGATAAAATCTTCGCAGCCCAACTACAGTACGGCGTAATGGAAGTTATAAATCCACTAGCTACAATTTTAAAGCTAGTTACACGTTAAGCTACATTCCAATAAGCTGGAGAGACGTTAATGTGGTCTATATACGAAAGGCAGGCCAACGACCGTCTGCGTAGCCTAAATCATATAAACCCATTAGTCTAACGTCATTTCTCTTTAAAACAATGAAGAAAATTATGAACCAATACATTAGAAGCGAAGTGCAATCAAAGAATTCGTTTCATGAAACATCAATTTACATATCAAGAAGGCAAATCCAGAGACAGTCTTACACAATCTTGTCAAAAAGATAGAAAGTATATACTCAGACAAAGCAATAGCTTTTTGTGGATTTATAGACATAGAGGGTGCTTTTGATAACACCTCATATGGATCCATAAGGCAGCTGCTATTAAAAAGGTTTTGAGAAACCTACCATCGACTGGATCGTCTCCTTGTTAGATGGTAGAAGGATCAAAGCAACCTTAGGGAGTGATTCAGTCACAGTGAGCGCCAGCAAGGGGGTTGTCCCCATCGTGGTTGATGACCTCCTAAATATACTGCTACGAGCTTTGAAGCAATAGGTTATGCAGATAATATTACTATCATTATCAGGGGCAAAAAACGATAAAATCCTGTCGGATTTAATGCAAAAAGCGCTGAACACTATTAATAACTGGTGTCCAAAACAAGGGTTAAGCGTAAACCCAAATAAAACAATTATAATTACTTTCACGAAGAGAAGGAAGCTAAATCTAACAGCTCCCACTATGAATGGAGTTCAATTTAATTTCTCAAGTGAGACTAAATATCTAGAAATAAGTCTTAGACCAAAAGCTCACCTGGAATCCTCATTTGACTAGAATAATCAAGCGAGCCACGACAGCGACAGAAGAGAAGAAAAGAGAAGAGAAGAGAAGAGTAGATAAGAGAAGAGAAGAGAAGAGAAGGGAAGGAAAGGGAAGGGAAGGGAAAGGAAGGGTAGGGAAGGAAGGAAAGGAAAGGAAAGGAAAGGGAAGGGAAGGGAAGGGAAGGCAAGGGAAGGAAAGGGAAGGGAAGGGAAGAAAAGAGGAAAGGAGAGGAGAGGAGAGGAGGAAAAGAAGAGAGGGGAGGAGAGGAGGGGAGAGCAGAGGAGAGGAGAAGAGAAGAGAGGAGAGGAGAAGAGAGGAGAGGAGATGAGAAGAGATGAGAAGAGATGAGAAGAGATGAGAAGAGATGAGAAGAGATGAGAAGAGATGAGAAGAGATGAGAAGAGATGAGAAGAGATGAGAAGAGATGAGAAGAGATGAGAAGAGATGAGAGAGATGAGAAGAGATGCGAAGAGATGCGAAGAGATGAGAAGAGATGAGAAGAGATGAGAAGAGATGAGAAGAGATGAGAAGAGATGAGAAGAGATGAGAAGAGATGAGAAGAGATGAGAAGAGAAGAGATGAGAAGAGATGAGAAGAGATGAGAAGAGATGAGAAGAGATGAGAAGAGATGAGAAGAGATGAGAAGAGAATGAAGAGATGAGAAGAGTGAGAAGAGATGAGAAGAGATGAGAAGAGATGAGAAGAGATGAGAAGAGATGAGAAGAGATGAGAAGAGATGAGAAGAGATGAGAAGAGATGAGAAGAGATGAGAAGAGATGAGAAGAGATGAGAAGAGATGAGAAGAGATGAGAAGAGATGAGAAGAGATGAGATGAGATGAGAAGAGATGAGATGAGATGAGAAGAGATGAGAAGAGATGAGAAGAGATGAGAAGAGATGAGAAGAGATGAGAAGAGATGAGAAGAGATGAGGAGAGATGAGAAGAGATGAGAAGAGATGAGAAGAGAGAGAAGAGAAGAGAAGAGAAGAAGAGAAGAGAAGAGAAGAGAAGAGAAGAGAAGAGAAGAGAAGAGAAGAGAAGAGAAGAGAAGAGAAGAGAAGAGAAGAGGAAGAGAAGAAAGAGAAGGAAGAGAAAGAGAAGAGAAGAGAAGAGAAGAGAAGAGAAGAGAAAAAGAAGAGAAGAGAAGAGAAGAGAAGAGAAGAGAAGAGAAGAGAAGAGAAGAGAAGAGAAGAGAAGAGAAGAGAAGAGAAGAGAAGAGAAAAAGAAGGGGAAGAAGGATGAGAAGAGAGAGAAGAGATGAGAAGAGATGAGAAGAGATGAGAAGAGATGAGAAGAGATGAGAAGAGATGAGAAGAGATGAGAAGAGAAGAGATGAGATGAGAAGAAGAATGAGATGAGATGAGATGAGAATGAATGAGATGAGATGAGATGAGATGAGATGAGATGAGATGAGATGAGATGAGATGAGATGAGAGGAGATGAGATGAGATGAGATGAGATGAGATGAGATGAGATGAGATGAGATGAGATGAGATGAGATGAGATGAGATGAGAAGAGATGAGAAGAGATGAGAAGAGATGAGAAGAGATGAGAAGAGATGAGAAGAGATGAGAAGAGATGAGAAGAGATGAAGAAGAGATGAGAAGAATAAAATGAGAAGAGATGAGAAGATGAAGAGATGAGATGATGAGAAGAGATGAGAAGAGATGAGAAGAGATGAAGAGATGAGAAGAGATGAGTAAGAGTATGAGAGAGAGAAGAGATGGAGAAGAGAGAGAAGAGATGAGAAGAGATGAGAAGAGATAAGAAAGAAGAGATGAGAAAGCAGAAGAGATGAGAAGAGATAGAGAAGAGAAGAGAAGAGAGAGAAGAGAAGAGAATAGATGAGAAGAGGAATGAGAAGAGATGAGAAGAGATGAGAAAGATGAAGAGAAGAGAAGAGAAGAGGAGAGAAGAGATGAGAAGAGATGAGAAGAGATGAGAAGAGATGAGAAGAGATGAGAAGAGAAGAGATGAGCTGAGATGAGAAGAGATGAGATGAGATGATATGAGATGAGATGAGATGAGATAGATGAGATGAGATGAGATGAGAGAGATGAGATGAGATGAGATGAGATGAGTATGAGAATGAGATAGAGAAGAGATGAGATGAGAGAGATAGAGATGAGATGAGATGAGATGAGATGAGATGAGATGAGATGAGATGAGATGAGAATGAGAAGAGATGAGAAGAGATGAGAAGAGCTGAGAAGAGATGAGAGAGATGAGAAGAGAGATGAAGAGATGAGAAGAGATGAGAAGAGATGAGAAAGAGATGAGAAGAGATGAGAAGAGATGAGAAGAGATGAGAAGAGATGAGAAGAGATGAGAGAGATGAGAAGAGATGGAGAAGAGATGAGAAGAGATGAGAAGAGATGAGAAGAGAATGAGAGAGATGAGAAGAAATGAGAAGAGATGAGAAGAATATGAGAAGAATGAGAAGAGAAGAGGTATACATATAACCAATATATATAATTTCAATGATGAGATGAGATGAGAAGAGAAGAGAAGAGAGAGAAGAGAAGAGAAGAGAAGAGAAGAGAGAAGAGAAGAGAAGAGAAGAGAAGAGAAGAGTAAGAGAAGAGAAGAGAAGAGAAGAGAAGAGAAGAGAAGAGAAGAGAAGAGAAGAGAAGAGAAGAGAAGAGAAGAGAAGAGAAGAGAAGAGAAGAGAAGAGAAGAGAAGAAGAGAAGAGAGAGAGAGAAGAGAAGAGAAGAGAAGAGAAGAGAAGAGAGAAGAGAAGAGAAGAGATGAGAAGAGATGAGAAGAGATGAGAAGAGAAGAGAAGAGATGAGAAGAGAAGAGATGAGAAGAGATGAGATGAGATGAGATGAGATGAGATGAGATGAGATGAGAAGAGATGAGAAGAGATGAGAAGAGATGAGAAGAGATGAGAAGAGATGAGAAGAGATGAGAAGAGATGAGAAGAGATGAGAAGAGATGAGAAGAGATGAGAAGAGATGAGATGAGAAGAGATGAGAAGAGATGAGAAGAGATGAGATGAGAAGAGATGAGAAGAGATGAGAAGAGATGAGAAGAGATGAGAAGAAATGAGAAGAGATGAGGTATACATATTAACCAATATATATAATTTCAATGAAATATGAAATGGTATTCCTATTTTTAGGAAAAGTTATTCATTATATCATTTGAAAAATTCTCACATATGATGTGTCTATAAACCTTTATTTCATTGTTTAGATGATTAACTGCTAACGATAACATCTAAATAATTTCATTGTAAAGAAATACGTTCCAGGGCAGCATATTATTCCCGCATATTATATTGTTTGTGGCATTACATGATGAATCAAGGTGCCTACAGTATACTTTTTTTTCTCACATAAATATTTATTTGTCGCGGATGTATTCAAGCCAAGCAAATACCCATGAATAAGTTGAAATTCAATGCAATTCACACGCTATTTATTTATGACGCCGTTTGCAAAAGTTTCATCTTCAATCTGGTCTTACAAGGAAATGGTAATTTTAAGCTTATGTATTTAAATGGTAGAATATACAATATAAAACCTTCAGTTGGTAAAAAAATAAACAAAATCGACTTGTTAGTGCAAAATGTGTTCTTTAATATTTAAATACAAAACGAACACGTACTGATAAAAAAATTAGGCAGTCTGGAGACTGCCGATAGAAGTGAAAGCTTGAAACTTGGAAGAGTGGTGTTTCTTTAATTGATAAATTAATTGCAGTACCAAAAATTAAAATCTCATAATTTGTAAAATAGCTATCATCATATGGGCTGTTGTACAACCTACTATACTAGTCATTATTGTAATGCACAGTGATTCTACAATTCAATTAATAATCAACACTGATGCACTCTGTTTAGATGGAGATTGATTGGCACTAGAGGTTAGGCTGGTGTGACTTAATGGTTGCTTAGAACTACTCTAGTCATTTATGTTTCTTTTCCATATACTTAATTTTTCCCATTTTTATCACAACTTCATATATGATAGTTATTTATCTTTGTTTATATTCATTATTTACAACTTATGCAAATGTCAGTAGTCAGGAGTGTCAACTATCAACTAGTTGCAACTTTGCCGCCTTAAAAGAGATAAATTGTTTTATTTTTGATTACGATATTTAATTTATTTAATGATTTTCTTAATATTAAATTATGTTATTGTGCTCTTTCTACTGTTTTTTTTAGTTATTGTTCGAGTTGTTTGCGTGAAGCGTTGGCTTCTATATTATTTTTGAAATGGTAGATTGAAATAACTTTTTCTGTTTTTACATTAGTAATTGTAACATAAATAAACGATGTATGGCAGTAATAGTTATTTAAATAAGTATTTATTAGAATATTAATAAGTATGGGACTCCTGTAACAATGTTTAATCATCAATTGCGAAATAGTTTTCGCTGAGAATATTATTTACGTTTTGTTGGGACTAAACCGCCCCGTTAAAATTCATACTTTTGCCGTCCGTCACCAAACTTAGCTTCTGAAGGCGGCAGATTTTACTTCATAGGTCTGAGAGTTCGCAGGTAATCAAGATATAATGTATATGACGTAGTATTATAATTACATAATGTGACAATAAAACAAAATTCTTTTAATGTTTAGTTGTTTCATTTGAAAGCGCCACGGTGAAAGTCTGGTTGGGTAAATGTACTTTAAAGCATTTTATATAGCATCTTCATTGAAAATAAGACAATAAGCACTAGTTATCCTGTCATCTTTTGGCTGTATCATTATTCCAACGATATGTCTTTATTTGTATCATTTTTGAAGATGATTTTTTTATCAGATTTCGCTAAGACAAACTTCTAACGTAGGTACACTTTCCGAGTTGGTTTAATGTTTTTATTATTTAAGTAAAACCGTAAAAATAAGAAAGTAATGATATTCTGTTTTCGCTCTAAGTCAATATTTCATGGTATGCGGTTGATCACTTTTAACAACTGGAGTCACGCATAAGATTTCTAATCAAATAATAAAAATTTCACATCTATTTTTTTCATAATTGATGCATGTTTTCAGTAAAGGATTAAATTAAAAACAAATCAATCATTTCAAATTTGACATACACCACACTCGGCAGCATCATATCGTCAGGAAGGTTTCCCCAAAATTATAAACGTTCAAATCCAAAGATATTATGTTCGGTTTTGTTTTTGTTAAAATGTTGTAATTTTTAGCAACTTGGGGACATGTTATATAATTAATAGTGGGGATCAGATGATAGCTGATGAATCATCGTCCATCATCATCATCAGTCATCATCATCATCATCATATCATTCATCATCATCACATCGTCGTCATCATCATGACCATCATCAGGGATGTTGATACCAAGCGTCTGCAGCTATTTAAAATGCTACATTTAAGTAACTGTTCAAGAATTAAGGTACGATATACAATTACTCCTAAGAACAACATTCTTATAAAATAGAGACATTAATGTGGAAAAATATATGATAATTGATATACCAAAAAAAAAAAAAATTGTACTTACATAGATCTGTACACCAATAAAAATTATGCAAACAGGGAAATGTTGCAAGCATGTACATATAGCCATTGCTATTCGCATCAGTAGTTATTTAGGTATGTTACAAAATGTAGCGATATTTAATGAAATTTTTAGTCGATTTTGCAAGATTAGCCCGATACTATACTTTAATTAGGTGTAATTTGCTTTAAATTTTATTAATGCTACTTGTCATGGGAAAAATTTTAGGATGGGACGGAACTATTCATGTTGATTTGGTTTGAAGGTTAATACATGTCGATTAAAAGTTGGAGCTTTCAAAGGGAATCTGAATTTGGAGTCGAAATTTTGGGAAGGATTTAACGAAATAGGGAGCCTTGGAAAGTCCTGCATAAGGATCTGTTGGTGCTCTGCTACACCACTGTTCAGTAACAGTAATTGTTACTTTAATGATTTAATCCGATTAAAAATAATTATCAGAATTATAATTATGTTAATATTAGTATTTAAAATGTAGGCCTTTCGAATTTTAATGCAATATTTTTACGTTTGTTTGAAATATTATCTTGCATGTTTGTGCATATTTATTGAAAGCAACCTTCGGGTTATGTGGTTAGGCTTTTACAAAATTTACCATTTTTAAACAACATTAAGAATTCGTGACAGCCACAGCTTGGTATCTGCGTAAATAAACTTGTTATTGCTGGTACCAGGGTTTCCATTACCAGTTAGCACATTCAAATTAATGTGTCTCGTCTGACATGTTGCTATGTCTGATACATATGCAGGTGCATAGAGTGTAATATGTATACAGGATCGGCCAGTACACTATTTCGGTCTGCTTGCCAATGAGAACGACAAAGCAAACTTCTGATATGAGGCAAGACGGAAAGAGAAACTAAATCGGCAGAGTTGCCACATGGTAATTCATTTATGTGTATCTCCTTCATTATCACCGGAATAAATCGCTTCAGCGCTTCTTCGATTCAACAATTGGGAGAATGATAAGGGTACATGTGTAGCGCACATGTCACCTGGCATCGATTGGCATTAGTTCTACATGGACTTACGACTGGACCGAATCTGCATTAAATAAATCATCCTCTAGTAATCCGTCCGTCGCGGGCGTAAGGAGCATACAACGCATACGGGCGGCACTATCGAGGAGGTGGCAATAGGCATGTAGTCGGGGATTTAATCCAAATTAAAAATATTTCAAAATCGAATTTTCCGAACTTTTAAACTCAAATATTTCATATTGTTCCTTAAATTGCTGACAGTAATCCGAAAATGTTAGTCAAAAATTCGCGGAAAGAAACCGAAGTTTCTAGTTTTTTCAGTTAACACTCAAAAAAAAGTAGAACTTCAAAAAAAATTTTAAAATCTCTTGAAATAAAAAACGAAGTTTTGAGTTTATGCCAACACTTTAAGAGAAAAAGTAAAAATTTAAAATAAGAACTCGAAATTTTGTGAAAAAAAAATTTGTAAAATTTTAAAAATAAAGAAAAAATCTCCCCAAAAAGATAAACTAGCTTATAAATTTAGTTTTCTTGAAGATAATAAAAAAGTATAAATTTAATACTTAGAATTTAGGAAATAACTTCCAGCAAAAAAAAGAAATTTTTAGCAAAATGTTTGGATGAAACTCGACAAAAAAGTAAAACATTAAAAAAAAATATTTTAAAAATGTTCGGCACTTTGAGAATAAAATTGAAGATTAATCGCGAGTCCAACCGCTACTTTAATACACGCTTCGCTATCGGCCAAAAAAAAAGTGTTTTCATTAATTTTACATAAAATAGGCCGTTTGTTAATTTATAAGGTTTCTAAAAATGTGTAAATTCGAAGTCTGGTAATTAGTTAATTGTTAAACAAAAGCTACTAACTAAATTCCTTATATGGAGATCTTATGGCAAGATTAAGTTGTATACTAATAGGAAAACTTGCAATGTTTTTAACTGTCATAACATTATAATTTAGATATTAAATATACTATCTAAACTATTAAGAAATTTAATTTTTTTAGGGTTTTTCATGATTTAAAAAATTAATAATTACCAGATTGATTATAACAATTATAAATATCGCAAAATTACAATAATATTAAGTATAGTTGCCATAAAACCTTAGCGAAGGAAAAAAAAACATATTAGCAACTTTAATAATTATCATTCTACTTGGAATCTAAACGAAAAATCTAAAACTTTATGTAAATCATTTTTTCCAGCAGATTTTTTTTCTTTTACAGTTTTAGATGATTTGGTCAATTTGTGAAATTTTTGAATTAATATTTAATAACATAATAAAAACGAATTTTACTTGCTTTGTTTTTGAAATAATTGCGAAAAACTGGACTGTTTTTTCAAATCTTTACTTGTTAATAACAGCGGCAATTGTTTATGTGTCGATATTTAGATCCAGAAATTCGGACTTTTTTCTCAAAATAAAAAACTATAAATTTCCAGAAAAGATAAAACTTCGAAGAAAATAATTAAAATTAAGCAGCATTAGTCGAATAATGTTGTATAAAATTTTACTTTTTTCTTTGAAATTTGAAGTCTTAATTTCAGATTTTAAAACTGATATTTATCGAATTTAAATACAAACTTTGGTTGCTATTTCTGCAACTTTGAATTTATAAAGGGATCATTTTGTAAAGAAAGAAAAAATCTGAGAAAAATAGACCATTCGTTGAAAATTCAAAAATGTTTAAACAAATTTCTGGAGTTGAGAAATTTGAGTTTAGAATGAAAATTTTAGCAAAAAAAAGTGTAATTTTCGAGAAAGCATACTTTTTTAAAATATAAATATTCTAGACATTACGAATTTTTTCTGAAATTTCACAAGTTATTTAAATTTAAAGATTTTTATTTTTTGACTTAAAATTTTGACCTTTAATTCAAATGTCTAGAAAAAAAAAGGTTGAATTTTGAAGTCAAAATTTAAACTTTGCATTTCTTAAAATCCAAACTCCAAATTAAAAACAAAACAAAAATATTACATTTCAATCAAGAAAACACTCAACATTTAGACATTTTTTGGGGTGAAATTGTGAACTTTTTTTGGAAATTCTTTTTTTTTTGTCGAAATTTGAACATTAAATTAAAAATGAATTATGAATTTTCGACTTTAAAGACGAATTTTTTTCAATTTTTAAACTCAATTTTTCAATGTTTTTGCAATTTTAAAATTGCGACAAATATGAGAAAGTGTTACTTTAAAAATGTGAGAAAAAATTTGAAATTTTGATAAGAAAGTTTCTGAAAAAATCAAAATTTTAGAAAAATTTTAAATCTTATAAAAATAAAAAACCAGAGATTTAGAGTTAAAACTATTATCATTTTAATATTTTGAGAATACATTTCAAATTCTTTAAGGCACTTTTACTTTCTTATAAAATTCCTAATTAGTTGCTTCAAATTTTATTTATTTATTTTTTTACTTCAATTTTATATTTCAAAGTCGATTTTTTACATTAAATTCAAACTTTTAATCTTGTTCTTGAAATTCGTTAAGAATGGTTTCTGAAATTTCGATTTTAAATTCGAATTTCCGAATTTTAAGTCAAACTTTCAAAAATAAGTTAGATTTTTGAATTCAATCATTTTTTTAAATGAAAATTAAAATTTTAATTAGTTTAAATGATTGTCTTGACATTTTAAGAAAAAAAATGAGATTGCGAAAAAAGTCTACATTTTAAGGTCATAATTTTAGAAAAGAGTAGAATTTCGAATATAAACTCGAAATGCGGACGCATGGGTTCTCATAATTTGATAAGAGATTCGGTCGAACAGTATTAAATTTATTGAATCGTCCAACAATTTCCACTCTTAACCATCTTCTTACAGAATTCGAGTAATTAATTATTTGTCTTTACACATCCAGCTGACCGAATTTATGATGTATTGGCCAACTCGGGATGTTATTGTTATTCGATTCAGAAGAAAAAGTGCTAATTATTAAGTGGTATTTAACCTCCCAGGGCGGTGAAGAAGTCGTTGGGCGATTCGCTTTTTTCTACGAAGATCGACCAATACCTGATGCAAAGACGGTGTTAAATATCGTCCACAAATTTGAAAAATCGGGATGCCTAACAGGTTGTAATAACAAGTGTTGTTTGGAAGCGCGTCAACCTGAATGTGACAGGCCATTATCCGACGAAAGAATGGCTAAGGAGTTAGCTGTATTGCATTTGTCGAAGCAAAATGAACCTTGTTCTAGTGAACAGATCGCAGAAGAAGTTAATGTGCCATCGCGAACAGTGCGAAATAGAAATGGGTACAACTGTTATAAAGTTTCTGAAACCCAAGAAATATTTCCTGAAGATCGATACAAACGTCTTGAGTTTTGTGAGTCTATGAGAGAAAAAGTTGATGTCGATGGACATTTCTTAACCCACGTACAAGAAAGACCATGTAATTTAGACCATTTACGGGATCGAATTGTAGAAGTCCTAGATAATATTTCTCCTGAGATGTTGGCACGCGTAAGAACTGAATTTTACGACAGATTAGGTTATTGCGAAACACCAGGAGGGAACATTTTTGAACCACTTATTACATAAGCATTTTTTCTTCCATTTTTTTGTTGAATCATTTTTTAAGTTTTCAGTTTAGATTGTCATCACAAAGGCTGATTATTTTTACACAGAGTTCATTTATCTTTTAGAATTTTTGTTTTATTTTTCCTGAGACCCGGTTGATTAAAGAAAACAAAATCGTAAAGTATCTGCAAATATTTTCATACTTTTTAGGGTGTGAAAATAATTGTAGAATCAATTAATAGGTAAAGATGTATTTTCCATTTAAAACGACACTCTTTTATCGAGCTCCGATAAGGTTCTGATGCAATATCTACAAGACAGGTGTGCAGTTTGCAGCGAATGCGTGGTCATGATTTGATAAGCGCGTCTATAGAGCAATATATTGAAACAGTGTAAATCATACCATCCTTCTCTTTCCTTACAAAATTTTGATATGTTCCTTGTTCTTTACACGTTACAACAGACCGAAATCGTGTACTGGCCAGTAGTGTATATATATTTATATCGAAAACTGTGAAACGTAGGAATTTAAAATTTTACACAACGTTAGTTCTCCATGATTCACGTAAATACCGCCAGCCAACGATTAGAAAAAGAAAGTATTTTACCCGTTATATCTAAAGTGATGAAAAAGGTCATCAACTTCGAGATTCTCAAATATCTGGAGGAAAATAGAATCATCTCCGACAGGCAATACGGTTTTAGACAACAACGTTCCACTGGCGATCTACTGGCATATGTTACTTATATCTGTAACTCAGCTATGGAAAAACATGGTGAGGCTAGGATTGTGGCATTGGATATCTCAAAGGCTTTCGACAGAGTCACTTGATATCAAATTTTCTCGCTGACAGATCTCTTCAGGTTGTCGTCGATGGCATCTCATCCGAAACATTTTCGATTAACGCTGGGGTGCCTCAGGGGTCTGTTCTGTCTCCTACTCTATTTCTGTTACACATAAACAATCTCTTAGCTGCAACTTCCAATCCTATCCTTTATCCTATTTCGCTAGTCCTTGCGAACTGGGATAATACAAGGTAATTTTTTGAAAACGAATCACCTCAAATTTATAGAAAATAAAAACTTTATGTGAAAAATACCGAAACCGATTAATTTTGGTTGTGAGGGGACACTTAATTGGTGTAGTTTTAGACCCCCTTATGTAGAAAATATAAAAAAAAACACACTGCTTTATTATTTGAATTAATATATGTTATTATAACTGCAGAGCATTAGATATATTAACTGTTATTCGCCAATTGCTTTCCTGGTAAGAGCAGAATAGAAAGTTGAACAGAGTTCGTTAGCACCTCCTTCTCCTATCAAGCAAACTGCTTTTGCTGCCTACCGATATTGAATTACACTTCATGCCCTTTCACACTCCATTGTTATTACAATTCATTGTTTTGTTAATAGTTCGGTATACAATATAAAAGTGTTACGGTTCCTGAACATTGCAGTCACTTTTCTGCATTTTCTGCATAACCGCAAACTTAAATTTTCTATTATTTTAGTCATTTCAAATATAGTTACATAGAAGCATTGTAAAAAAATGTCTAATTAAAGAAGTCTCTATTTGAAAAAATTGAAATTTTATTAAAAAAAATTGGAATGGTTTTAACTTTTCAAATATCAAAATTTTAAATTTTTAAAAATGTTGATTTTTTATGAAAATGTTGAATTTTTAATTCAACAAGTTTTAATTCAACATAATCATAGAAAGTCGAGATTTTTAAAAATTTAAAATTTTAAAAACTGTTTGTTTATAAATAAAACAAAATGTAATGTTGTAAATTTGCAAAAAGCATTATCTAGACCAAGGGTCGGTAAACCGCGGCTCGCGAGCCGCTTGCGGCTCTTTTAAAAGAAAATTACGGCTCTTTAAATTCCCCTAAAAATATAAATAAATAAAAGTGGACAGACACGCAGACACTCATTAAACAAGCGATCTACAGAAGTCGAAATTTCCAAAAATACCTTTCTAGGAATTTTTACCTTTTACTTAAATTTTGACAAAAAGTTATAATTTCAAGAAGTACTTTTCCGAAATTTTTGATCGATTTGTATTAACATTTAAAAAAAACACTTGAAATTTCTCGAAAAAGACCAACTTGGGGAGTCGAAATTTCTAAAACATATTTTTCTCATGATTTTTGACTTTTTATTTGTAAATTTTCCAAAACATTTTCGTGAAAAAAGGTGAATAACTTTTTGTGAGAAAAAAAAGCTCAATTTACAAAAATTGCAGAAAAGTTCGAAATAAAAGCTGAAATTTCCAGAAAAAGTCGAATATTGAGAAAGAGATTTCGAAAAAAAATAAGAAAAAGAAGGACTTCGAAAAAGCTGAGTAAAAGAAAGATTTCGAAAAAGCTGAGAAAAAGAAAGACTTCGAAAAAATTGAGAAAACGGAATTCAACAAAAGTTCTCAATAAAAGGTAAAATTTTAGAAAAAAAACGTAAAATTTCGACAATAGATTGAAACCCAGGACAAATTAAAAACCTGAAATATTTAGACAATTTTCAATTTTTTGAAAAATAGTAAAATTTCGAAAAGAAATATAGTAACATTTCGAAAAGAGAAATTGTATAAATTAACTGGAAGCTTAGAAAAATTGTCGATCTCTAAAAAAGTCGAAATTTTTCAGTGAAGAAAAGAAACTTTAATTTTAGTAAAAATTTTATGGAAAAAGTTTAGAGCAACTCGAAATTCGATAAAAAATTGCAATTTTCCAGAGAAAGCTTAAATAAATTTACAATTTCGAGAACAAGATGAATAAAAAAACTCCAAATTTTCAAATAAATTCGAATTTTGAGAAAATTGGTGAAATAATTTCGAAAGAAAATTCCAAGAAAATTTCGGGAAGCGTTAAACTTTAAAAAAAGGTCAACATTTTTCTGAAAAAGCCAAATTCTGAAAAAAAAGGAAGACATTTCGAAAATAATTGGGAAAAATGAAGAGATTAAAAAAATGAATTTGTCTAATTCGGAAAAAGCAAGAAATTTCGAAAAAAAAAAATGAATTACAGAATATACTTCTTCCGGGATTGGACGGTGTTAAAGAACTACTAAAAGTGTTCGACTTTTCGCCCACCATCGTAGGGGGCTCCTTCAGGAACAAAGAAAAGAAATAATAAATAAAAAGAGAAAGAGAAACTGATTTTGACTATGGATTGACACCCAAAACAATATTCGATAAAAATTGCAATTTTTCAGAGAAAGCTAAATTTTGAAAATAAATTTATAATTTCGAGAACACGTCGAATTAAAAAACTCCAAATTTGCAGATAAATTCGAATTTTGAGAAAATTGGTAAAATTATTTCGAAAGAAAATTCCAAGAAAATTTTGGGAAGTGTTAAACTTTCGAAAAAGTCAACATTATCCTGAAAAAGCCAAATTCTAAGAAAAAAGAAGGCATTTCGAAAATAATTGGGTAAAATGAAGAGATTAAAAAAATGAATTTGTCTAATTTGTAAAAAGGGACAAATTTCGAAAAATAATGAATTGATCGAAAGTTCTCAGAAAAGACAAAATGTTAGGAAAAAGGCATCGAATTTTAACGATAGATTGAAACCCAAAACAAATTTAAAAACCTGACATTTTTGGACAATTTTGAATTTTTTGAAAAATTACAAAATTTCGGAAAGGGAAATTGTAAGAATAAACTGGAAGCTTAGAAAAAAGCGTTAAAATTTAAAAAAGTCAAAGTTTTTTAGAGAAGAAGAAAAAAATAAGATTTAAGGGAAAATTTCAAGAAAAAAGTCAACATTTTAAGAAAGACTCGAAATTTCGACAAAAAAAAATTTCCAGAGAAAGTTAAATTTTGAGGATAAATTTGAAATGTCGGAAACAAGATAACTTAAAAAAGGTTCAAATTTTAAGATATATTCGAATTTTGAAAACATTAGTAAACTAATTACGAAAGAAAATTCCAAGAAAATTAAAAAAAAAATTTAACTTTAAAAAAAAGTCAGAATTTCCCAGAAAATGTCGAATTTAAAAAAAAGAACAAGACAAATTAAAAAAACTCCAAATTTTCAGATAAATTCAAATTTTGAGAAAGTTGGTGAAATAATTTTGAAACAAAATTTCAAGAAAATTTCGAGAAGTGTCAAACTTTAAAAAAAACGTCAACATTTTCCAGAAAAAGCCAAATTCTTAGAAAAAGGAAGACATTTTAAAAAAAATTAGGAAAAATGAAGAGATTAAAAAAATGAATTTGTCTAATTCGGAAAAAGGGAAAAATTTAGAAAAATAATGAATTGATCGAAAGTTCTCAAAAAAAGACAAAATATTAGGAAAAAGGCATCGAATTTTGACAATAGATTGAAACCCAAAACAAATTTAAAAACCTGACATTTTTGGACAATTTTGAATTTTTTGAAAAATTACAAAATTTCGTAAAGAAAAATTGTAACAATAAACTGGAAGCTTAGAAAAAATTGTTGAAATTTAAAAAAATCTTAGTTTTTCAGAGAAGAAGAAAAAAGTCAAATTTTAGGGAAAATTTCAAGAAAAAAGTCAAAATTTTAAGAAAAGCTCGAAATTTCGACAAAAAAATACAATTTTCCAGAGAAAGTTAAATTTTGAGAATAAATTTAAAATGTCGGGAACAAGACAATTTAAAAAAGGTTCAAATTACAAGAAAATTTCGAGAAGTGTTAAACTTTAGAAAAAGGTCAACATTTTCTAAAAAAAGCCAAATTCTGAGAAAAAAGAAGACAATACGAAAAGATTTTAGGAAGAATTTCATGGAAAAAGTTTAGAACAACTCGAAATTTCAATAAAAAATTACAATTTTCCAAAGAAAGCTAAAATTTGTAATTTCGAGAAAAATACAAATTAAAAAACACCAAATTTTCAGATAGATTTGAATTTTGAGAAAATTGGTAAAATAATTTCGAAAGAAAATTCCAAGAAAATTTCGAAAAGTGTTAAACTTTAAAAAAAGGTCAAAGTTTTCCAAAAAAAAGCCAAATTCTGAGAAAAAGGAAGACATTTCGAAAATAATTGGGAAAAATGAAGAGATTAAAAAAATGAATTTGTCTAATTCGGAAAAAGGGAGAAATTTCAAAATAAAAAATGAATTGCTCGACAGTTCTTAAAAAAGTCAAAATTTTAGGAAAAAAGTATCGAATTTTGACGATAGATTGAAACCCAAAACAAATTTAAAAACCTGAAATTTTTGGATAATTTTGAATTTATTTGAAAAATTACAAAATTTTGAAAAGAGACATTGTAAGAATAAACTGGAAGCTTAGAAAAAATTGTTGAAATTTAAAAAAGTCAAAGTTTTTCAGAGAAGAAGAAAAAAGTCAAATTTTAGAAAAAATTTCAAGGAAAAAGTCAAAATTTTAAGAAAAGCTCGAAATTTCGACAAAAAAATTACAATTTTCCGGAGAAAGTTAAATTTTAAGAATAAATTTGAAATTTCGATAACAAGACGATTTAAAAAATCCAAATTTTCAGATAAATTCGAATTTTGAGAATATTTGTAAAATAATTTCGAAAGAACTTTCCAAGAAAATTTCGGGAAAAGATTCTAACTTTCAAAAAAGGTCAGAAATTTTCAGAAAAAGGCCAATTTAAAAAAACAGGAAGAGATTTTAAAAAAATTGGAAAAAACGATTAAAAAAGAATGAATTTGTCTGAAGTCCTCAAATAAGGAAAACATTTTTGAAAAAAAACCTCGAATTTTTTACAATAAATTGAAAACCAAAACAAACTTAAAAAACTTGAAATTTGGAGATAAAAGAGAAATTGTATGAACAAACTGAAAGTTTAAAAAAGTGTCAGACTTTAAAAAAGTCAAAGTTTTTCAGGGAAGAAGAAAAAAGTTAAATTTAGGAAAAATGTTAAGGAAAAATTCAAAGTTTTAAGTGAATCTCGAATTTTGGACAAAAAATTTACAATTTTCCAGAGAAAGTTAAATTTTGAGCATAAATTTGAAATTTGGAGAACAAGACGATCTGAAAAAGTCCAAATTTTCAGATAAATTTGAATTGTGAGAACATTTGTAAAATAATTTCGAAAGAAAATTCCAAGTCAATTTCGAGAAAAGTTTTTAACTTTGAAAACAGGTCAGAATTTCCCAGAAAAAGCCGAATTTTGAAAAAAAGAAAGAGATTTCGAAAAAAAATTGGAAAAAATGATTTTAAAAAATGAATTTGTCCAAAGTTCTTTAATAAGAGCAAAATTTCAAAAAAAAACATCGAATTTTGACAATATATAAAATTCTAAAACGAATTAAAAAAACTTGAAATTTTCATATAAAAGAGACATTATAAAAGTAAACTGGAAACTTAAAAAAGTGTTGGACTTTGAAAAAGTCGAATTCGAATTTTGAGAAAATTGGTAAAATAATTTCGAAAGAAAATTCCAAGAAAATTTTGGGAAGTGTTAAACTTTAGAAAAAGGTCAACATTTTCCAAAAAAAGCCAAATTCTGAGAAAAAGGAAGACATTTCGAAAATAATTGGGAAAAATAAAGAGGTTAAAAAAATGAATTAGTCTAATTCGGAAAAAAGAAGAAATTTTGAAATAAAAAATGAATTGCTCGAAAGTTTTCAAAAAAGGCAAAATTTTAGAAAAAAGCATCGAATTTTGACGATAGATTGAAACCCAAAACAAAATTCAATAAAAAATTGCAATTTTTCAGAGAAAGCTAAATTTGGAAAATAAATTTGCAATTTCGAGAACGAGACGAATTAAAAAAACTCCAAATTTTCAAATAAATTCGAATTTTGAGAGAATTGGTAAAATTATTTCGAAAAAAAATTCCAAGAAAATTTCGGGAAGTGTAGAAAAAGGTCAACATTTTCCAGAAAAAGCCAAATTCTGAGAAAAACGAAGACATTTGGAAAAACATTGGGAAAAATGAAGAGATTAAAAAAATGAATTTGTCTAATTCGGAAAAGGGGAAAAATTTCTAAAAAAAATGAATTGTCCAAAAGTTCTCAAAAAAGGCAAAATTTTAGAAAAAAGCGTCGAATTTTGACGATGGATTGAAACCCAAAACAAATTTAAAAACCTGACATTTTTGGACAATTTTGAATTTTTTGAGAAATTACAAAATTTCGTAAAGAGAAATTGTAAGACTAAACTGAAAGCTTAAAAAAAATTGTTGAAATTTAAAAAAATCTTAGTTTTTCAGAGAAGAAGAAAAAAGTCAAATTTTAGGGAAAATTTCAAGAAAAAAGTCAAAATTTTTAGAAAGGCTCGAAATTTCGACAAAAAAATACAATTTTCCAGAGAAAGTTAAATTTTGAGAATAAATTTGAAATGTCGGGAACAAGACAATTTAAAAAAGGTTCAAATTTTCAGATATATTTGAATTTTGAAAACATTAGTATCGATTTGAATCTCAATGTAGATGACGTCGATGTATCTTTTGCTAATCTTTTTAGATTAGTACGCTTGAAAATGCCAGTTCTGCTGGCGAATAGGTATCGCGTATTATTTATTTAATTGCCGATGTGGTAAAGGGGTGAAATCTTCTTGGACTTAATCACAAGCCACAGTGCTTTAGAGAAAAAAACAAATTCAAAAAAATCGAAACTTGAAAATTTTTCTCAAAATTCGCCCTCACTGAAGAATTTTGAGTGTTTACTACATTTTGACTTTTTTCTCAAAATTTCGATCTTTTCTTTGTTTTTCAAGGGAAAAAAATCGAGCTTTCCAGAAAAAAACAAATTTAAAAAACTCGAAACTTGAAAATTTTTCTCAACATCCGTCTTTTTTCGCAAATTTTACTAATTTCGACTTTTTTCTCAAAATTTCGACCTTTTCTTTTAACAAAATTTCACTCTCTGAAGAATTTCAAGTGTTTACTACATTTTGACATTTGTCTCAAAATTTCGATCTTTTCTTTGTTTTTCAAGGGAAAAAAAATCGATATTTCCAGAAAAAAAACAAATTTAAAAAATCGAAACGTGAAAATTTTTTTTTCAAAATCCGTCTTTTTTCGCAAATTTCACTAATTTAGACTTTTTTCTCAAAATTTTGATCTTTTCTTTCTACAAAACTTCACTCTCTCTAAAGAATTTCGAGTGTTTACTAAATTTTGATTTTTTTCTCAAAATTTCGATCTTTTCTTTGTTTTTTTGGGGAAAAAAATTAAGATTTCCAGAAAAAAACAAATTTAACAAAATTGAAACTTGAAAATTTGTCTCAAAATCCGTCTTTTTTGGCAAATTTTAATAGTTTTGACTTTTTTCTCAAAATTTCGATCTTTTCTTTCAACAAAATTTCACTCTGAAGAATTTCGAGTGTTTACTAAATTTTGACTTCTCTCTCAAAATTTCGATTTTTTCTTTGTTTTTCAGGGGAAAAAAAATGAGATTTCCAGATAAAAACAAATTTAACAAAATTTAAACTTGAAAATTTTCCTCAAAATCCGTTTTTTCGCAAATTTTAATAGTTTTGACTTTTTTCTCAAAATTTCGATCTTTTCTTTCAAGAAAATTTCACTCTCTCTGAAGAATTTCGAGTGTTTACCAAATTTTGACTCTTTTTTTCAAAATTTCGATCTTTTCTTTGTTTTTCAAGGGAAAAAAATCGAAATTTCCAAAAACAAATTTAAAAAAATCGAAACTTAAAAATGTTTCTCAAAATCCTTTTCTTTTCGCAAATTTCACTAATTTTGACTTTTTTCTTCAAATTTGGATCTTTTCTGTCAACAAAATTTTCCTCTCTCTGAAGAATTTCGAGTATTTACTAAATTTTGACTTTTTTCTCAAAATTTCGGTCTTTTCTTTGTTTTTCAGGGAAAATAAATCGAAATTCCCAGAAAAAAACAATTTACAAAAATCGAAACTAGAACATTTTTCTCAAAATTCGCCCTTTTTCGCAAATATGAAATTCATTCTAAAATCCCATTCTGTGTGTTTTCGGAAAACTAAATGTTCTTCCTGGGAATTCATCTTTCTTAAAATTTTGACTTTCTTTTCAAGATTCGTTTTTTTCATAAATGGCTGTCTTTTTGGGGAACGAACTGGTCCTTGGTTATCTTTAAAAATTGAAACAGAAACCTTATCCACTGAAACCAAGATTTGTATTTTAATTTTTCATAAAGGGCTAATTTCAAAGTTGTACTTTTTCTGAAAGCTTCAATTTTTTCTGGAAAATTTCGATCTTTGATGTTTCATTTGGTAGTTTTTCTAAAAATGTCGACTGTTTTTCAAGGATTTCGTTTTTTTATGGTAAATTCATTTATTTTTATTAACATCAGGTTTTTTTGAAGATTTTGATCTCTTTGAATTTGATTTTTCAGAAATGTTGACAGGTTTAGAAATTTTGATAGGTTTTTTAAAATTTGTCTTTTTCTGATATTTTTACATCAAAATTCGACATTCAACTTTGCTAAACATTTTAAATTTTTCTTTCAAAATTAGTTTAAATTCGTCTTTTTTGAAATTTCGACTTTATTCTCAAAATTCTACCTTTTTGACTCTTCTTTCGGAAATCATTGTTTCTATCAAAATTCTGCCACTTTTCTAAATATTTGTCTTTTTTTCTAATTTTGACTTTTTTAAATGTGACTCCAGAAATTTCAACTTCATATTTCGAATTATTTTCGAAATTTTGACTTTTATTTCAAAATGCGAT
Organism: Dastarcus helophoroides; assembly: GCA_028583605.1. NCBI lineage: Eukaryota > Metazoa > Arthropoda > Insecta > Coleoptera > Bothrideridae > Dastarcus > Dastarcus helophoroides. Next base: position 61,264,407 of record CM053325.1, read on the forward strand.
GTTGCAATTTCTGGAACTTTCTGGATTTTTCCTCGAAATTGTCTTTTCCTTTAAATTTCAATTTTCTCGAAATTCGTCTGTTTTCCCTAAATTAGATCGACAATATTATCGAAAATTAAACATTTTTAGAAACGTATTTTTGGGTAATTTTGAGAAAAAGATTTTTTTTTTATTCAATTTCTTTACTGGAACTTAAATATTATGTCAAAATTAGAATAAAAAATAAAAAATTAAAGAAAAGTGTTTTTGGAAATTGCGAATTTTTTCACATTTGACCTTTTGAAAATATTTTAGCATTTTTAGAATTTTCAGCATTTTTCAAGTTTTTCCGAAAGGTTGGGTTTTCATTCAATTTCGATTTTCTGAAAAGTCCTTTCCCAAAAAACGGTATTTTCTCAAAATTCGTCGCTTTCAAAATTACGACTTTCTTCTACTTTTTCTCTCAAAATTATCGTTTTTTTAATATTCGGTTTTTTACTTCGCTTTTAATATCTGTTGCTTTTTAGTCGTTAATAAAATTCAATAGTTTTTTTTTAATTTAAAATTCCGAAAATATCATGTTTCTCAAAATTTGTCTTATTCTGGAAATTTTGATCGTACTTCGAATAGGGATGTTTTATGCTTTTGGAAATCTCCACTTACAGTGATAACTGTAACTTTTTTTGAAAATTACGTCCTTTTTTCACAAGCTCCTACTTTTAAAAGTATAATTTCTTCGAATTTTTAACATTTTTTGAAATTGTTCGAAACGTTAGGATTTTATTTTAAACACGATTTTCTAGACCTTCCAACTTTTTCCCGAAATTCGTTTTTTCCTGGAAATTCGTCACTCTCAAAATTAAACTTTCTCTTGAAAATGTTCACTTTTCTTCGAGAGATTTCAATTTTTTTCTCGACATTTCAACGGTATTTTTCAAAAATTGTTCGAAATCTTCGATATTTCGATAGTTTTCGAAGTTTTCCAAAATGCTCGGTTTTTATTTTAGATTAATTTTTGTGTCTGTTTTCGCAAGGTTCGGCGGTATTTCCAAATGTAAGAGTTAATCTGAAAATTGGATTCCTCAGTTGTTGTAGTTAAATGAAAATATACATATAGTTAACCGGAAAGTTTTCCGATTTTCTTTTTTTGTATTAATTTTTCAAAATGATTCTCGCCCCTCCCTGAACGAAATCCTGCCTACGCCCATGTACTGCGTGTTCATCTGTTATGATTGGAGTAAGCCTTTCCCAAAATAGTGTTTTTTCTGAAAATTCGTCGCTTTCGAAATTACGACTATATTCTACTTTTTTCTCTCAAAATTGAACTTTCGTTTTTTTAATATTTGGTTTTTGCTAAAATTTTTTTAAATAATTAATATTCAACCCTTACTTCGTTTTTAATATAATATAATTCCGAAAAATTCATGTTTCTCAAAATTTGTCTAATTCTGGAGATTTTGACTCGAACTTCAAATGAGGATGTTTTATGCTTTTGGAAATCTCCACTTACAGTGAACAATTCTTATCAAAGTCCCAACTTTGAAAATTACATCCTTTTTTCACAAAACCCCACCTTTAAGAGTATAATTTTCTCGAAATTTTATCATTTTTTGAGATTTTTCGAAAGGTTAGGATTTTATTTTAAACACGATTTTCTAAACCTTCCAGCTTTTGCCCTAAATTCGTTTCTTCCTGGAAATTCGTCTCTCTCAAAATTAAACTTTCTCTTGAAAATGTTCACTTTTCTTTAAGACATTTCACTTTTCCTCGGCATTTTGACGGTACTTTAAAAAATCGTTCGAAATCTTCGAAATTTCGATAGTTTTCGAAATTTTCCGAAAGGTTCGGTTTTATTTCAGATCAAATTTTCTGACTGTTTTCGCAAAGTTTATTTCAGGAGAAATTCCCCAGAATGAGTAGGAGTAGTAGTAGTAGTAGTAGCAGTAATAGTAGTAGTAGTAGTAGTAGTAACAGTAGTAGTAGTAGTAGCATTAGCAGTAGTAGTAGCAGTAGTAGTAGTAGAAGTAGTAGTAGTAGTAGTAGTAGTAGTAGTAGTAGTAGTAGTAGTAGTAGTAGTAGTAGTAGCAGTAGTAATAGTAGTAGTAGTAGTAGTAGTAGTAGTAGTAGTAGTAGTAGTAGTAGTAGTAGTAGTAGTAGTAGTAGTAGTAGTAGTAGCAGTAATAGTAGTAGTAGTAGCAGTAGAAGTAGTAGTAGTAGTAGCAGCAGTAGTAGTAGTAGTAGTAGCAGTAGTAGTAGTAGTAGTAGTAGTAGTAGTAATAGTAGTAGTAGTAGTAGTAGTAGTAGTAGTAGTAGTAGTAGTAGTAGTAGTAGTAGTAGTAGTAGTAGTAGTAGTAGTAGTAATAGTAATAGTAGTAGTAGCAGTAGAAGTAGTAGTGGTAGTATTTGATGAAACGGACTGGTCCTTGATATCTTCAAAAATTGAAATACAGGACTTGTTAGTTTCTCTCTGAAACGCGTTAGAGCAACCTTTATTGTGTTTTTTAATCTTTCTTGGTTTCAGGGGACAAGTTCTGTATTTCAAGTAGTAGTAGTAGTAGTAGTAGTAGTAGTAGTAGTAGTAGTAGTAGTAGTAGTAGTAGTAGTAGTAGTAGTAGTAGTAGTAGTAGTAGTAGTAGTAGTAGTAGTAGTAGTAGTAGTAGTAGTAGTAGTAGTAGTAGTAGTAGTAGTAGTAGTAGTAGTAGTAGTAGTAGTAGTAGTAGTAGTAGTAGTAGTAGTAGTAGTAGTAGTAGTAGTAGTAGTAGTAGCAGTAGTAGTAGTAGTAGCAGCAGTAGTAGTAGTAGTAGTAAAACCTCAAATTAAACAAATTATTAAAAGACTCGTGGCTTAAAGAAAAATGAAATGTTTTGAAAAAATCACCATGAAGATGCTTCAAAAATTTAATTGGAAATTTTTTCGTTTACCATAAAAGTGACATCTAAAAATATTTGGTTAAAAAACTTTTATTTGAGTCCAAAACTTTGGGTTGCAATATGAGGATAAAGATTCTTTTTTAGACACATATCTTGACCTTATTCCTACGAATTAGGGGGTTCTGTGGGGCTTCAAGTAATAAGAACTGATACAAGTTTCATGTGGACATTCCAATGATGGAAAAACTTTATCAGGGCAGATTAAACTCAAAAGTGTCGACCAACTACTACTGCTTGATCAAGAGGGACGAATTAGAAACTACATAATATAGAAAAACAAAAATTATAAGTTCCTAATGTACATTTTTCATGTTATATTTTTGGAGATCCATCATTTTTCAAACATTTAACAAACAAATTTTATCGGTGATGAACCAAACTGCTTATTATAAATGACAACAACTAACACTATTAAAAAATACAAAAGAAGTTCATATGACATGGCAAAACTTCAATTTTGTTGACCAGTGTAATTATCGAAATAATAATAAATAAGATTTTAGTATAATCTCATATTCATAACTATTAACGATAAATACAACACGCCATTTAAAAGTTATTGTTAATAGAGTGTAATAGTTATGAATATTGAAGAATTTCTCGTAGTAAGAGTTAAAAATGTCAACAGTTGCTACAAAATTGATTTATTTATTATTATTATTATCGTTATTAATATTGTGTTTTTCTCTGTTAAAAAAATATAAACGTAGCTATAATAATATGTAACACTTACGTTCGTATAATACATGTTGTACATGGTCATTAGATACAGACATACAAACTGTGTTAAAACCAAGAAACCAAATTATCTTTTAGTATTTTATTTCTTCTTCCATAAAATTTATTTAAAATTATTCAGAAACGTGTAAATTGAGACAAGTTTCCAACAAAGAATAACCTTGGTACGGTTTGCCTCTACCAGCGAAAATAAAATATTTATTCTTCAGCACTTGGCTGAATTAATATTTACTGTAAAGAAGTGAAAGGAAGATTCAACCAAATGTCAAGAGTCGAACACCGTTAAGCAGAACTAGCTTAAGGTTGATATTGTCTTCATTATTTCCATCATGACGCATACACGCTTTGATAGTAGTTTCTACCTTTAGAAAGTGGCATCAGTAAGTCACCGATTTAAATATGAGAGATTTGTTCTTAACCATAATTTCCTTAAGATGCTTACTTCCTCAATTAAATACCGGCAACTACATATGCGAGGATGTAAAAATTGAAAATGTTCATTAATTAGTATTTGCAATAGTCAATCAATTAGTACTGGAAAAATTGTTGCTAAGATCGCGAGTTTATTGGAAATATATTCTGAACTAGATAGTTTAAGTTTGGTGAAACGGACTGGTCCTCGTTATATTCGAAAATTTAAATACGGAATAGTTTCTTTCTGAAGATGACAGCTTAGCTGTCGAAACGCGTTAGAGCAACCTTTGTGTTTTTAAACCTTGTTGGTCTCAGGGGACAAGTTCTGTATTTCAACTTTTAGATAGTTTAACTCGATAGCTTTTTTTGGTGGAATGAACTGATCCTTGGTTATCTTCAAAAATTGAAATAAAAATTTTGTCCCCTGAAGAAGAAAGATTAAAAAATACAACAAAGATTGCTCTCACGCGTTTCGATAGCCAAGCTATCATCTTAAGAGAGATGCCAGAACGATTTCGAGATCCCAATTAATCGTCTATATCTGCTGCTCCCTTAGTCGATCTGAAGCAGCGACATTGTCGGAGAAAAAAGATGACACCAGGCTACTATCATCTGCGTAACTGTACATCGGATTCAAAGTTAAAGCTTAGAGATCGAGTAACAGAAACAGAGTAGGAGGTTGAACATACCCCTGAGGCACCCCCGCATTAATCTCAAATCTCTCGGATGAGATGCCATCAACCGGAAGATATCTACCAGTGAGATATCAAATGACAGAGTTCATGAGACCATTTTAATTTGGGATTTTCAAGAAAATATGGAACATTTTGGGATTAAAGATGAATTTTGAGAATAAAAATACTAAAAACGCTAAGAAAGAAACGACCAAAATTGACTTACAACTTTAAAAAGTTAATCATGGTCGAAATTTTGAAAATAAGAAGGTTTTAAGTTAAAAAATCTTTTAATGGGTCACGAAAGCGAAAGGCCGCGACAAAATAAGTTTCGGAAACGCTGCTCTGATATCATTAGAGCATGTTGGTAATGAGTGATGGTAACGCAAAAGCATAATCCAAAAGCGCTCAAGGCGCCTAAAGAAGTCTAAAGTTTAGAAAGAAAAGAGGAAGGTTGAATAATGAATTGGGTTAAATAAATAAAATGTTAACTAGATGAAATAAAATCAGCGCGAAGTAGTCATGATCCAATTCAAAGATGGTTATTAGTTTTTGCTTTTTGTGCAGACAACTGTGAAGTGACAAGTATAAAGTTCAGTCACACTTTGGATAGTGTTCAGTGAACTGCGAATGAAAATTAAAGCTGCTACCGAGTTGCTACTTTTATAAAACTTTGTCGAATCTAATATATTGATTAATATGATTGGTTTTGGTGCAACGAACTGGTCCTTGGTTATCTTCAAAAATTGAAAAATTAAAATACAAATCTTCTCCCCTGAAACCAAGAAATAAGTCACAACAAAGATTGCTCTAACTCGTTTCGTTAGCCAAACTATGATCTTCAGAGAAATGCTTGGCAATCGAAACGCGTTAGAGCAATCATTGCTGTGTTTTTCAATCTTTTTTGGTTTCAGGGGAGAAGATTTGTATTTCAATTTTTGAAGATAACCAAGGACCAGCAAAATTCAAAAATTGAAATCAAAATCTTGTCCCCTGGAATCAAGATAGATTCTGAAGATCATAGCTTGGCTATCGAAACGCGTTAGAGCAACTTTTGTTGTGTTTCTTCATCTTTTTTGGTTTCAGGAGACCAGATTTGTATTTCAATTTTTGAAGATAACCAAGGACTACCAAAATTCGAAAATTGAAATACAAATCTTGTCCCCTGAAACCAAGAAAGATTAAAAAACACAACAAAGGTTGCTCTAAGGCGCTTCGATAGCCAAGCCATGATTTTCATAGATATGCTTGGCAATCGAAACGCGTTAGAGGAACCTTTGTTGTGTTTTTTCATCTTTCTTGGTTTCAGAGGACAAGATTTGTATTTCAATTTTTGAAGATAACCAAGGACCACCAAAATTTAAAAATTGAAATACAAATCTTGTCCCCTGAAACCAAGAAAGATTAAAAAACACAACAAAGGTTGCTCTAACTCGTTTCGTTAGCCAAGCTATGATCTTCAGAGAGCTTGGCAATCGAAACGCTTAGAGCAACCTTTATTGTGTTTTTTTATCTTTCTTGGTTTCAGGGTACAATATTTGTATTTCAATTTTTGAGGATAACAAAGGACCCACCAAAATTCAAAAATTGAAATAAAAATCTTGTCTCCTGAAACCAAGACAGATTAAAAAACACAACAAAGGTTGCTCTAATGCGTCTCAATACCCAAGCATCTCTCTCAAGATTATAGCTTGAATGTCGAAACGCGTTAGAGCAACCTTTGTTGTGTTTTTTTATCTTTCTTGGTTTCAGGGAACAAGATTTGTATTTCAATTTTTGAAGATAACCAAGGACCACCAAATTTCCAAAATTGAAATAAAAATCTTGTCTCCTGGAACCAAGACAGATTAAAAAACACAACAAAGGTTGCTCTAATGCGTCTCAATAGCCAAGCATATCTCTCAGAATTATAGCTTGGATGTCGAAACGCATTAGAGCAACCTTTGTTGTGTTTTTTTTTATCTTTTTTTGGTTCAGTGGACCAGATTTCTATTTTAATATTTGAAGATAACCAAGGACCACCAAAATTTAAAAATTGAAATGTCCCTTGATACCAAGAAAGATTTAAAAACGCAACAAAAGTTGCTCTAACGCGTTTCGATAGCCATCATCTTCAGAGTGATGCTGAATATATGATTGGTAATTAATATAGTTGGTACTACCGTTAAAAGTCAACGCAATACAATTAGATCGATACAAAAGGTTCCAAAAATATGAAGAGGTCATAGCTTCGTAGGTAACTCATGCACAGAAACGCAACGTTTCTTGTTAATAATTTTTATAATAATACACTGCTATTGAACAAGGACATAGGTTCCGGTCAAAGATTCTGCAATTAACTTTATAAATAAACACCGAGCGCTTGCAGTTAACAACAGCGTGGTCTTACAGCAGTTTGCTTTAGTTTAAGGTCAAAATCTGAAAACACATTTACATGTACAGGTACATCTTTTTTTATTACACATGTTCATACACGATGAGTTCTTCGACACTCGAGTGCAACAACACTTTTTATATACAAGATGTGCGCTCGAGTCAAAACATTAATTAACGAAACAACACTTCCGTGTTACGTTTTACCAAATAAATAACGTGCGTACATCGGTATCAACAAAACAAACAAAAATTTTAAATATTTTAACCTTTATCACATTTTAACACGTTTTTATTAACTCGCTTCCTTGTGTGTAGTTGAATATAATCGTTTAAACAAAAAAAGATTTTCCACAAACACGATTTTAAAATAGACCAAAAATTAAAATAATTTCCACTAGTTTTACATAAATTTACTTTTACCGACCCCCAACCCCGTTCAAAAAATTCGTGATTACAAATTTTAATTGGTTATGACAATGCTTGTAAGATTTAAAACAAAAAACGTGGGGCGCATACATTAGAAATAATAACTGATGCGGGAATAGTTCACCAAAGTCACTATCAAGTTTATTGCGCCCCAAGTTTTAACCCATAAAACTATTATCATATCCAGGGCTGGATTTAGACTTGATAAGGCCCCAACCTTTTTGAAAGATGAGGCCTTTTATAAGTCCAGATATTATATGGCAGTGTTAAATATTTTTTGGAGCCCCGAAAACAGGGGGGATCTTAAGCTATAGTTTGTATAGCTTATGTGTAAATCCACCACTGATCATAGCTAATAAAACTTTAAAATCACAAATTTTTAGGACCACATTATGTATGAGGTTAGGAATCTATATGGAATTATAATATGTTTGGGAAACTAAAATACAAATCTTGTTCTCTGAAATCAGTTTCTCTCTGAAGATGCTAGCTTGGCTATCGAAACGCTTTAGAGCAACCTTTGTTGTGTTTGTTAATCTTTCTTGGTTTCAGAGAATAAGATTTGTATTTCAGTTTGTGAAGATAACCAAGGACCAGTCCGTTCCAACAAAAAATAATATGTTTGTGGTTAGGAGAAATTTATTTGTAATTTTAGAGCGTTTTAAAAAATTGTTAAATTACTATTTTTTTTATTTTAATAATTATTTCATAAACAGCTTTGTGAACGTTTATGTAGATGTAATGAAAATTACATATAATTTCATTTTCATGCGGACATTTTTTAATATAAAAATGATTGTTCAACTCAAAAAAGTCAGTAATTTCGTAGTTAGTTTTCCAAAGTTGTCAAAAGCACAAAAATAGTTGTTAAACGTTTTAATATTTATTAGGCATTTAAATTTTATAATGGATCCACCTAACATTATAATTAACAGAGTAATTATTTTAAAGTGAGAGCAGGAAATACTCAACCTTGAGGATAGCTACGTAATTTAAAAAAAATTACTGAGGATATTAACATCACAAACCGGTATTCTATATTTGACAAATGTACCATTTTAGAAAGGTTTAAATTATAATTGCAAATTAAAAAAAAAAGGGAGCTGCTGGCAATATCACTTAAACCTTTGATGGAACGGACTGGTACTTGGTTATCTTCAAAAATTGAAATACAAATCTTGTCCCCTGAAACCAAAAAAGATTAAAAAACACAACAAAGGTTGCTCTTAATCTTTCTTGGTTTCAGGGGACAAGATTTGTATTTCAATCACTTAAATCATTTGGAAATATTCCGAAAAAAAAAAAATTGTAATGGAAGAATCTCTTTAAATTTAGATAATGTTTTACACACTGATCTGCTCCAATTACGTCTTTAGTATTTTCTTTTATTCTATTTAAGATAGATAAAATAGCAACAGACACAGTTACGGTTTACAGCTGATTAGATTTTTCAATCGCCTTCAATCAGTTAGTGCTTCAGATAACAGAAAGAACTTAACGCATAGTCATAGCTTCTAGCTCCATGAATAGAAAAATTTTATGTGAATAATATAATCAAATTACTGAATTATAAATGTTTACTATACTTCGATAGTTTCTATCATCGATAATATCAATAAATTTTTACAAAAATATTGATGGTATCGATTGTTTCAGCTGATAATTTCATTTAAACGAACCTTCTAATTTGATCTGCCGTTACCATTTAGGCTCCAATGATCGTCTCCGCGAAGGAAATAGCTGCTTCAATTTGCGATGCATGACAAAACGATGGGAATTTTCTCAACATTGGTAAATATCGTACGTGTAACGTTCAAAAAATTTTCTCATTAGTCGATTTATTTTTTTTTAATTGGAAGATGTAACATGCAACACTTGACCATCTGATATAATAAACGGAAAACAAGTTTGTTTATAAATAAGTATAATTTTTAAGAAATTCCATATTTGTGGAGTCACTTCAGTAGCGTAACGAAAATTTCATAAATCAGGAAACTGTTTAGAAAGCTTTTGTTTCGTTTTGTTTCGTTTTTTCTTGTGTTTTTTTATTTGCTCCTTTTTAACAAGGTCAAGTTTAAAGTTGGAGTTTTTATTTTTTTAATTCCACCTTCAAAACTGAAATTTTGAAATTAAAGTCGACATTTTCAGAAAAAGGTGGAAATGATTAAATTTTTTGATTTAAAAAAAAATTAGAAAGAATTACCATAAAAAACAAAATTTTAGATTTCTTAATTTTTCAAATACTTATTTTCGCATTACATATTTTTTCAAAACCTTGAGTCGTTCAGAATTTCAAGTTTTAACTTGGAATTACTATTTTTTAAATTTCAACAATGCATTTTCAAATTTAAAATTTCTCGACTATACAACGTTAGATTAAAATTTTTGGAAAAAAATATTGCAATTTCAAGTTTTAAATTTAGAGGAAGTCCCGAATAAAAAGTCAAAATCTCAAACAAATTCGAGAATTTTCTCAATTCTTTTACAATTTTTTCGAAATTTTTTTTTTTTTTTCAAGTTCAGATTTTGATAAAAATGTCTAAATTTATTTTTATTTTCGACTTTAAAACAAAATGTTGAGAATAACCTTGCAATATTCCGTCAAGTCAAAATTTCAAGAAATAGACTCAACGTTTTCACATAAAATGCAGAATTTCGACTTGTAACTCAAAATTTTAAACAAAAGAAATTTAGAGTGCCTAAATTTTGAAATTGTGAAGTCAAAATTTTAAGAAAAAATCGAAACCTCGAAATGTTTTACCTCTTTTCTAAAATTTTGGTGCTTAAATCAAAATTTAAAAAAAAAGTAAAGAATTTTTTTTAATTGTTGGAAATTTCAAAAAAAAAGGTAAATTCGTCTAATAAATATGTTGCTTAAAATGTTCATAAGGAAAGCTTACATTTTTCAAGTTTTATTTTTCAAAATTGAAATTATTTAAAATGTTAAGTTCAAATTTTCAATTTTTTTTTTAATTTCAATTTCTAAAGAAGGCTTCAACTTTAAAAATCAAAATTTTTATAAGTATCAAAATTTTGACTTTAATCTAGAAATTTCGACCATTTTCTCAAAATTCCTCGACTTAAGTTGAGATTTCGGCTTTAATCTTGAAATTCCGACTTTAATTTCGAAATTTCGACTTTATTTTTCGAAATTTCTGGATCAAAGTTAAAGGTTCGAAATTTCGGCTTTAATCTCGAAATTTTTATACTCTATAGTTAAGTTAGGCAGATGACGTCTCACCACTCTCCTTTGTCGACAATATTGACAATTGGGACTAGAGTACGTTCAGTAATTTATATTTTAAATTTCCACTTTTTCTCGAATTTTCGACTTTTTTCTCGAAATTTTGATTCAGTCTCGGAATTTTGTCTTTAAACGCAAAATTGCGGCTTTAAACTCGAAAATTCGACTTGAATCTTGAAATTTCGACTTTAATCTCAAAATGTCGACTTTAATTTCAAAATTTCGACTTTAATTTCGAAATTTCGACTTTAACCTCGGGATTTCGACTACTCGAAAATTTTGACTTTTTTTTCAGAAATTTCGCCTTTAATCTCGAAATTTCGACTTCAAACTCGAAATTTAGATTTTTTTTTTGGAAATTTCGAGAAAAAATAGACAAATTTGGGAAATTAAAAATAGAACTTACTGAACGCACCCTACTATCAACTGTCAATATTGTTGAGAAACGGGGGTGGTGGAATGTTACCCATAGGGTCCGGAAATTTCGAGGAAAATCCCAAAATTTAGACTTTTATTAGGGAATTTCAAAAAAAGTCGAAATTTCAACTTTAATCACGGAATTTCGAAAAAAAAAGTCGAAATTTCTATACTCTATGATTAAGTTAGGTAAACGACAGTTGCGTCCCACTTTCTCAACAATATTGACAGTTAGCAGTAGGATGCCTCGAAATTTCGAGAAAAAAGTCGAAATTTCGAGCTTAGAATCAAAATTTCGAAATTCAAGTTGAAATTTTGACTTCAGTCTCGAAATTTTGAGAAAAATATGAAATTTCGATGACAAAGTCGAAATTTCGAGATTAAAGTTAAAATTTCGAAATAAAATCGAAATTTCGGGGAAAAAAATCGAAATTTTAAGAAGACGAAATTTCTAAAAAAAAATATTGATATTCGTGAAGATGTTTAAATTTTGACATAAAAATCTTTATTTTGAAAATTTCGCCACAGAGTCGCGACAGAAATTTTATGAAAAAGGAGCAATAACTTACGTGTTCAGTCTCTCCTTTTTCCAAAAACTGCGGTTGTATATTCCAAGTTTTTAACTTTAAAAGTATGAAAAAAGTAAATTTACAAAAAAAATTACTGTAAATAGGTTTCCTGAACTGTCGAAATTTCGAAAAAAACGCTCAGAGTGAAAGAGTAACTGAAAATTTGAAAAATATTTAAAGTGTAAAGAAAACATGATTTATATGGTAGATATAAAAAATTTCAAAATGTTTAATTTATATCCAAAATTTTGCGGAAATTTAATTAATACTGAAAGTTGTTTAACAAAAAAATTAAATTTGGAAAAATTTGAAGAAGTAAAAATGTAGAATTTTATTACAAATTAATAATGGAATACTTAAAAAAAAAGTAAAATTACCTTGGTACGAAGGCGTAAGAAGGGCATCGATAGAAGAAGTATTATTTTTAGAAATGTCGACTTTTTCTCTAAATTTTGACTTTTTCTCGAAATTACAATTTTTGTCTCGAAATTTCGACTTTTTTTTCGAAATTTTAATTTAATCGCAAAATTTCGACTTTAAACTCAAAATTTCGGTTTTTGACTCCAAAATTCGACTTTACTCTCGAAATTTCGACTTTAATTCCGGAATTTCGACTACTCGATAGTTTTGACTTTTTTCGGAAATTTCGTCTTTAATCTCAGAATTTCGACTTCAAACTCAAAATTTCGACTTATTTCTCGAAATTTCGAGAAAAATCTCGAAATTTCGACTTTTATCTTGGAATCTCAAAAAAAGTCGAAATTTCGACTTTAATCTAGGAATTTCGAAAAAAAGTCGAAATTTCCATACCCGATAGCAAATGACAGTTGCGCTCCACCACCTCCATTTCTCAACAATATTGACAGTTGGCAGTAGGGTGCGTTCAGTTGTTTTTTTTTAATTACAAAAATTCGGTCTTTTTTCTTAAAATGTTGATATTAAAGTTGAAAGTCCATCTTAATCTCGAAATTTTGACTTTAAACTCAAAATTTCGGCTTTAAGCTCAAAAATTCAACTTGAATCCCGAAATTTCGACTTGAATCCCGTAATTTCGACTACTCGATAATTTTGACTTTTTTTCCGAAATTTCGCCTTTAATCTCACAATTTCGACTTCAATCTCGAAATTTCAAGTTTTTCTAGAAATTTCTAGAAAAATCTCGACATTTCGATTTTTATCTTGGAATTTCGAAAAAAAGTCGAAATTTCTATACTCCATAGCAAATGACAGTTGAGTCCCACCACCCCCATTTCCCAACAATATTGACAGTTGACAGTAGGGTGCGTGCAGTAGTTTCTCTTTTTAATTACAAAAATTCGTCTTTTTTTTTTAAATGTTGATATTAAAGTTAAAAGTCTGTCTTAATCTCGAAATTTTGAAAAAAAAGTCGAAATTTCGAGTTTAAAGTCGAAATTCCGAGATTAAAGATGAAATTTCGGGAAGAAAATCGAAATTTCGAGATTCAATTCAAATTTTCGAGACTAAATTCGCAATTTCGACTTTAAACCCAAAATTTCGGCTTTAACAAATGACTGTTGAGTCCCACCACCCCCATTTCCCAATAATATTGACAGTTGACAGTAGGATGCGTTCAGTAGTTTTTCTTTTTCATTACAAAAATTCATCTTTTTTCTTAAAATGTTGATATTAAAGTTAAAAGTCCTTCTTAATCTAGAAATTTAAAAAAAAATCGAAATTTCCAGTTTAAAGTCGAAATTCCAAGATTAAAGATGAAATGTCGGAAAAATTCGAAATTTCGTGATTTAATTCGAATTTTCGAGATTAAATTCAAAATTTCGACTTTGAACTCAAAATTTCGGCTTTAAACTCAAAAATCGGAGTTGAATCTCGAAATTTCGACTTTAATCTCAAAATTTCTATTTTACTCCCAAAATTTTGATTTTAATCCCGGAATTTCGACTACTCGATAATTTTGACTTTTTTTGGAAATTTCGAGAAAAATCTCGAAATTTCGATTGTTATCTTGGAATTTCAAAAAAAGTCAAAATTTCGACTTTAATCTCGGAACTTCGAAAAAAAGTCGAATTTTCGAGATTAAATTCAAAATTTCGACTTTAAACTCAAAATTTCGGCTCTAAACTAGAAAATTCGACTTCAATCTCGAAATTTCGACTTTAATCTCAAAATTTTGACTTTTTTCCCAAAATTTCGACTTTAATCTCAAAATTTCGACTTTTTTCTTAAAATTTCGACTTTAATCTCGGAATTTCGAAAAAAGTGGAAATTTTTATACTCTAGCAAATGACAGTTGCGTCCCACCACCTTTCTTTCCCAGCAATAAAGACAGTTGGCAGTAGGGTGCGTTCAGTTGTTTTTTTTTAATTACAAAAATTGGTCTTTCTTCTTAAAATTTCGATATTTAAGTTGAAAGTCTGTCTTAATCTCGAAATTTTGAAAAAAAGGTCGAAATTTCGAGTTTAAAGTCGAAATCCCGTGATTAAAGACGAAATTTCGAGATTCAATTTGAATTTTCGGGATTAAATTCGAAATCTCGACTTCAAACCCAAAAATTTCGGCTTTAAACTCAAAAATTCGACTTCAGTCTATAAATTTCGACTTTAATCTCAAAATTTCTACTTTTTTCTTAAAATTTCGACTTTAATCTGGGAATTTCGAAAAAAAGTCGATATTTCTATAATCTAGCAAATGACAGTTGCGTCCCACCACCTTTCTTTCCCAGCAATATTGACAGTTGGCACTAGGGTGCGTTCAGTAGGATCTCTTTTTAATAACAAAAATTCGTCTTTTTTCCCAAAGTTTCGGTATTGAAGTTAAAAGTCAGTCTTAAACTCGATTTAAAAAAAAAGAGTCGAAATTTCGAGTTTGAAGTCGAAATTCTGAGATTAAAGACAAAATTTCGGGAAAAAAGTCGAAATTTTGAGATTCAATTACAAATTTCGAGATTAAATTTGAAGTTTCGACTTTAATCTCGAAATTTTAATAAAAAAAGTCGAAATTTCGAGAAAAATGTCAACATTTTAAAAATAAAGTCAAAATTTTGGGATTAAAGTCGAAATTGTGATAAAAAGACGAAATTTGGAGAAAAATATCGAAATTTAGAGATTTAAGTCAAAATTTCAAGATTAAGGTCAAAATTTCTAGAAAAAAGTCAAAATTTCGAGGTTAAAGTCAAAAGTTTTGAGATCAAAGTCAAAATTGTGATAAAAAGACAAAATTTCGAAATAAAAAGTCTAAATGTCAAATCGAAATTTCGAGATTAAAGTCGAAATTTTCACTTTAATCTCGGAATTTTAGCAAAATAGTCGAAATTTTGAGAAAAAACTTAAAATTTTGAGATCGACATGAAAGTTTTGAGATTGACATGAAAGTTTTGAGATTGAAGTCAAAACTCTGAGAAAAAATTGGAAATCTCGAGGAAAAAGTCGAAATTTTGAGAAAAAACTTAAAATTTCGAGATTAAAGTCAAAGTTTTGAGATCAAAGTCGAACCTCTGAGAGAAAAGTCGAAATCTCGAGAAAAAAGTCGAAATTTTGAAAAAATCGAAATTTCGAGAAAAATCGAAATTTCAACAAAAATTGAAATTTCGAGAAAAATCGAAATTTCGACCAAATCGAAATTTCGAGGAAAACCGAAATTTTGGGTTTAAAATTAAGATTTCGAGAAAAAAGTTTGGGTTTCAACATTAAAGTCGACATTTCGACTTTAAGCTCGAAATTTCTAATTTTTTTTTTTAAATTGATGTTCTTTCGTACTTTGGTCCTAAAAACGAAATTAAATTTTTTAGCTTAAAGTTGAAATTTTATGAACAAAGCAAAAACTGAAGGCCTCTGATGGCCTAGTTTAACTTAGAAAGTTTCAAGGAAGAGAATGACTAACCGGATTCGCGGCGGTAAGCTTGTCATATTTCAAAATTATTTCAAGTTCCAAGGGTCTAATGGATAAGGTTTGCTAATGCAAAAACACTTGCAATTCTTCTTCGACTTTCAAAGATATTTGCCGCAATTTACTGTCAAAAAATATCAACAATTACCGCAAAGTATGCCAGCAAAATTGAAAAATAAAACAAGACATGTTGCAACAGGATCTTGTTGGTACTCCTAATGCGAACATTACCTAGAATTTTTTACTTTTCTTTTTCAAAACCTTCTTTTCTCGTTTGTCTCGAAGTTTCTCAAACTTCCTGTCAAGCAAAAAAAATAAGAAATGAAAAAGCATGATATGTATATCAATCATGTTTAACGTTGCACAAGATATAATTACAGGTTTTTAAATCTATTAGGTGTTGCAATTAGCGCAAATTAATAATTAAAATTAGAACTTTTCTGACTATACATGATAATTACTTGCAAGGAAATAGAATAACAACTTCAACAGTTGACTTAAGCTAGAGTTAAAGCTTTAAATAAACATCTATATCATTGTTTCCCAAACTGTGGTACACGTATCCCCGGGGATACGAGAAGAGTTTGGTGGGGGTATGCCCTTTGCACCGGGCGGCTTCATATGACCCAAAATTTAAGAATTGTTTGGATAAACGTAATAAAACTAACTTGGTCAGCTTGCACAGTTTTAAAGAGTACGTGCAGATTGCAGAATAATGTTTTGTTCAAAGTCGTTAATACGTTCAGCAGACAGACAAACACACTTTCTCATAGTTAAGATGCAATTTGTTTAACGAACGGTATTCAACGTCACGAAAAATGATGGAAAGCAGTATACAGATATTTAAAGTTTGGGAAACATCTACATCATCAGGGGCACCATTATGTTACGTTACAATAATAATATTGCATTGATACGAGAGTAAATCAAATATGAACCGGAATCTGTTTTTAAAAATTTATTGGTACAAGATACATATATAAAAGTAATTGACTATTTTTCTAGATAATCTCCTGATTTTGTTATGCATTATTCCCGACGGTTTGGAAATTTTTTAATGCAATTATTATAAAAAGAAGGGGGGCGTGTTTACAGCCAATTGCGCATAAATGTGTCAACAGCAGCATGGAATCGCTCACCTCCTAGAGTTTTTTTTCAGTGGCCCAAACTTATGGTGATAAGTTCGGACTATAAGGAGGGTGGCCTAATGTATTTCCTCCAATTTTTCATGTGTCAGATTGGCTAAGTGGAGGCAATCATTGTCCTGAAGCAAAATCACACTTCTGGCCAAAAATTAGCGCTTCTTTCGCCCATTTGCACGTTTCGCTTCATCCAATAGGTGGCAGTAGTAGGCAGCTTTAACCGTGCGACGTTCATGCAGAAAATCGACGTGCACAACTCCTTGAAAATCCCAAAAACTGTCGCAAGAATCTCTCCAGCGGAGACTGGTGCATCTCCCCCTTTCTTCTCCACTCCATGCTTGCTTGTTTAAATTCAGGGGTGTAATGATGAACCACCTGAACCCAAGTCTATCACACGTAACGATACGTTGCAAAAAACCATCACCTTAACATTGAAAACATCCAAGATGTTGTTATTTCTGGTCTTGGGTGAAAAGACGAGGTACTTACATGGCGGAAATTTTTCGAAACCCCAGCTCATTTGTAATGATGGATAGAGCACTCTCAAAGCTTATCCCTATCTGAGCTGCAATTTTACCAACAGTTAAACGGCGAACGCTTTCCAAAAAGCGTTGAACAGCGTTAATATTGTTCGCAGTCACACTGGCCTGAGGACGACAGGCATGGAGTTTATTTTCAACTGGAGTTCGTCCTTCCAAAAATTTTTTGTGCCATTCATACACTTGAATTCTTTTTAAACAAGTTTCCCCAAAGTGTGCTTCTAGTTAACGAAGAATTAGGCGGCCTTTACATCTTCAGTAGCAAGAAATTTAATAATAATGCGCTGCGCAACGTGCGGATGAACCTCTTGCTCACTTATTGTATTTACAACTGACGAACGGCGAGAACGGCATTCGCTTGAGCGCGGGAAGTCAGTGAAATCCCCACCTAATATGTCTAAGAATATGCACACTTTTCCGACGCCCTCGTGGCGTCATGATAGAAATTCCGGTTCATATTTGATTTACCCTTGTATTATTTTATCCACGCGGACAATCTATGCTAAATTTCGAGTTGTTGCGGCCAGGCCGTGCCGTGCTATGATGCAAAGAGGCAACCGCATCAGGCGGCATCTTAAGGGGGCGGCATAAGCAGTTAAATCAAAATATAATTTGAGCCATTCAATAATTAAAAATTTTTACACATCGCTTTTTCACATCGGTCTATGTGAAAGGTGGGCAAATGCGGTTCTTCTGCAACGTTTAATGTTTTTTTTTAATCCAGAAGATACAATTATTGTTAAAAGTTTAAGCTATTAAATAAAATTCCAAACTGTATAAAAAATTCTTCGAAATTACAAAATTAAAATTATGATTTCCGACAAACTGCAGAACACAAACTCGCAATTTTGCCGAAATAATTTAAAATTTAGATAAAATGGGAATTAGTAAATATAAAACTGACAAATATTTAGAAAAAAACTTCTTGAAATTAAAAAAAAAGTTATCAGTAACGTCTCATCAATCAAGTCTCAGTTTCGCAAACAGAAGAAAAAAAGGAAAGACGTCGTTTGAGGAAAATTAAGAAAAATTATAAATAAAACTTCAGTGATAACTAAAAAAGGTTTAGAAAAAAGCCAAATTTTGAAATAAAATTAATATTCATGAAAAGAAAAAAACTAAAAGAAAATTTATTATTTCATAAATGTAGAGTTTTTCTTCGAAATTTTCGTTTTATCTCAAAATTCTGAGTTTACATTTTACAACTCTTATTATTTTCGAAACTAAACTAGTAATTTTGAAAGGGAATCGAAATTTGAAAAATGTCTTTAAAATTTTTGGGATAAAAGATGGACAAATCGGGATCAGATAAACTAGAAAACAGTTATTATTTCAAAAAGTCAAAAATGCAAGCTTACAGTTAAAATTTCTTGAGAAACGTGAAAATTAAATTTTGGCTTCACAAGACAAAATTTTGAAAAGTTGAAAAAACAAAAAATTCAAAAACTTCAAGAAGGTCAAAATTTTGAAAAAAGTAAGCTGCAAAAACTGGTTTTTTATAAAAAATTCAAAATTATGAAACCAAAGGATTTTAAAAAAACTTGAAACTTAAAAAAACCGAGATATTATTTTTTTCAGAAATTTAGAACAAAAGTCGAAATTTCGAAAATAAGACATAACTTTCAAAAAAAAGTCTTAATTTTGAGAAGCAGTCGAAAATTTGCAAAATGGTTGACTTTTTTGATAAATGTAAATATTATGAAAGAGAAAAATATTTTAAAAATCGACATTTTAAAACAATAAAAAATTGCAAAAAACTTGGAATTTTTGATAAAAGTAAAAATTATGAAAAAGAACAAAATTTTAAAAGCTAACATTTTGAAAAGTAAAAAATTGCCAAAAGCTTGCCAAGAAAAAAATTCAAAATTTGCAGAAAAATATGATATTTTGAAAAAAAATAAAAATTTAAAAAAAATTAAAATTTTGCTGATACAAAAAGACAAAATTGCTAAAAATAATAAGGATACATAATTTTAATACGGTCAAAAATTTCTAAAGAAATAAAGTTTTTTAAAAGTTAAAATCTTCAAGTAAAATAAAAACTGAGAGAACGAATAAAATTTTTGAAAATCGACCTATATTTAAAAAAAAGTGGAAATTACTAAAAAATATTGTGAAATATTCGAGTTCCTACGATAAAATCAAAAATTTCAGAACAGAAGAAATTTCTCCAAAAAGTATGAAGATAAAAATTTTTGCGAACATTTGGAATGTTCAAAAAAACTCTAAATCCTAAAAGAGCTTAAAATTTAAAATGTTCGAACTTTAAAAATATCGAAAAGCAAACATCTTTATCAGTTTTTTTAAAACCAGAATTTTTGGAAATATTTAAAATTTCGAAAAAAGTAGAAAGGAATTTTGAGTAGAAGTTTTGATAAAAGTATACAAAAAAAATCATAAGCAAAAATTTTCAATAACATCGAAATTTTCCATAGTAAAGTTTTTCAAAAGTTAAAATTTTTGAAAGTTGAAATCGAAAACACAATAAAGGTTGCTCTAACACGTTTCGATAGCCAAGCTATCATTTTCAGAGAGATAATTAGTATCTCTCTGAAGAAGATAGCTTGGCTGTCGAAACACGTTAAAATTTACTTTTTATATTTCTGCAAACTTTGACTTTTTACTCGAAAAATTCAGCTTTTCATCAACATTTGGCTTTTGTTCTCAGAATTTCGCTTTTCTTGCGAATTGGTTTGAAATTTTGATTAATTCTCAAAATTCATCTTTTTTTTTTCAAAATCTTGACTTCATTCCTAAAATTCAATTTTTAAAGTCTCTTTCTTAATTTTTTTTTATAAAACGTTGGGTTTTTTCGGAAATATTGACTTTTATCTCAAAATCAGTTATGTTTCTAGAAAATTCAATTTCAATTCATCTTTTTTCAAAATTTTGACTTATTTTTCTCGAAATTAGTAAAGCGTAAATGTTTCTTCCAAAATTTTACTTTTCTTTCAAAAATTTAACCCTTTATATTTCTGCAAATTTCAACTTTTTCCTCGAAATTTGTTTTTTATCAACATTTTGACTTTCGTGCTCAAAATTTAACTTTTGTTTTCAAAATTTGCATTTCTTCTCAATATTTTACTTTTGCTAAGAAAAAATTGAAAGTTCAATTTTTCTCTGGAAATAAGAAATATTTTTTCTAAATTCGAGTATTTTTGATTTAATCTTTTTCTCGAGTTCTCGAAATTTAAATTCATTCTTTCTTTTTTTTTTGTGGAATGGTTGGTCTTTGGTTATCTTAAAAAACTGAAATACAAATCTGGTCCCCTGAAACCAAGAAAGATTAGAAAACACGCCAACATGTTGTTGGCTATCGAAACGCGTTAGAGCAATCTCTGTTGTGTTTTCTTAATCTTTCTTGGTTTCAGGGGACAAGATTTGTATTTCAATCATATAGAACTAATATCTAAAGCTCGTTGCTACCAGTAGCAGGAGAAATGCAATAAAAAACATGTATCACTCTTGAAGATGATACCTTGGCTGTCGAAACGCCTTAGAGTAACCTTTGTTGTGTTTTTTTAATTTTTTTTGGTTTCAGAGGACAAGATTTGTATTTCAATCCTATAGAACAAAGATTGAAAGTTCGTTGCTACCTGTAGCAGGAGAAATGCAATAAAAAACATATATCCCTTTTAAAGATGATATATTGGCTATCGAAACGCGTTAGAGCAACCTTTGTTCTGTTTTTTAATCTTTATTGGTTTCAGGGGGACACGATTTGTATTTTAATCATATAGAACTAATATTGAAAGCTCGTTGCTACCAGTAGCAGGAGAAATGCAATAAAAAACATGTATCACTCTTGAAGATGATACCTTGGCTATCGAAACGCCTTAGAGTAACGTTTGTTGTGTTTTTTAAATTTTTTTTTGGTTTCAGAGGAAAAGATTTGTATTTCAATCATATAGAACTAAGATTGAAAGTTCGTTGCTACCAGTAGCAGGAGAAATGCAATAAAAAATATGTATCCCTTTTGAAGATGATACATTGGCTATCGAAACGCGTTAGAGCAACCTTTGTTCTGTTTTTAAATCTTTCTTGGTTTCAGGGGGACAAGATTTGTATTTCAATCATATAGAACTAAAATTGAAAGTTCGTTGCTACCAGTAGCAGGACAAATGCAATAAAAAACATGTATCTCTTTTGAAGATGACACATTAGCTATCGAAACGCGTTAGAGCAACCTTTGTTCTTTTTTTTAATCTTTCTTGGTTTCAGGGGGACAAGATTTGTATTTTAATCAAATACAACTAATATCGAAAGTTCGTTGCTACCAGTAGCAGGAGAAATGCAATAAAAAACATGTATCTCTTTTGAAGATGATATATTTGTTGTCGAAACGCCTCAGAGCAACCTTTGTTGTGTTTTTTAATCTTTCTTGGTTTCAGGGGGACAAGATTTGTATTTCAAACATATAGAACCAAGATTGAAAGTTCGTTACTACCAGTAGCAGGAGAAATGCAATAAAAAACATGTATCTCTTTTGAAGATGATATATTGCCTATCGAAACGCGTTAGAGCAACCTTTGTTCTGTTTTTTATTCTTTCTTGGTTTCAGGCGGACAAGATTTGTATTTCAATCATATAGATCTAAGATTGAAAGTTCGTTGCTACCAGTAGCAGGACAAATGCAATAAAAAACATGTATCTCTTTTGAAGATGATATCTTGGCTATCGAAACGCCTTAGAGCAACCTTTGTTCTGTTTTTTAATCTTTCTTGGTTTCAGGAGGACAAGATTTGTATTTCAATCAAATAGAACTAATATCGAAAGTTCTTTGCTACCAGTAGCAGGAGAAATGCAATAAAAA
The DNA here is from genome assembly GCA_028583605.1 of Dastarcus helophoroides. Lineage (NCBI taxonomy): Eukaryota > Metazoa > Arthropoda > Insecta > Coleoptera > Bothrideridae > Dastarcus > Dastarcus helophoroides. The sequence continues at coordinate 61,286,532 of CM053325.1, forward strand.
ACATGTATCTCTCTTGAAGATGATACCTTTGTTGTCGAAACGCCCTAGGGCAACCTTTGTTGTGTTTTTTAATCTTTCTTGGTTTCAGGGGGACAAGATTTGTATTTCAAACATATAGAACCAAGATTGAAAGTTCGTTGCTACCAGTAGCAGGAGAAATGCAGTAAAAAACATGTATCTCTTTTGAATATGATATATTAGCTATCGAAACGCGTTAGAGCAACCTTTATTCTGTTATTTAATTTTTTTTTGTTTCAGAGGAAAAGAATTGTATTTCAATCATATAGAACTAAGATTGAAAGTTCGTTGCTACCAGTAGCAGGACAAATGCAATAAAAAACATGTATCTCTTTTGAAGATGACACATTGGCTATCGAAACGCGTTAGAGCAACCTTTGTTGTGTTTTTTAATCTTTCTTGGTTTCAGGGGGACAAGATTTGTATTTCAAACATATAGAACCAAGATTGAAAGTTCGTTGCTACCAGTAGCAGGAGAAATGCAATAAAAAACATGTATCTCTTTTGAAGATGATATCTTGGCTACCGAAACGCGTTAGAGCAACCTTTGTTCTGTTTTTTAATTTTTCTTGGTTTCAGGGGGACAAGATTTGTATTTCAATCTTATAGAACTAAGATTGAAAGTTCGCTTCTATCAGTACCAGGAGAAATGCAATAAAAAAACCTCAATCTCTCTTGAAGGTGAGAGCTTGGCTATCGAAACGCGTTAGCCAGTAACCTTTGGTGTGTTTTTTAATCCTTCTTGATTTTTTGATTTTAGGGGACAAGATTTGTATTTCATTTGTTGAAGATAACCAAGGACCAGTCCGTTCCACCAAAAAAAAAAACATATTGAAACGTAGTATTTCTTTGAACCCTTAGATGTTACATATGAAGACTATATACAGTGTGTCATTTCTTTTAAAAACTAATTCTCTTGGAAAAGTTTCCTTTAAGGATACAATGCCAAAGGGTTTCGTTTTAACAACTAAGAGATGTAAAACCGTTTCTTTTAAGAACTAAATGTCTTCGAAGAGTTTCATTTAAGAATCAAATGTCTTCTTAGATTTTCTTTTAAAAATTTACATTCGGGTAAACTTTGTTTTTAGAATGAAATATCTCAGGAGATTTCTTTTAAAAACTAAGGCTCTTGGAAGAGTTTCTTTTAAGAATTCAATGCAGAGATAGAGTACTAAAGGGGGATTCTTCTTTTATTTATGGATTTATGAGAAACAGTCATTCTTTATAAAAACTCTTCCTTAATTTTAAATCACTGAAAATATTTTAGTGTAGTAATGCCTTTGGGAATAAAAAATATTGTTTTTCATAATGAACTAATTATGTAAAGTCGAGAAAATAACAATAAACTTTTGTGAAACAAAGTGTTAGTCTTTTACAGTACAAATATCACTTAAATTATCGAATGTCTGAATAACGTTAACAAAGGATTTATTAAATTTCTGACTTTTGAATTGAATTGAATAGACCACTGTATAAAGAACAAAAATGGATAACTTGAGAACATTTTTAAAATTAGTTAGCGTTTCTAGGACATTTTCGTTATATGTTGATAAATATTGCCTTGAAAATAATTGCACAAAATGTGCCAATTATATTAACCTACTCTATACCTGTTTCTTAACGTAACTGCTGCTTGGGAACGACGTAAAATCGAAGCTTTTTAAATGTCTTTTAATTACACATTTGGCATAAAATCACTAACGAGTTATTCCACGTTAGTACTGTATTTTGAAGCTATGTTTTGAACAGGTGCCCCGAAATTGAATTGAAAGATTTTTACCAGCGTCAAAAATATGTAAGCCATGTAAACCTATATCGGGAGAAGCTTAGTTTTCAAGGCAACAGTACCCTCAAGCCACACTAACAAGGGAAATCTCGGAAAGAAACATCTCTTCTAATTCATGAAAGTTTCCTTAAGAGTGTATCACTTGAATTCATATTTATTCTGAACAGAATTATTCTTCATGGTGAACTCTGGACATAGTTATTTTTCATGGTGGACTCTGGACAGTTATTTAAAAAAAATCATACATAAGTAAATCTTGATGGAAGGAAGGGTCCTTGGTTATTTTCAAAAATTGATATACATAATTTGTCCCCTGGAAGAAAGATTAAAATATAGAGCGACTGTTGTGTTTTTTAATCTTTTTTGGTTTCAGGGGACAATAATTTTCGTAATTAGAATTAAAGAGGAAATTTTCTCTTCTGAATTCTATCTTCAAGAAAAAAAAAGATTACTCAATAAACAGATTGTCTTACATAGTACATCTCAACTGCTTACTTCCTGATTTATATTGAAATACAACTTCGTTGTATAATGATGTCACTAACAATTATTTGAATAAATGCTAATTCTGCTAATTATTATTTCTGCAACTCACCGGTGGTGGTTCAGAGCTGGCGTATATTTCAGAAGCAGGGTACTCCGGTTTAATGGTAACTGTTGCGATAGATTCCGGTTGAGATTCTTTTTCCATAATGCCTTTGTTATATTGGCGATATTAGAATGAAAACACTGTTAACAATGCACAAAAAAGAAGATGTAGTTTCACCAGTCGCTCAGACTGACTGATTCCAACAGTATAATTCTCGCAGCCTTGTAGCCAAGTCCCTTCTCTTCAGCTCACCTCTACCTGCGATAGGTGATAGAGGAGTTGCTATTTGCTTTTACTACCATATACAAAGTGTTGGTAAGATATTTATTTCTGTTATAACTATGACAACTCCTATTTCCTTAGTTTTTAAAATGCAGGAGTGTATGTCTAAAATTACGTCATTGGTTTATGTTTAGCTGGAAGTTTCTCTAGGATGCAATCACATAATTCACGATAATCCTCCATGTAAATTGAATACTGTTGTTGGAAGACACCTAAATTTAATTTCATCTCTTGAACGCACGGAATAAATTCTTATAAAATATGGAATGCAAAACTTGTCTTTGTGAAAAAATTTCTAAATATTAAACCATTGCAGATGCAATTTTATCTTTGCGTAAATAATGCATATTCTCATTGTTTCGAAGGTTATTATTTTTTACACATCGCATTTCAAGGCAAATTACACAAAATGAAATAACAATTTTTACGACTTGTTTATCAGCAAGCTCTATTTTTAAAAGTGTAATCCATTTTGAAGATAAAAATATCATTAATATCAGACGAATAAAAAAATATTCTTGAAGACTGCCCACAGAAGTGAAAACTTAAAACTAGGAAATATGCAGTGTTGCAATTCGAACTCACACTAATAAACAAGTCAAGTCAGTCAATATTGAAAATATTTTAAAACTAGCTGATAAATTACCCGATTTCACGGTCAATACTTCATTTCATTTATTTAAGTAAATCGATTTTTTAGGTATCGCTTTTTTTAAATTTGTGCCTTTTTATATTTAGTATTTTTCTAACATTTCGACTTTTTCCAGTTTCGACTTTTTCCAGTTTCGACTTTTTCCAGTTTCGACTTTTTCCAAAGTTTCGACTTTTTCCAAAGTTTCGACTCTTGAAATTTCAACTCTTTTCAAAGTTTCGACTTTTCCGAACATCCAAAACTTTTTTAAAACTTTTGCCTATTTTGAACACTTTCACTTTACTGAACGGTCACCTTTACCTCGAGTCAGTCAGTTAGTTAGAGTCAGTGTAGTTAAGTAGTGAGTTAGCAGTTAGAAGTCAATAAGTGAGTTAATTCAGTTGTAGTGATCCGAGTTTAATTTGAAAATAAAGTGGGCATTATTCAATTTAAGTGTTATTCAATTCGAACCAATAAAGCCCGCAACAATATTGAAAATGGTGAAAAAATCCGAAAAAGCGATTTTTGAAATAAGTCAAAACTTTCAAAAAAAACTGAGAAACTAAATAAATCAGTGAATCTTCAAAAATACTTGAAACAAAAAAGATGTTTTAAAAAATATTTTGAAAAAAGTTTCAAATTTTCGAAGATGCCAAATTTTGGAACAATGAATACATTTTAAAGAAGAGTCGAAATTTGTAAAAGTCAATTTCAAAAAAAAGTTAAAATCTTGGAAAAAAGTGCAAAAATTTGAAAACAAAAGTCAAAATTGTGAAAAATTTTGAAATTTTAATAGAAACATTTATATTTTTTTAAAAATGAAGGTTTTCAAATGAGTAGCAAGTTTCAAAAAAACGAATAGCAAGTTTCAAATAAAGTCGAAGCAAAGTTTGAAAAAAAATCGAAGTTGCTTAAAGTTAACATTTATTTTAAAGTTTAATTAAAAAATGGAATATTGAAAGATCAAGATTTCCAAAGAAATTCGATGAAATTCGGGAATTGAAATAAATAATCGAAAATTAGAATAAAATGTCAAAATTATCAATAAAGTTGAGATTTTCAAAAATAAAATTCAAAATTTTCCAAAAAGGTGGACATTTTCCAAAAAGGTGGAAATTTTCAAAAAGATCGAAACCTTCAAAAATTAAGGTTGACATTTTAAAAGAGTAAAAATTTTGAAACAAATCGAAATTTGAGGAAAAGTAAAAAAATCTTGAAAAAAACGCAAATTTTGGAATCAGTCCTAATTGTCAAATAAAATCTGGCTGATATATTACCCGATCCCATTCACTATTTCACGGTCAATACTTTATTCAATTTATCTAAGTAAATCGATTTTTTAGGTATCGTTTTTTTTTTTTAATTTGTGCCTTTTTATATTTAGTCTTTTTCTAACATTTCGACTTTTTCCAAAGTTTTGACTTTTTTCCAAAGTTTCGACTTTTGAAATTTCAGCTCTTTTCAAAGTTTCGGCTTTTCCGAAGATCCAAAAATTTTGCCCATTTTGAAAACTTTCACTTTACTGAAACTTTTGATTTTTCAAAATTTCAATATCTTTTCAAATATTCGATATTTTCTTAAATTTTCGATACATTTTGAAAATTTCGATATTTTTTCAAATTCTCGATACTTTTCCAAAATTTAGAATTTTTCAAAATTTCGAATTTTTCAAAATTTCGAATTTTTCAAAATTTCGAATTTTTCAAAATTTCGAATTTTTCAAAATTTCAAATTTTTCAAAATTTCGAATTTTTCAAAATTTCGATCTTTTGAAAATTTTGATATTTTCTCAAATTTTCGACACTTTCAAACTTTCGATACTATTTCAAAATTTCGAGATTTTTTCACAATTTCGATCTTTTCAAAATTTCGATGTCTTCTCAGATTTTCGATACTTTTTCAAAATTTCGATATTTTTTCAAATTATCGAGACTTTTGAAAATTTCGATATTTTTTCCAATATTCGATACTTTTTCAAATTTTTGATATTTTCTCAAATATTCAATACTTTTTCAAAAGTTCGATATTTTATCTAAATTTTGACCTTTTTTTATTTATTTGTTTTTATTTGGACCTTTTATTATCAAAATTTCCACCTTTCTTCGAAGTTTTGATTTTTTACTGGTTCGTCTAGGTCAGTCTAGGTCAGTCAAGGTCAGTCTAGGTCACTCTAAGTCAGTCTAGGTCACTCTTGGTCAGTTTTGATCACTCTTGGTCAGTCTTGGTCAGTCTTGGTCACTCTTGGTCACTCTTAGTCAGTCTTGGTCAGTCTAGGTAACTTTTGCTCAGTCTAGGTCACTCTAGGTCATTTTTGGTCAGTTTTGGTCAGTCTTGGTCAGTCTAAGTCAGTCTAGGTCAGTCTAGGTCAGACTAGGTCAGTCTAGGTCAGACTAGGTCAGTCTAGATCACTCTTGGTCAGTCTAGGTCACTTTTGCTCAGTCTAGGTCACTCTAGGTCATTTTTTGTCAGTCTTGGTCAGTCTAGGTTAGTCTAGGTCACTCTAGGTCAGTCTTGGTCAGTCTTGGTCAGTCCTGGTCAGTCTTGGTCAGTCTAAGTCAGTCTAGGTCAGTCTAGGTCAGTCTAGGACACTCTTGGTCAGTCTAGGTCAGTCTAGGTCAGTCTAGGTCAGTCTAGGTCAGTCTAAGTCAGTCTAGGTCACTCTTGGTCAGTCTAGGTCACTTTTGCTCAGTCTAGGTCACTCTAGGTCATTTTTTGTCAGTCTTGGTCAGTCTTGGTCAGTCTAGGTCAGTCTAGGTCAGTCTAGGTCAGTCTAGGTCAGTCTAGGTCAGTCTAGGTCAGTCTAGGTCACTCTTGGTCAGTCTAGGTCACTTTTGCTCAGTCTAGGTCACTCTAGGTCATTTTTTGTCAGTCTTGGTCAGTCTAGGTCAGTCTAGGTCACTCTAGGTCAGTCTTGGTCAGTCTTGGTCAGTCTTGGTCACTCTTGGTCACTATTAGTCAGTCTTGGTCAGTCTAGGTCACTTTTGCTCAGTCTAGGTCACTCTAGGTCATTTTTGGTCAGTCTTGGTCAGTCTAGGTCAATCCAGGTCACTCTAGGTCAGTCTTAGTCAGTCCTGGTCAGTCTAAGTCAGTCTAGGTCAGTCTAGGTCACTCTAGGTCAGTCTAGGTCACTTTTGCTCAGTCTAGGTCACTCTAGGTCATTTTTTGTCAGTCTTGGTCAGTCTAGGTCAGTCTAGGTCACTTTTGCTCAGTCTAGGTCACTCTAGGTCATTTTTTGTCAGTCTTGGTCAGTCTAGGTCAGTCTAGGTCAGTCTTGGTCAGTCTAGGTCACTTTTGCTCAGTCTAGGTCACTCTAGGTCATTTTTTGCCAGTCTAGGTCAGTCTAGGACACTCTTGGTCAGCCTTGATCACTCTTGGTCAGTCTAGGTCAGTCTAGGTCATTCTAGGTCAGTCTAAGTCAGTCTAGGTCACTCTTGGTCAGTCTAGATCACTCTTGATCAATCTTGATCACTCTTGGTCAGTCTTGGTCAGTGTTGGTCACTCTTGGTCACTCTTGGTTACTCTTGGTCACTATTAGTCAGTCTTGGTCAGTCTAGGTCACTTTTGCTCAGTCTAGGTCACTCTAGGTCATTTTTGGTCAGTCTTGGTCAGTATAGGTCAATCCAGGTCACTCTAGGTCAATCTTAGTTAGTCCTGGTCAGTCTAAGTCAGTCTAGGTCAGTATAGGTCACTCTAGGTCAGTCTAAGTCACTTTTGCTCAGTCTAGGTCACTCTAGATCATTTTTTGTCAGTCTTGGTCAGTCTAAGTCAGTCTAGGTCACTTTTGCTCAGTCTAGATCACTCTAGATCATTTTTTGTCAGTCTTGGTCAGTCTAGGTCAATCTAGGTCAGTCTAGGTCACTCTAGGTCAGTCTAGGTCACTTTTGCTCAGTCTAGGTCACTCTAGATCATTTTTTGTCCGTCTTGGTCAGTCTAGGTCATTCTAGGTCACTTTTGCTCAGTCTAGGTCACTCTAGGTCATTTTTTGTCTGTCTTGGTCAGTCTAGGTCAGTCTAGATCAGTCTAGGTCATTCTTGGTCAGTCTAGGTCACTTTTGCTCAGTCTAGGTCACTCTAGGTCATTTTTTGTCAGTCTAGGTCAGTCTAGGACACTCTTGGTCAGTCTTGATCACTCTTGGTCACTCTTGGTCAGTCGAGGTTACTCTAGGTCATTGTTGGTCAGTTTAGGTCAGTCTAGGTCAGTCTTGGTCAGTCTTGGTCACTCTTGCTCAGTCTTGGTCACTCTTAGTCAGTCTTGGTCAGTATTTGTTATTTTTTGTCAGTCTTGGTTAGTCAGTCAGTCAGTCAATCAGTCTAAAAATTTAGGTATTTGGTGGTTCATCAGTATTGCAATTGTTTTCCCATGAAATCTTCTCTAAAATTCGCAAATGTTCTCATGGTGCATCCTGATCAAAATAATTTTGTGCTTATATGTTGAACATTTGGTAGTTCATCAATATTTCAGTTGTTTTCCCATGAAATCTTCTCTAAAATTCGCATTTGTTCTCATGGTGTTTCCTTATGAAAGTAATTTTCGGCCAAAACGTTGAACATTTGGTAGTTCATCAGTATTTCAGTTGTTTTGCCACGAAAAATTCTCTAAAATTCGGGAATTTGCTCTTGGAGGTCCACAGGCAAAGTAATATTATGTTAAAAAGTTGCTTGTTTGATTGTTCATCAGTAATGGAGTTGTTTTCCCATGATAACTACTCCAAAATTCGCAAGTGTTCTCATGGTACATCCTGGTCAATATAATTTTGGGCCAAAATGCTGGACATTAAGTAGTTCATCAGTATTTCGGTTGTTTTGACACGAAACATTCTCTTCTTGAAGAATCACAGGTAAGACCATATGATGCCAAAAAGTTAGGTATTTGGTGCATCATCTAACAGTTCCATGAAATCTCTAAAATGAGCTAAACGTTAGGCATTTAGTGGTTCATCAGTATTTCAATTGTTAACGAAAACTTCTCTAAAATTCAGAAATGTAATCTTGGAGGCCAATAGATAACCTAGTGTTAGGTTGAAAAGTATCTTTTTTGGTTGTTCATCAGTATAACGATTGTTTTCCCATGAAATCTACTCTAAAATTCGTAAATGTTCTCATTGTGCATCCTGATCAAAATAATGTTGGGCCAAAATGTTGAACATTTGGTAGTTCATCAGTATTTCAGTTGTTTTGCCATGAAACATTCTCTTCTTGGAGGATCATAGGCAAAATAATATTATGTCAAAAATTTAGGTATTTGATGGTGCATTTGGCACTTGTTCTCCCAAAAAAAAAACCTAAAATTCGCATATTTTGAGCCAAATTTTGGCCGCTTGGTACTTTATCAGCATTTCAATTGCAAACAAAAAATTCTCCAAAATTCACAAATGTGCTTTTGGTGGTCTATAAGCAAAACAAAATGGTGTTGAAAATTTGCTTATTTGGTGGTTTATCACTATTGCAGTTGTTTTCCCATGAAATTTTCTCTAAAATTCGCATATGTTCTCATGGTCTTTTTTTATCAAAGTAATTTTAGGCCAAAACGTTGGACATTTGATAGTTCATCAATATTTCAATTGTTTTGCCACGAAACATTCTCTTCTTGAAGAATCACGGGTAAGACCATATGATGCCAAAAAGTTAGGTATTTGGTGCTTCATCTAACAGTTCCATGAAATCTCTAAAATGAGCTAAACGTTAGGCATTTAGTGGTTCATCAGTATTTCAATTGTTAACGAAAACTTCTCTAAAATTTAGAAATGTAATCTTGGAGGCCAATAGATCACCTAGTGTTAGGTTGAAAAGTATCTTTATTGGTTGTTCACCAGTATAGCGATTGTTTTCCCATGAAATCTACTCTAAAATTCGTAAATGTTCTCATTGTGCATCCTGATCAAAATAATGTTGGGCCAAAATGTTGAACTTTTGGTAGTTCATCAGTATTTCAGTTGTTTTGCCATGAAACATTCTCTTCTTGGAGGATCATAGGCAAAATAATATTATGTCAAAAATTTAGGTATTTGATGGTGCATTTGGCACTTGTTCTCCCAAAAAAAAACCTAAAATTCGCAGATTTTGAGCGCTTGGTACTTTATCAGCATTTCAATTGCCAACAAAAAATTCTCCAAAGTTCACAAATGTGCTTTTGGTGGTCTATAGTCAAAACAAAATGGTGTTGAAAATTTGCTTATTTGGTGGCTTATCACTATTGCAGTTGTTTTTCCATGAAATCTTCTCTAAAATTCGCAAATGTTCTCATGGTGTTTCCTTATCAAAGTAATTTTAGGCCAAAACGTTGGATATTTGATAGTTCATCAGTATTTCAATTGTTTTGCCACGAAACATTCTCTTCTTGAAGAATCACAGGTAAGACCACATGATGCCAAAAAGTTAGGTATTTGGTGGTTCAGGTAACAGTTGTTTTCCATGACATCTCTAAAATGAGCTAAACGTTGAGCATTTAGTGGTTCATTGGTATTTCAATTGTTAACGAAAACTTCTCTAAAATTCAGAAATGTAGTATTAGAGGTCCATAGATAACCTAGTGTTAGGTTGAAAAGCTTCTTTTTTGATTGTTCATCAGTATTGCGATTGTTTTCCCATGAAATCTACCCTAAAATTCGTAAATGTTCTCATGGTGGTTTTTCGAAACTTCGACCTTTTCAAATTCGCCTATTCTCAAAAATTTAGACCTTTTTTCCAAATATTTAAAGAATCTTACGTTTTTAATGGCAAATGTTTGATACTTTTTCAAAATTTTGACCCTTTTTTATTTGTTTACTTTTTTAAAGAAAGTCGATCTTTTTTTCACAGTTTCCCCAGATCTCCACTTTTTTTATTAAAATTTACAGTTTTCTTTGAACTTTTGACTTTTCGAAAATTGCGACTTTTTTTCAAAAGTTTCAACTTTTCTCGAAGTCGTGATTTACGTAAATTTAATGCTTAACTCGATCCTTTTTTCAAAATTTCAATTTTTTTGAAAACTTGAATTTCTTTGAAATTTTGGCATTTTGGAAATTATCGATCTTTTTTCAGAATTTCCACATTTTTTGAAAATTTGGACCTTTAATTATCAAAATTTTGACATTTCCTTGAAGTTTAGACTTTTTTTGCAAAAGTTCGACCTTTTTCAAAATTTCTAATTTTTTTCGAAACTTCGATCTTTTCAAATTCGCCTATTCTCAAAAATTTCGATTTTTTTTCCAAATATTTAAAGAATCTTTCGTTTTTAATGGCAATTTTTCCTCAATGTTTGATACTGTTTCAAACTTTCGATATTTTTTCAAAATTTTGTCCTTTTTATATTTATTTGCTTTGTATTAAGAACATTGATCTTTTTTTCAAAATTTCTGAAATCTCTATTTTTATTTATAAAGATTTATACTTTTGTTTAAAATTTTGATTTTTCGAAAATTGAGACTTTTTTTCATAAGTTTCAATTTTTCTCGAAGTCTTGGTTTATGTAAATTTAACGCTTAACTCAATTCTTTTTTCAAAAAAATTAAAATCGAAGATCAAAATTTTTAAAATAACCTAAAATTTGAAAAAAAAGTCATAATTAAAAAGAGGAAATTTTGAAAAAATCAAAATCTTCAAATAAAGAAAGAGAACAAATCAAATTTTTTTTTGAAATTTTAAAAAAATAGTAAGTAGTGCTAAGAAAATTTCGAAATTTTTGAAAGTCGAGGTTTTGGGATAAAATCAAAATCTCAAACAGACGAAATTCCTCCAAAAAGAAAAATATAAATTTTGAGCGAAATTAGAAACGTACAAAAACAACTCAAAATCCTGAAAAAGGTCAAAATTTGAAAATATTCGAACTTCAAAAAATATTGAAATTGAAACAAAAAGTAAACATCTTTATTCAATTTTTTTTAAAACTAGAATTTTTTGAAAAAGTCATCATTTTGAAAAAAGTAGAAAGAGATCGTGAATAAAGTTAAAATTTGCAAAAGTAACATTTTTCAAAAATTAAAATTTTTGAAAATTGAAATCGAAGATCAAAATTTTTAAAATACTAAAATTTGAGAAAAAGTCATGATTAAAAAAGTGGAAATTTTGAAAAAATCAAAATCTTCAAGTAAAAAAGAGAACAAATCAAATTTTTAAAAATTGATCCAAATTTCAAAAAAATAGTAAAAAGTACTAAAAAAATTTCGAAATTTTTGAAAGTCGAGGTTTTAGGATAAAATCACAATCTCAGAACAGACGAAATTCCTCCAAAAAGTAAACTAGAAAAATAGAAATTCTGAGCAAAATTAGAAACGTACAAAACAACTCAAAATCCTGAAAAAGGTTAAAATTTGAAAATATTCGAACTTCAAAAAAGATTAAAATTGAAATAAAAAGTAATGGTAACGCGTGCTGCTGATGCGTAATGCTCACGCGTAATGCTGACGCGTAATGCTGACGCGTAATGATGGCGCGTAATGCTGACGAGTAACGCTGACGCGTAACGCTGACGCGTAACGCTGACGCGTAAAGGTGACACCAAACCACAAGTTTATATGAAATCCAAAATCGCCCAACGTTTCCACTTCCTCCAATTTCTGCAAACAAGGATTATCCTTACACAATTAGACACAAACGCACGGACGTAATATCAACAATTTTTTTTATTTTACAAGACGACTTATTTCAACAGTTGCATGGGTCAGTTTCTTCGGCGGTAATCATGTTGGACTCGCCGCCGGCCATAAAGACATTACCATAAGAATGTTTCAAGAAATTGACATGACCTTGTAAGTTTCTGATTCGCATTTGAGCCTCTTCGAAGTTTTCGTTGAGATTCGTAATTTGAGCTTGCATCTTCTGCCTGACATCGTCCCTGTCCTTTTGAGCTGAGCGAGCCGACGCCCTGCTCTGGGCCAATTGCCTCTCCAGCTCCGAAATCTGGTTCTGCATCGACCTGAAAAATTTCAAAATTATGATGTTGTCGTTGGGTGCTTGTATGTATTTTGTTGGAAAGTGAAGCGAAAGTAAACGTGTTTTCTTATCGGAAGTGAGAAATAATAACAAATTTGTTTTTATATCAGAAGGAGCAGCATATTCCTCTTGTATGTAAAAGATGAGAAGAGTAGAGTACGCGATGTTACAAGGATTCGTTTTCACTTTGAGATCCTTATTGACCCATCTGGAATAAAAAATGGTGACGTGCGGCAGCTCAATGAGAGAGTTAGCTTGCGAGATGAAAGGTTGGGTTCGAACCCTGGTCGCGTAGATGAACTTTTTTAGTTCTATTACACGTAGAAGCATTTTTCGTAGCCAGAAAACCAAAAAACTTCTCGTTTTGCTTATAGACTCTATGTTAGTTGGTCTATGTTACAGAGCTACTAGCATTGGTTGATTATTCGATCAACGTTAATAGTGTTTAAGTGAAAGTCACTTTCAAATTGTTCAAAAAGGATAACATCAAACTGAAACGTAACGTACTTTCTTGAAATTTAAACAGCTTTAAAAACTCCATCTTTTGGGCATATGTTTGGAGACCTTGAAGATCCTTTGTCGATTGCTGAATGATTCTAACATCTTGAAGCCATTCTTCTAGATTTTTCCAGAGGCCATATGAGTTTGTGATAAGAGCCCTTTTCCAGATTAAGATCGACGGATACAAAAAAAAATCAAAACCAATGATGTATGAACTTTGAGAAGATAAGAAGTTTTGGTGGAACGAACTGGTCCTTGATTATCTTCAAAAATTGAAATACAAATCTGATCCCCTGAAACAAAAAAGATTAAAGAACTCAACAGAGCTCTAACAGAGCAACCTCTGTTGTGTTTTTTAATCTTTCTTAGTTTCAGGGGACAAGATTTGTATTTCAATTTTTGAAGATAAGAAGTAGTAAGATATATAAAACTTTGAAAAGATTAAAAGTAGTAAGATACATGAATTAGCAAAAATTACGAGACTGCAATGTTTTGATTGAAACAGATTAAAAAGACGATAATACCTTCGGACAGTTTCGCATCTCTCCTTGGTTCTAGCCACCTGTCTGGCGGACTCTTCTCGGACGATCTCCATCTGGGCCATCAGCTGGGCGATTTCGTGAGCTTGCTCCTCGGCCTTTTTCTCGTTCCCTTCGTTCATCTCCTCGACTTGCTCCAGCTTCAGCTTCATTTGAGTATAATCCTCAGCCATATCAAAGTATCTAGCCTCCCATTCCGATATTTGATTTTGCAGTTGAGTCTTACTGCTGTCACCCATCAGCTGACTATTCTTAATATTCTCCATTTCGCTGGCTATCGCCGTCACTTTCTCCTTGTACATTTGGAGCTCCTTCGTTAGAGCTTCGTTATTCCTTTCGGCCAAAATGTGCATCTGTTGGGCATCTTGAAGTTTCATTTGAGTTTGTCTCAAGATGTCGGGCAACGGAGTCAGCTCTTGCAACTTCTCTTGGAACTGGTTCTTCACTCGTGATATTTCAAGGTTGACTTGTTCGGTGACTCTGTTATTTTCGACTTCCATCATGTCCAACTGTCGTTTCTGCTCTTCAACCAGCTGTTGCGCCTCCAGGTACTGAAAACGAAAGACTTTTATTTCAAAACCTTATCGTAAAGAGCAATGATGTGCCTAGAAAGGTCTTTGTCCACCCTAGAAAGATCTATGCTCATCAAACAGAGCTCATTATGCAGAGCTCATCATATAGAGCTCATCATACAGAGCTCGTCATACAGAGCTCGTCATACAGAGCTCATCATAAAGAACTCGTCATACAGAGCTCATCATAAAGAGCTCATCATACAGAGCTCATCATACAGAGCTCATCATACAGAGCTCATCATACAGAGTTCATCATGCAGACCTCATCACACAGAGCTCATCATGCAGACCTCATCAAACAGAGCTCATCATACAGAGCACATCATGCAGAGCACATCATGCAGAGCTCATCATGCAGAGCTCATCATATTGAGGCCACATTCTTCTGGTTTTGTAGGAACTTTTTTTTGGTCGTCAAAAATTATTTCGGTAGTTAAAATCCTCCCTAGGAAAAACCCTAGCTACGTCAATAGTAACGATCCAAATATACCAATATCCAAAGTATTTGGTTTTTAACAATTTTGTTGATATCGACGAGTAAAAAGTTAGGTTTCACAAAAATCTATTAGCATTTGAACAACTTCGAACTCTAGTCCAATCATCCAAAACCCTTAATCAAGTTGGTGGAACGGACTGGTCCTTGGTTATCTTTAAAAATTGAAATACAGGGGACAAGATTTGTATTTCAATTTTTGAAAATAACTTTAATTAAGTGCCTAATAGGTTAACTGTATCATTTGTTACACAAGGACAATGGGCGAAAGTATTACCGTTAAAAAAATTAATGACAGCAAAATACCGAGTCACAAAAATACCAACTTTGCCACGGTAATCATCCAGTTGTCCCGTTTGATCGGCGATCAGCGCCCTCACTTCATCCAATTCGTCCTGCGCCTCCCTGAATCTCTGCTTGAACACAGTCAGTTGCTGCTCCTGCTCCAGCAGCTGCTCCTTCGAACCCATATTCTTCGTCACTTCCATCTTCAAATACTTCACCATCCTCTCGTTCTCTTTCATTTTGTCCTCGGCTATCTTCCTCCCCTCTTCCGCTTCCCTCGCTGCTAGTCTTTGTCGTTCGTTATCGGCCCGAAGGCCGGATACTTCGGTCAGCTTCCCTTTGTAGTCGTCTTGTAATCTGTCGTATTTTTCCTTGAGTTCTCTCAGATGTTGTTCAGCGGCTCCCTGAAAAATTATCTCATCATTTCAAGCGAGGGTTATTGAGGAGGGGCTTACGCTGGGACGCGGAGGTTGTTTTGGGCTGCCTGACATACATGATGGGATGCATTGAGGTTGCTAAAAGAGAAGTTGAGTTATACTTAGTGGTGCCTTTAGATTAGACACTTTATTCGGTACATTTCTCTTTGACATAAGTGTCAACTATCCTGAGGGTGCCTTTAGATTAGACCCTTTATTCGGTACATTTCTCTTTGACATAAGTGTCAACTATCCTGAGGGTGCGTTTAGATTAGACACTTTATTTCGTACATTTCTCTCTAACAAAAACTATATTTTCTTTCTAACAAAAGTGGTAACTCTCCTAAGAGAAGCTATCTCCTCCTAGCTGTGCAGATAAGTCTTGGATAGCTTCTCTCGGAGGCGTTTAGATTAGACACTTTATTCCGTACATTACTCTCTGACATAAGTGTCAACTATCCTGAGGGTGCGTTTAGATTAGACACTTTATTTCGTACATTTCTCTCTAACAAAAACTATATTTTCTTTCTAACAAAAGTGGTAACTCTCCTAAGAGAAGCTATCTCCTCCTAGCTGTGTAGATAAGTCTTGGATAGCTTCTCTCGGAGGCGTTTAGATTAGACACTTTATTCCGTACATTACTCTCTGACATAAGTGTCAACTATCCTGAGGGTGCGTTTAGATTAGACCCTTTATTTCGTACATTTCTCTCTAACAAAAACTATATTTTCTTTCTAACAAAAGTGGTAACTCTCCTAAGAGAAGCTATCTCCTCCTAGCTGTGTAGATAAGTATTGGATAGCTTCTCTCGGAGGCGTTTAGATTAGACACTTTATTCCGTACATTACTCTCTGACATAAGTGTCAACTATCCTGAGGGTGAGTTTAGATTAGAAACTTTATTCCGTACATTTCTCTCTGACATAAGTGTCAACTAAGCTGAGAGAAGCTATCATCCGAGGCTTATCTACACAGCTTTGAGGAGATACTTTCTCTCAGGATAGAGATATCTACACAGCTGAGACGAGATAGCTTTCCTCAGGACACTTATGTCAGAGAGAAATGTACGGAATAAAGTGTCAAATCGAAACGCACCCTGAGAGAAAGTGTCTAATCTAAACGTTCTCTGAGAGAAGCTATCCAAGACTTACCTACACAGCTGGGAGGAGATAGCTTCTCTCAGGAGAGTTACCACTTATGTCAGAGAGAAAACATATTTTATGTCAGAGAAAAATGTACCGAATAAAGTATCTAGCGTAAACGTGACGTTTAAGGCTAGTAAACTAGACAAAATCGTCCAACTGTCTATAGACAAATCGAGCATTTTGTCTATAGCAACTAGACAAATCGAGCATTTTGTCTATAGCAACTAGACAAATTGAGCATTTTGTCTATAGTAACTAGACAAATCGAGCATTTGGTCTGCAGACAGTCGAAACAAATCTCAAAATGGTTTAGGGACTTTGTTGGGTGACCACATCGACGCAGTTCAGCTAAACTAATTTTAAAGACATTGTACGAAGTGAGACAGTGAGACAATTGCTGCTTGTGCATAGGGAGTTGTGAAACGATTTGTTTCCCATTTGTTTATAGACAATCGCAGAAATTTGTCTATAGACATAAGTTCCCCAATTTTGTTACAAGTGTGTACGAGGCATAATACAAACTTGCAACAAAATTACGAAACTTGTGTCTATAGGCAAGTTCTGCGATTGTCTGTATATAATTTTGTTACGAGTTTGTATTATGCCTTGTACACACTTCCAACAAAAAATTGATAAACTTGTGTCTACAGACACAATTCTGCGATTGTCTATAAACAAATGGAAAACACATCACTTGTTCCACAACTCTCTATTCCACACGTGACTGTCTGACTTGTTCTGGTGTCTCGAACCTGAATTGTGCAGATGTGGATCTCTGACAAAGTCCCTAAATCTATTTGAAATTTATTCGGGACTGTCTATGGACAAAATCCTCGATTTGTCTGTAAACAATAGGGCGATTTTGTCCACGAATGTGTACTAGCCTTTACATTTTAGTAAACAGATTCTACACATAAGTGTTTTATACAAATACCACAGTATATATAAATACAATATATACAAATACAGTATATACAAATACAGTATATACAAATACGGTATATACAAATACAGTATATACAAATATCACAGAATATATGAATGCGGGAAGCGTTCAATACTAACTGAACTGAAAGCTGGTGGTGGTGGGTTTCCGGAAGACGATGGCATGCAGACCATTTTGCGATGACGCTCTAAAACTTCCCTTTCCCTTTGGACGGAACACAATTCGTTTTGCATCATTTTGACGTCGTTTTCCATATCCATGAGTTGCCTTTGCTGTTCGTAACAATCATTTAGTCACTTCAATCTACAGCAGATCGATCACTTACTAAGTTTACTGTGTTTTCCGAATAGCCTTGCAGCTGTGCGGACACTGCCCCTGGACAAAAAGAACCCATTAGTCCTTTTCCAGGAGTGTTCGATTGACTCTTCTAAAAGCAATATAGAGCTTAGGTGTATGTATTTAAATGGTTAGGTTTTTTCCCCCAATTTTGATCAATACTACTCTACGTCTAACTATTTGGCGTTTGAAGGATCGCACCATGTATGCACCAAAACCGAGAAATCTCTCCAGTATTAGTCTTCAATTCCTAAATTTCAAATGCCTGGTGGAGCATTTGTTAATGACCTAACCCGGGGGTAGTAGTTGAGGGAACATATTGAATGAGACGGAAGGAAGAAAAGCGAAGGAAGACCCAATATAAAAAATCTGCGAAATCAACAAAGAGTCTTGATTTTTGAAATGAGGATAGATAAATCTTAAGTTGTCAAATAAGCCATACACCACGCAACTTGATCAGACTTAATCAGAATTCAGGTTCAATAATCCACCAACGTTTATCGAATCCTAAAGAAGTTTTGGGTTTGGCAAGTCTATGTATCTTGAGATGACGAACTTTCTCGAGGATATAAAGCCCTACATAGCTTTATCAACTCTTCAACGTTTATTAAAACCTAAAAAAGTTTTGTGTTTAGCAAGTCAATGTCTTGAGATGACAAACTTTCTCGAGGATTTAAACCTCAACATAGCTTTATCAACTCTTTAACGTTTATCAAATCCTAAAGAAGTTTCGGTTCTGGAAAGTCTTTGTATTTTGAGATGACGAATTTTCTTGGGCGTCAACATCACGAGCAGAAGAAACCTCAAAGAAGAAACCCGAAACCAAGCAAATAAAATAGCTGTCATATCTGGGGATCTAAGAAGCATAATCTGGAGAAATAAGCATTTGAGTACCCAAAGTAAGAATATACAAAACATGTGTCAGGCTAGTCATGACCTACGCAATCAAAACAAGAGCGGACAACACATGCACCAAACTCATACTGAGATCAGCTAAAATGAGAACACTAAGAACAATAACAGGAAACACGCTACGAGATCATAGAAGGAGCGAGAATATAAGGAATACCTATGACATCCAAGACGTAGTAAGATGTCAAGAGAAAGAAGAAGTGAATGGAGAGACTAGGTAAACCACATGGTAAGCGACGGCCTGACGAAGACAGCCCTAACTGAAAAACCCAACACCAAACCATCACCAGATCAAGGGATAGCAACAAACATACTAATGAACGGTAAACTCCTTCTGATGGGATCTAATCTGTCTATCCTAGGAGTGAATGCGAGAACTAACTTCCCTTGGTACGATCATGTGCCAAATCCGCCTCTCGGAAGCTAGGATTTCTTTTTAGAGCTAAAAAGTACTTCACATCTCATCAGCTATTCACACAATACAAATTAGGCCAAAACTAAAATACTGTTTGGAGTTCAGCCCCAAAGCACACTTTAGCTGTTTTGGGTTCAATTCAAAGAAGAACGATTCGCCTAATTGATGACGAGAGTTGGCTCGAGAGCAGGACATCCAGCTCACAGGAGCTTCCCCAAATGGAAGACAAACAGGACAGTGTCCTATTACAAAGAAAAAGCAGGAGAAGAAGAAGGAGAAGGAGGAAAAGAAGGAGAAAAAGATGAAGAAGGAGAAGTAGAAGGAGAAAGAGAAAGAGAAAGAGAAGGAGAAGGAGAAGAAGAAGGAGACAGAAAGGAGGATAAGGAGAAGGAGAAGGAAAAGAAAGAGAAGGAGAAGGAGTAAGAGAAAGAGAAGGAGAAGGAGAAGAAGAAGGAGAAAGAGAAAGAGAAGGAGAAGGAGAAGGAGAAAGAGAAAGAGAAAGAGAAAGAGAAA